>OX101814.2:38771436-39343936 GCA_944452925.2 Chrysolina oricalcia | reverse complement strand
TAGTCTTCAAATTCCCTATCATAGGATAACATTTTTGAGAAATTTTCAATACAGTACTTACTGACAAGGTATTTCTATAGTGTTGAAGAGTTTTTAATAGATGAAAGTGTTCAAGCACATGACTGTTTTTCTTTTAATTGGATATTTTCCAAGTCAAAACTTTGCCACCTCCTCCGTGTACAGCAACATATTTTTTTGTTTATTGTACACTAAAAAATTTTGTTTTCAACCTAAAATTATTATGGAAATGAAGCAAAAGTTTTTTGAGTTGGTGAGAAACGAGTATGCTAGAAAACATAACATTTTACTCAACGTAGTTGATTTCTAATGTCACTAGAAGAACGATTAAAGTTGAAATTGATAAGGTCTGCCCAGATGTATCCACCTCTAGGATGGGTACACCCCAGGAGGGGGAAGGAAATTCTAGGTCCCTTATTGTTTTTGCTATACATCAAAGATCTACTTCGAAAAGGCATTTCGGTTTCAAAAAATAAAAATTAAGAAAACTGGATAACTACTGGAATTAGAACATCATCTGTGAATATGAAATCTTTGTATGCTATTCGCAAATACACGAATGAGCCGTTTTTTCACAACTTTTATTTTAAATATAGGAAAATCTATCGTAGCGTTATTAGACTAGCTGAAGACATATATTACAGAGATATGTTGGAGGATTCTAATAATAAGAGTGAAGAATGTTGGAAGATACTGAGTAAATTGAGAGGAAAAACTAAAACACATCAGCCTATATCAATAGATCCTGATAAACAAACTACAGCAATATTGCACGTAAACTTACTGAAAATATTCCATTTTCCAGGTCACCTCTGAGTTATATGGGAAATATCAATTCGGGTATTGAGTTCCTGCTTACTGACACTACTCTTACTGAACTCCAAATGATTTTGAGTAATATTAACAACAAAAACTGCTCTTGGAATGACGACATATCAGTCAAGAATAATCTTGACCTTCCTAATATAGCATTATTAGCCCTTGTAGAACTAATTAACATATCATTTAGAACTGGGACTTTTCCCATCTTTCTGAAAACTTCAGTGGTTATACCTATACATAATGCAAGTGATCCATCTAATTACCGCCCCATATCATTGATCCCTAGTTTTGCAAAAGTAATAGAAAAACTAGTAAAGAAACGCTTACAAAACTTTTTACTCATGAATAATATAATACTCACTGAACAATTCAACCAAACAAAGGGACCAATGATGCCTTATTATGGCAGAAGTATACAGAAATATCAATACAGGCGAGTGCGCTGCTGCGATATTCTGCAATTTCTGTAATGCGTTCGATTGCGTTAATAATGACACGCTGCTGCAGAAACTTGAACGTTATGGTTTTAGAGATACAAGCTTAGAATGGATAAGATCCTACTTGAGTAACCACAGTCAATTAGTGCGCTGTAACACTGACTCAAATATTGCTGATATTGCACTTGGAGTACCACAGGGCTCAGTACTCGGCCCCATCTTAGTTTTGCTCTATATCAATGATATTATCGACGCGAACATCACTGCCAAGATCACTCTTTTGGCAGATGATACAACTTTTCTTAGACATAAAAAAGAGTTAGTGCTGTTAAAAAAATGGTGCGACTCGAATTCCCAGGTAATAAACATAAAAAAACTGATATAATCACATTTTGCTGTAATATTCCTGACTAACCTATGGGCAATGAAAATATTCTCAACGAAACAACAACAAGATTCCTTGAATTAAATATCGACAATAAACTGAAATTTGATATAACATTAATAATATCTGCCACAAGTTATCGTCAGGATGCTACGCAATTCAAATTATATCTAAAGAATTGGATTACTCCGCAGCCAGAACCGCCTATTTTGCCCTAATTGAGTCACATTTGAGATATGGGATTGCATTTTGGGGTGTGTATTGGGGCTAGGCTGGATTGAATAACAATCATTGGCAAAACTCGAAGAACCATGCTTACGGCAAAAGATAATAATAAACGGAACGAAAGGCAGAACAATTCCTTTATTACTTGTCAAAAACTCAATCAATCAAAACATAAACAACATCAACTTTCTTTTTTCTTTTGTTTCAATGTAAAGAGAGAAGAGAAAACTTTGAACAGTTTTCCCCCCGTATAATAACGAATTATACTTCTAAGCCTTTTTCTCTTCTAGTTTTTCCCTGATATCCTTTTCTGAATCTTCAGTCAATTCTCTGGTGATTTCTCTATTGAGTTTACAAATTTTTGTTGTAGGTCTCCTGTATACGGTAGATCTGATTTTAACATCAACAACTCTAACTTGTCCATCTTTTCCGGGAAATATATTCGTAATTAGTCCTATAGGCCATGAGTTTCTAGGTTGTTTATCATCTACTACGAGAACTATATCTCCTATTTTCAAAGGATTCGACTTCGCAAGCCATTTTGTCCGTCTTGTTAAGGTTGGAAGATATTCCTTCACCCACCTTTTCCAGAACATTTCTGATAGTGCTTGAGCAATTCTCCATTGCCTTTTTGAACATAAATCATTTTCAGAAAAATTTCCAGGTGGTTCAGTCCTGTTGTGTGTTCCTATCAAAAAATGATTAGGAGACAAACTTTCCATGTCATTCGGGTCGACAGAGACATGGGTCAAGGGTCTTCCATTCACTATGTTCTCAGCTTCTATTAGCAGGGTAGTCAGAACTTCTTCTCTAGGAGATCTTTCTTTGAGAACAACATACAGAGCTGTTTTTATGGATCGTACCAATCTCTCCCAGGACCCACCCATATGAGGCGATGCTGCAGGTATGAAATGCCAACTTATATTTCGATTAGCCAATTCTCCCGACAGTTTACTTTGATCGAGTTCTGAAACAGCTTTTTTCAATTCTTTTTCGGCTCCTCGGAGGTTCGTGCCATTATCAGAATAGATGTGGAGTGGTTTCATCTCCTTGCCATGAATCGTCGAATAGCCATACTGGCCGAATTAGTATTCAGTGAATAAGATAATTCATCGTGTACTGCTCGTATAGCCAAACATATCTTTTTTCTTTTCTTCTACCGATTGTTACTTCCAAAGTGCCAAAGTAGTCCATTCCAGTATAAGTGAAAGGAAGGACGTAAGCAGTCACTCTTCCTTTGGGTAAATCACTCATCATTGGTTCTTCTGGCTTACATCTTCTTTTTTTACAGATAAGACAATTTCTTGAAATTTTTTTCACAAGCTGTCGAACATTCAGTATCCAGTACTTTTGTCTTATTTGATTCACTATATAATCTTGACCTGAATGTCTGCATCCTTCATGAAAATGTTCCACAAGTAATTCTGTGAATCGGTCTTTTGATGGAAGAATAACTGGGTTTTTCATGTTTTCATCTGCTACATGGGACAGGCTTATTCTTCCTCTCATCCGCATCACCTGTTTTCCATCTAAAAATGGGGTCAAAGTATATAGTTTACCGTTTTTTACTAATTTATTTGTTCCTAGTGAGTATGGCAACTTCTTCAGGAAAACTTTCCTTCTGAACTTCTATCCACCATGCAGTTTCAGCGTCATTCAATTGACTTGAGGATAAAACATCGTTCACCACTTTATGTGTGATCTTTTCTTTGAACTTCATTATCCATCCTGTTGTACGTATGAGTTTCAACCACTTCGAGAATCTTTCTATATTAGGAAGAGCCGAATTCTTCTGGAAATGTGTAACCACGAACATTCTCTCCTGGAACTCTATTTTATCATCTGGTTTTATGTCATTTATAGCCTCTTCTTTTGGCCATTGAGATTCTGGAAGTTTCAGAAACTTTGGTCCCTGTAACCATCTGCTTTCTGAAATGATTTCTGGAATTTTTGTCCATTTCATACCTTCATCTGAGACGTTTTCTTTTGTGCTAATCCAATGCCACCAATCCGTTTCAATTACTTCCTTCATCAGTGAGATTCTATTGGCTACATATTGTTTGAATCTTTGATTATCATTCTTAATCCAAAATATTACAGTTCGTGAATCCGACCAGAAAAATACCTTCGAAAATATCACTGGGAAGTTGGGTTTGATGAATTTATAAAGATAACGTGATAAAAGAGCAGCTTGTAATTCAAGTCTAGGAATAGAAGGTACACGTTTCAATGGTACAACTCTTGTTTTAGACATCAGAAAGGCTGTTTCGATTACTTCTCTTTCTAATCTCAAATAGACACTTGCTGAGTAGGCTTTATCACTTGCATCCGCAAAAATGTGTAACAGTATTGAATAATCATTCGGTGAACATGTGAAAAGCGGTCTTCTTATCCTTAAGGATTCTATATTCGGCAGAAGTCTTCTCCATTTCTGCCATTGAGTATTGGATTCTTTGGGTAATTTTTCATCCCAACCCAGTTTAAATTTCCATAAATTTTGCAAAATAATTTTCAAGAATACAACAACATTCCCTATAAAACCCCCCTCTATTGATAAGATAACCAATGGCAAACATGTTTAGACGACTCTGAAAATTCAAGGTCACGCTGCTGAAAGTTAGATTCATTAAAAATTTTTTGCAGTAAAATCTAGCAGTGTTCGCATTTCTAACCTCAAAATTATCATGAAATCGAGATTGCTGTTATGATTCCTTTCTACTGCTTTTAACAAAACAAAACAACAAATTAGTTGAAAATTTCCATATCCCAATATCACTCATTCGGATAACAGCGTCAAAAGGGGTGGAGTCACTGCCTTTAGTGCCACTGCTACTGCCATTATGTGAATCAGGCTTAACATCTATTTGCATTTTAGAATCCGTTAGCCTAATACACAAAAACAAAAATCTCCTTGAAACCCATGAACATACGTCGAAGTAACTTCATAAGATTACCTAGACCAAATAAATATTGTGAGAGACTCAATAATATACAACGGCATCAAAAAGTATAATCACCTGCCCATGAACATTAAGGATACAACATGTATTAGTCAATTCAGAAGGGATACAAAAAACCTCCTGATACAACAATCATTCTATGAATTAGAAGATTATTTTACCACAAACTTATGACATGATCAGTTCTCCTTGCTTAGGAATTATCTCGGAACCCTTGCAGAACTTGTTATGACTGAATATAGAAAATAAAATATTTGTTAGTTTTCATATGTACCTAGACATTACATGTTTTTGTTTATAATCAACATTTTATTTTATTTATTTACTACTGTTTGTATTTTCTCGAATGTCCTATATGTCTGTATACACCATATTTTAGAAATTTATTTAGATATTGTTATTTTTATCCTATTTTTATTTTTAGTTATACCTTACTTGCCTACACATGCTTTGTCTTTAAGAACTCGATTCTTCCGACAATGAGGTATATCTTGATTGATTGATTACTTCAATCAATGCACGATGGCAGTGTATTGAGTTATGCCGATGACACCACGATAATCATTTCTGCAGTGAATCTGCAAGAACTCGAGGAAAATATTCTATCTGTCATAGGAAATTTTACTCCGTGGTGCGAACATGAGAACATGATCACCTAATCAATAATTTGAAAAAATAATATGCGTAGAATTTACAAGTAAACGCAAAAAATCCTCCAACATTTGGGATCAACAACACCAAACAAGAGACAATAAATTCTACCAAGTTCCTAGAAACTGTTGTAGTGGTCTGTAATTTAGATTTTAATTGTTTTAGTTGAGACAATCTACAAATAAAACTAGGGAAACTATATTATGCATTGCGAACACTTAAAGAAAACTTTCATAGAGAACATAGTAAACATTTATACTTTTATGCACTATCTGTATTTAACGGCCGGTTCGCCGGGCGTAAAGTGGCACTTTACCGCCCGTGGGCGCATTATGGCCCGGCGGGCCGTAAAGTAGACAAAATTCTCAAATTGTCTATACTCACACATCATTTCATGCAATTCCTAACACGAATTAGAATCATTTCAGTTCAATAGAGCAATACTCTTTCTAACATTTGTTCATAATCGTTGGCAATTTTTTCGGTGATGATCTATTTATTTGAAATAGATTCTCCAATATAGCACTCAGCTACTATAGTTTCACATTCCTCATATTATGTTAACCTTAATTATTGTATGCATAACGTATGACAAGTGTAAACCATTGCAATTCAAGTCAGTATTTGTGATTCGCGCTATAAAACCGCTAGTGCATAAAATTTTGTATGTATTACGTGCGTACAATGCGTTTAAGGCCTTCGGCGTGTGATGGCCCTCGGCTGACGCCATCGGACCATCATCTACGCCGCAGGCCATAATCGCCTACTTTACGCCCTTGATACATAAATAACTATTACGCACTCATCTATGAGTTCTCATCGTTCAGAATAAACGCTGATTGCCAGGGTCGTACTCGAATTCTTCAATAAATTTCACAATTTTCAATTATTTCCATTTCCAATTTTTCTGTACTTTTATAGAGCCAAAACTGTACATTTTCATGAGTTCTACAGCCTGCTCTGGTGAAGGTAAAGAGAACACCATGCATGCGACATTGAATAGATCAGTACTTCACCGAAAATCTGCAAACGAAAAACTGTACTCACAGATATGTATAATACCTGCTTCCAGTTTCATTTCTTGCGTGAAACAGTGAACTCGGTCATGTGTACAAAGACCAGGCTTTAAAAATAAAATCCAGCATTCCTGTGCCTTCGAGACCCTACCAAACTGTAAAATAAAAGACGTTACGGATCATTAGCATGCAATGGAGTTCCAGGGAATTAGATCGCTGCTGATCGAACCCAAATTGGTATCGGAACAGCAAGAGGGTATTTCTAACTGCGAATTAAAGAACAAAGATTGATGCGATAACTTTCTGGAATTTGGTTTTAAAGTTATATTGGACTCCAGGAGGGTTTTATTGCTTATAACGAACATGCTTTCCCGAGTTTTCATTAGAAAGTAGATATAGGGACTCGGCAACGAGTGTTTGGTTTCAAGCCAGTTTTCTATTGTTATTATTCTGATCAAGATGAGAGAAGATGGTTTCATGTTCTCTAGTGTTATTCAACGCATGCCATCTTTGCTGATGAATAGAACAGGTACCTGCTATTTTAATTACCCGAGGATGACACTGTCTGTCGGAAACAGTTTTGAGCATTATTGCATTATACAGTATGTATCTCCGAGCAATAAAAGTTATAGAGGTGCCATTTCTATTTGCACTACACACGTTGTTATGAAAGCTGCACATCACTATCCTTTATGATAGTTTGTGGGTGAGGGGTAACCTCCGAGTTCGGAGGGGAAAATTTGTTATCGTTATGATATTCGGATGTAAGCTTAGAACCAGTGGCGGCGTGCTTGATAAATTTTGTTCATGTTATATTTTTATCTATAGATGACCACATGCCTGGTTGGAAAGCACTTGTGTCGTCAAGATGTCAATCAACAGCACTTTGTTGTGCGAAGAAATAGATTCTTGCTGACAAAGCATAGAATAAGGTCATAAATACTGAAAAAATTAATGAAAGTGCTGAAGTAAAACAGTAAAAATACTCAAATTGTTGAATCACATCAGTAAACTGTACTATACACTATACAGGGTGACCCATAGTTAAACCGCCAAATGTTTAGGATCGGTTTGTTCACTGAAAAAAAAATTTTTTTTCTGTAAGAATGTGTTCTAACTTGCTCTGTTTTCGAAATAGGTACAGAGTGTTTTCCGTTTTAAGAAAAAATCAGTTTTTTATCAATTATTCAAAAACCTTTTGGCTGATTGCAGTAAAACCTGACATGTTTATATGCGGTGATGAGGGTGTTTTTTTTTTAATGTACTAATAGCAAAATTTTCAATTCCAGTGGCGTCCCAAAGAGTAAACTAATTAATATTAGGACGAATCACGAATTCCTCTAAAATAGCATTCATTTCAAACACACACACACACATAACTGCTAAGTTATTATATTGTTATAATTGCAGAACAGTGAAGTAAATTCCATGACCAACAAATTAAAACTAAAAAATATCACTGAACTATGTACTAAGTACTCGAATTCCTCAGAAAATGTTTTTCTTTCAAAAAAAAATGCCTGCATCTTCCCAAATTCGAAATTCACTATCCATATTGTGTTTATTTCCATTTGTCTAAGAGAAACATGGAAAGTTAGAATTACAATACACAGAAACATCTTTGAAGAAGTGATTTATATATGTATTTGAGAAAAAGTTTTATATAGGGAATCATAGCCTTCTATTATAAAGTAAGTTACAAACTTGGATTCCATCACTTTTCGTTTACGGATTGAAGGAATTCAATAAGAAATCTCCTGGAATCAGGAGTATGGACTCTCTCAAAAGATTAAAAATAATACTCAACCCATTGATAAGATTTTAAAATAGCAATGATTTACGGTTTTCCATTTACAATAAAGAAGTTTGTGTCCTCGTCCGGTTTAACCGGAAGCGCTACGCCACTGAAAACATTCCAGATCGATTATTTATGTTGATATATCACGTGATATTCCATGTTTACAAAATTTCATTCAATTGGGACCATCTAAAACTTCTAATGAACCGATTACTTATGTGATAATCTCTGTACCCATAAGATTGAGTCTATAAGCTAGTGGCTTATGATTTGAATTTGGTTATGAATAGTTGAGTTTGCTTACTCACTCACAAAGTTTTCATAATTATTGATAGGTAATCGTTTTTAAAGTTGACTTACATAGTAACAAAGTTTACAACTATTTCAATAAATAGTGTATTTATGCCTCAAAGTCGGTATAAAAATAAGAAGATTATTCAAAAGTCAACTCATTTAATACCACCAAAATGGTCGATACGGAATGCCAATCAAATATAGTTTATGCAATGATTACCTTGCTGCGACGCCCATGATTTGATTTGACAAGGGGATAAATGAGTCGTAAACGGACGTAAACAAACATGATCGCCACGTTAAGAGTGAATATAATACGGAATTTCAACCTGATCAACGAGTACAAACGGAAATATCCGACTTCGCCCTTTTTAAAAATTATTGCTTATACCGACATTCCTTTTCCGCAGCTGTAAATTCCCATCAATTTATGATATTGGTATTTGTAGATGACTCGGGGATTGAGATCTAAGAGTTTCAGAGTAATCTCAACCTATTATTCCTGATGTTAGTTCAGTGATATATTTTCCAAAATTTTTCACTTTGTAGCTGATCTTAGTTAGCCAAGGAAAAGTGATGTTTGTTTACATTCTGAAGTATTAATGGAATATTTCTGGGCTCTTTGTCACAGCAGTAGATATTTTCGTAATCATCCCGTGCATTATGGATGAATAAGAGTTGGTGATATTGCCAGCTACATATGACACCCTGTATATTTCAGTGATTTAGCATTGAGTTCTGGGGTTCTGGGACAATCCAAAACCAGGAATTAAGGTCAATTTTTCAAAATAAGATCCTCAATATACATTTACCCAATTTTTTACTGTGCAAGTGGTTACAGTTTGCCATGGAAAAGAAGTATTTGGTTATTTTTTGCAGTATTGATTGAATATTTTTGTGAATTTTGTAAAAAGTGAAGAAATTTTGAGAATTAAGGAAATATAACTGATGAAAAAGAGAATCATATTGCCAGCTACAAATGACACCTTGTTCAATCAGTTTATTCAACCATTGAGATCTGGGGGTTTAAGGGTACCTACTCTGAAACAGAATTTGATGTGAGTTTTGTGAAAAAATCCCTAATATGTTTGTTCCACTTTTCAATTGGTCAAAGTTAGCCGTAGAAAATGGATATATGAATGTTTCTTCAACAAAAAGGTAGGTATTCCTAAGTACTATAATTTGAAAAAGAAAAAATTTCAAATTATTTTATTCTCAATGAATAATGAGGATGGCTGCTCAAAGTGGGACACACTGTATAAGTATGTACGATATTTTCATATGTGAATAAACCCTAAAATGAAAATATTCGTTCAGTTTCAATAGGTGACGACTAATAAATAAATGGGCAATAACAGACATATTTTGATAGAAATAAAATACATGCGAACAACTATTTTTGACACTAACGGCGCCTCAAGGAGCTTAACTCATACTGAATTCTGAATATCGAAAAAATTTACACTTTTCTAATGATTTTTTTTGTGCTTCAAACGTAAATATTACGCAGGTAAATCTAAATAGAAATTAAATATTTGATAGCTTGGCAGCGGGAAATCTAAATAGGAATTGTGCATTTGACAGCTTACTCTTCGCACGTGTGCGGAAATTACTTTGTGTGGATATAAATCACTTCCAGTGGGACTGTACAGTGCGATATACGTTACTCTTCTATGTGGTCGTAGGAAAAATTGTTTGCGGCTTGTTCCACAACTTCTGGTGAGATTTAATTTTCAATTTCACTATTGCACAAGTTAAATGATTTCAGTTGATGTTTGAAAATCTGCCCGGAAAACAATAAGTGAGACTTGTCAAATTGATATACATCAGATCTGACAGATGTTTAAGGCAAAAGTTGATAATGACAGAATATCGTACATGTATCTTGAGGAAAAATTAATAGGTGATATAGTGTATCATATTGAAGGTACCGGTACTGATCAAAGCATGGAAGTAGAAGCATTAATTGAAAATTCACTCTAACATACCTATAAATTATTATTAGTTCTTTCGTTACTTGGTTACCGTAATAAATAATAAAGTAAGTGTTTGCCTTGACATATTACATCTAATGAATAATTTTCACTTCTCCAGCAAACTTTGCCAAGCACGAAACTCTTCCCCCAACTTACGCCTCTGAGTTAGTCATTTCCATGCCATCAACTTCTGATCATGTCGCGCAACAGCTGGACCCCGCGATGATTTAAATTCTTGGAAAGTTTTTCGCCGAAGGGCTTTTGCGGAATACAAATAATAAATTTCGTCAAGTTTCACAAACGCCTCTCTTTCGGGAAGTTTTCTATAAGGAAGGCCAGCTCGGTTCCGTTAACTAATCCGAGGAAAAATACTGTGAAACTGTCATCTGCAGCTGAGATGGACTGCCTGCAACAACATAGCGAATTATCAAAAGAATGGAATCTTTCGGTTGAAAAGTTTGGTGTCTATTCAAACCCTTTCAGCTAAAAATATAAATAGTTCATAACGTTCAGTTTTAATATAAAAGCTCTACAGTATTTTCACTACTAGATGCACATTCCGATAACCAAGTTTTCTTTATCAGTGGAAATACTGAACTAACAAAGTAATCAATCTGGTCGTATTTATATCAGTTGAATAACTGGTATGGATTGAAAATATAGATTGTAGGTGTGATCATGTTTATGATAAAATCTGATCGATGTGGTCCGGTATGAATGATCTCATCCACATATAGCAATATCTGGTGATTATTCCATTATGGCTATCTTCTTGATGGTTCATTCAATTCCCTATGAAGGAGGAAATCAAAAATCGCCAAAGGAATCAATAGGTGTAAATCCATCAGTGTTGGTTGGCTTTCTGTAATTTTAAATAATAATGAAAATGATATCCACACCTTCTCTATTCCACACCTTCTCTATTCCAGATTACCTACCTTGAATTTCATTTGTTCAACTATTGAATTCGAACTATTCAGGAAGTGTTGTATAGTCTAGTTTTTCGTATCGAAAATATAGAATACATCATTCACGTACCTGATCCAAATTCTCAGAAAATAATTGTTTCGTGATTTATGATCAGGTTCAAGCCTAGTCGTAAAGAGCTCAGCTGTAAATAATGCTGCTGTTTGCATAACCTAGTGAACACAAAGACATACATTGGATGTCCAGTGGATATCCAAATCGTACAATATGTGATTGCTTTACAGGAAGGGCGGGGGTGCTAATCAATTTAATTTTAAATGGCATGGGGGGTCACGTGCTACATCGTTGGGAAGAGAACTCAATTATCTCTGTAAATATTTAAATTGTTTTGGATTTTGTATCTTTTTTACCATATATACTTGAAATATGGCGTATAAGTGCGGATATGACTGGCACCGTTATCTCGATAAATTTGAACGGTTTGATGTGAAACAATAGAACAAAAATTATTTTGAATGGTATTATCAATACTACATTTTGAGAGAAGATACATTGCAATAACTCGACAGATGGCACTAGGGGCACATTAACATGAAAATTTCAAAATACAAAGAGAACAAAATTGTGACTTATTTCGAAAAGTAGTATCGGGATATTTTTGTGAGTAAGAGCGTTCAAAAGTTAACAGGTGGGTCTAAATAAGGCCGCACGGTATAATAAAATCCGATTAATATGAAAAATAATATATTCAATGACAAATTTATTCCATAAAACAGAACATGAAATAAAAATGTAATCTAAGATAACAATATGTGAATGAAAAATTAAATTGATATAAATATACACTTTTTTTGTTATGAAAATTAAATATATTTCGAACAATTAACATTGAATTCAACTAATTGTTTCTTCTGTTGCTTCTCTCCTTGGCTCCTTCTCCACCAATTTTAATTGCCTTTTCTGAGACCTTGGTATTTTCATCGAATCTGTAGAAGATCATTGAAACAAACTGGTATCAAAGCATTTTTTGTTATCAGTATCCGCACAAAAAGTATAGAAATCTTTCGAATATAGGTGGGTACATAAAAAACCATATAGTTTTAGAAACTGAAATAAACAAAAGAACATTGAAAAAATAGCCTGATGAGGCAATTATAGTTGAAAGAATTTGTGTAAGATCAAATGGTGTTAGGTATGCACCATGAAACTTGAGGTGAAACTTGACCATCAAATAAAGATGATATACTAGCAGTTATGCCACATTATATGAAAATCATCACTTAATAATTAGCATCTTTGCTAATTTCAGGTTGCTAAACACTGCATTCTTTTTCATCCCATGCCAACTGAATTCTGCAGCCTATGCATTGAATGATATTGAATCATGTTACCAAATCATATACATTGCTTGGATAATTCGTTTACTTGAAACAAAAAATAATGGAGCCCAGTATGAATCAAGATGATGAACTCACAGTTGCTGTAGGGAGGTAGAAATTTATTTCATGAGGAATCAGTTCCTTTCAGTAATTAGACCAACTTCAAATTTCCATTTCAACTCCATTACCGATCTGATTTCCTCCATTGACGGTGTGATGCGAGCCTCCTCTTCAACCAGTCTGATACATGGCATATCTGCCACTCAGCCTTAGCTTATGGTTGGCCAACCATAACAACATAATAATAATTAATGTTATTCAATTTCCACAAGGAATTGAAATATTAAATTTCCCCTGCACTTGTTCATTATTGTTGTGACAAATGTTGTGTCTCTCGCTTGGCCCATTTGTCTAGCGACATTAATTACAAGTACTAATTTTGAGCCTAGAGTGGAGTGGCTGCTAGCAACTTCTTATGTGTAACCTCTGGTGTCCCGCTAGTAACCCACTTGGGACTTTTGATGTTTTCAATTTTTCATAAATGATATTGGCTCTTGCTGCAACACAGTCACTATTTATTACATGCCGATATTTTGCAGCTATACTTTTCGATTACTACCAAGTGATATTACAGGGCAATTCAAATTCGACCCCTACCATTGGGATCTCCTAAACTACAGGAGATACGTCGAAGCTTAAATTGGGACAAAGTTGCGTATTCCGGTGCTTAACAAAATACTGTTTTGAAACTTGGAAAATTCCGAGTATTTCCGGAAATATCGGGAAAAAACTGAAAATCGGAATTTTCGTTTTTATTTTTTTCTATCGTTATTTGACAACATAGCTCAAAACCAAAAGTACATTTTTATTGATACTTTATTTCAGCTACACGTTTTCTTGTTCAGATTTACTATCTGACGTTTCGTCTTCTGGCATACATCATCAACTTTTTTTTCTGTTATGGGCGCCATATTGTTTTTTTATACAGAAAAATAGTGATTCTCATTTTGATTTCATTGATGTATAATTTGTTATGATTTGCACTTCTGATACCACAGATATTAAAAAAAAACTTCATCTGAGTTGGTCATGACTCCATCGAAAAATTTTGTTCAGTAAACACTAGTTGTCAGAACTCAATAAACATCTTAAGTTTGCACAAATACTTCAGTCAAAATGTCCTCATTCTCAAATGAAGAAAAACGAGATATGTTGAAACTTTATTATAAATTTGATAGGAATAGTACGAAAACAACAAAAATTTATTTTGAATTATATCCGGAAAGACAACAGCCGGATAGAACATTATTCGGAATTTTTTGGGCTAACACTTGGCTGAGTACGGTGCGTTTCAAAAAAAAAAAGAATGAAATCATGAGCTTGTAAAAAATGCACAAAAAGTATTACAACAAGTGTGAAATGATGGCCTTTCTCTTGAATACATAACCGAGCTCGTCGTCTCAAATTAAGAACAGCCCTAACAATATCCCTTCTTCTGATAGACCTGAATTGCGTGATGATATTGTCTCTAAGTTCATCTACTGTGTCATATTCTTGCTCTCCATAGATTATGTTCTTTTAAGTGCCCCACAAGAAAGTATCCAAAACTGTAAGGTCAGGTGACCTTGCCGGCCACCTCACTGGTCCAGAATTTCCTAACCACCTATTAGGAAATATTTGGTGTAAATATTCGCAAACTGCTCTTTTATTGTGTGGAGGAGCCCCGTCATGCTGAAACCAGTAGCTGTTATAATTAACAAATGGAAACGTATCCATATATTCTTCGAATTCGTTTCTTAAGAACCGAAGATAGGTTTCCCCGTTCAAAGTATTAGAAAAGAAATGAGGTATAAGTATTCGGTCGTCATAAATTCCAGCCCACACATTCAAACGAAACCGAACTTGTGGTCTGACTTCTCTGAAGTGTCGTGGATTATTTTCACTTCAAATATGCTCATTATTTCTATTAAAAACACCACAGTTCGAAAAAGTACTTCGGTCCAAATAATGTTTTTCAAGAAGTTTGTAGGGTCTACCATATTGGAGAGCCAGCTACAAAATTCCATTCTTCTCTCAGGATCACCTGGATGTAATTTTTGTGAAATATGTATCTTATAACATTTCAAACCACTTTTTTTGAATTCCCTCCAAACGCTCGTATGTGGCACATCCATTTCTGCCGAGACTTGATGTGTTGATTTGGAAGGATCTGCATTTATCTAAAAAAGTACTTATACCTATATATAGTAATTATACTTCTTCGAATATGGAAAGAACAATTATATTTTACCTCGGCTAATAAGTTACGTCTAATATTTTGTTCCATTCTGCTTCCATATTTCATTCTTGGTTTTTGAAACGCACCGTACTCAGCCAAGTGTTTGTCCAAAATTCCGAATAATGTTCTATCCGGCTGTTGTCTTTCCGGATATAATTCAAAATAAATTTGTGTTGTTTTCGTACTATTCCTATCAAATATATAATAAAGTTTCAACATATCTCGTTTTTCTTCATTTGAGAATGAGGACATTTCGACTGAAGTATTTGTGCAAACTTATGATGTTTATTGTAGTTCTGACAACTAGTGTTTATTAAACAAAATTTTTCGATGGAGTCATGACCATCTCAGATGAAGTTCTTTTTTTTTAATATCTGTGGTTTCAGAAGTGCAAATCATAACAAATTATGCATCAATGAAATCATAATGAGAATCACTATTTTTCTGTATAAAAAACCATTATGGCGCCCATAACAGAAAAAAAAGTTGATGATGAATGCCAGAAGACGAAACGTCGGATAGTAAATCTGTACTTGAAAACGTGTAGCTGAAAAAAAGTATCAATAAAAATGTATTATTGGTTTTGAGCTATGTTGTCAAATAACGATAGAAAATAATAAACACGAAAATTCTGATTTTCAGTTTTTTCCCGATATTTCCGGAAATACTTGGAATTTTGCCAGTTTCAAAACAGTATTTTGTTAGGCACCAGATTACGCAACTTTGCCCTAATTTAAGCTTCGACGTATCTACTGTAGTTTAGGAGATCCCAATGGTGGGGGTCGAATTTGAGTTGCCCGACTTTTCGAACTTTGGTCTATTCAATGCATTTATTCTTCCTGGAGTCTCTGCTACCGAGGAGCGCTTCTTGCTTTGCTCACTGGTGGCGCTGCGACCGACTTATTGTAATTTGCCGTTTCATGAGTTGGTGACAACGATAGAGCTTCAATGGTTATCATTCGTTGGATAGGACGAGATGACTTCAATATTATCTAACCTATCCTAGCACTGATCAGAGGCAAGCACCATGAAACATGTATGTTTGCAGGTGGTCATTTCCAGCCAAAAGAATTATTATTGTTTAATTAGATCGAGTACTTACAAAAGTGTCCTCCTTGATGAACTTTTCAGAAATGGATATAAAATGTAATTCAATATCCGAATGGGAAGTAGTTTTTTCGGAATATTGTGAATTTGGAATTTTGAAGGAAGAGACAAAATTGTTGTTGGCATGTCCGATAATAAATGCAGCAAAAAAATGCAGCGAAAAATGCAGTTAATTTCAAAGGTGACGCTAGATGATGCTGTAATTCATGCAAAGAAAGCAGAAATTCAAAATCAGCAGAGTATTGTCCTGAAACAAGAAAATATGATGGTGAATGCAGTAACTTCATGATATAAGAATAGTTATCCAGCGGCTAATCATAACACAAACACCTTCAAGAAATTGTCGGAGGAAAACTGCGAGTTTTGTGGTTTCAAAAAACATGCAAGAGAGGTGTGTCCTGCGAAAAATGCTGTTTGCAGATCATGTTTCAAGAAAGGGCATTGGGATCGAGTGTTATTAGGACATCTTGTATGTTCTTCTGAAATACAAGTTGATCCTTCTCGTGTTGAAGTGATATATTCAAATTTTCATGTCCATAAAATGAAAAAGAAGCCCAGCAGTACCTTGGAATGATTAACTTTGCTGGTCGATTTAAACCTAACAAATCTGAAATTTTAGAGCCATTAACTTCTCTACTAAAAAATGTTGTATTCATGTGGGACTTTCCACAGAATGGTATCTTCAATAAAGTTGAAAAGTTACTCTCTGAAGCACCATGTCTCGCCTATTATGATCCTACTAAAACATTTATTGTAAGTGCTGATGCTTCTTCAGTTGGCATTGGTGGTGTTCTTATGCAAATTAATGAAGAGAATCAACGTGAATTGATAGCGTATGCATCTCGTACACTGTCTCAAATAGAACGTGAAGCTCTAGGTTTTACTTGTTCCTTTGAAAAATTCAAAAAATATTTGATTGGCACACAATTCGTTTTAGAAACTGATCATAAACTACTATTGCAAATTTTATAAACAAAAAATTTAGATGATCTCACACCTCGACTTCAAAGATTTCGTATCCGACTTATGAGATATAATTATCAAATGATGTATACTACTGGAAATGATTTGAAATTCGCATATGCTTTATCTAGGAGTCCTTTTCAAGCTGATTCAGAATTTGAAGAGCAAGCTGCTGAATCTGAGGCTCACGTTGGAATTATGGTTCAAAATATTCCAATAAAGGATGATTTTCTTTCGATTATAGTTGAAGAACAAAATTCAGATTTAATTTGTCAGAATATGAAACAATTCGCATTTTATGGTTGACCTGAGAAGCACAAAATTTCACCTTATTTGATTCCATATTTTTCATATAGATTTGATATATCTTTTACTAAGGGTCTCCTCTTTAAAAGAAGTAGAATTATAATTCCTTCGAAGCTTCAACTAAAAACTCAAAATTTTATTTACGCAGGTCATGAAGGTATTGCAAAATGTCGTGAGCGTGCGAAAATGTCTTTCTGGTGGATTGGACTTTCTTCACAAATAGAGAATTTGGTACGAACTTGTTCAATATGTATTGGAGAGAGAATAAATATAAGAGAAACATTTGGGCAAGATACAATTCCTTCAAACCATGGCAAAAGGTTGTAGTAGATCTTTTGGAATATAACATTTGGTATCTGATCATTATCGATTATTATTCAAAATTTTGTGAGATTGTTCCCATGTCGAGTACGACTGAACAGATAGTCATTCAAAAATTAAAAGACATATTGAATGATCGGACAATGGTCAATCTACGTTTGAAAATTTTACGATTTATTATAATTTTCACCATGTAACTAGCAGTCCTTACTTCTCTCAACCGATTGATGTATAGAGGCAGCTGTTGGAATTGCTAAGTCATTACTAAAAAAAATTATGACATCAATATTGCGTTGATATCTTATCGATCATCTCCGTTTGGATGTGACTTTAGTCCTGCAGAACTCATTTTTAACCTCGTAAAAAAAGAATTTCATTACCAGTTTTACCAAATAAATTTAATGAAATTTTTGATACTCGAATAAAATTTACTGAATCGGAAGAGAGAAGGGAGGAAAAGTAAGAGCAAAATTATGTGGGCAGGCATAATTCCAAAGATCTTTCAGAATTGAAATCAAATGATTCTGTTTGGATCAAGGATTTGCGAAAATATGATGTCATTATTGAAAAAGCAAAAGAGCCACGTTCATATCTTGTTAGAACTGATGATGGAACTTATCAGCGCCGATTCATGAAGATTGTTCAAATTATTCTCAACAGTTTGTTTCAGTTATATATTCCGATTTAAATATTCCATTACCTCAGGTAATTTCAGAAAACGAACTGAATCCTTGCCAAATTGATCATAATAATGATGATGATGCAAGTGATGAAACGGCTTCATCTTTTCTTGAAAATTCTTGTTCCTAATTACGGAGCAAAATTCTCCAAATGTCAGATTTTTTAATATTTTACCACCTGCTATAAAATCACTAAATTTTATTCAATTTAAAAAATGGGTAAAAAATCACTTACTGTCACAATGCTTTTACTCATTTGAGGAATACCTCTCATTCAACCATGAACTCATGATGCTCACCCCAAATTCCTAATCATTTATATACCACATTCGTTTATATGTAGGCATATATAATTTTACATTTTTGTACATGCCTACGTAATTTTAATCTGGTTGGTTATGTAAATTTTAATACGTTTGTTTTTGTCATTTGGAACTGTTTTGTTTTCAACCTATACTATGTAGGTATATGTAACTTTTATTATTGACATGTATACGTAATTTAATTCGATTTTAATCTCAATGTTCTAGCTGATCTGTAGTTTTAGCGCATGTTAGCATCTAACTTCTATGTCTAGACATATATGTAATTCTTGACTTGCTACAAACATATAACTTATGTAAAGTGGTTAAATAAAATCTATCTATCTATCTATCTATTGAGTCGTCCTAAAAGATCTTTGAAGAAGTCTGTATGGCTTTCTGATTGGGTAACCTAAATTAGTGTGAATATATTATTTCGATAGAGTTAATAAGGAGGATGTTCCTGTAGAATTGATAACTTTAAATCATTCTGTATTTTATTCATGTAATTAGTTTAATTACCTTTAAATAAGGTTGAAGGAATTCTATTATTATTGTTTGACAGACTTGTCAGTAGTTGGAAACCTATTGAACAAGAGTTTTCCAAAAAACTATTTCATTTCAAAAGTCTCTATTGCAACAGTAACATCACGCTTTTGCCTCCTGACTATCGGAAAAGATGTGGATTTGCTTATTTACATAAGTTCTCTCTATGTTGAGCATATATTTCTCTGAATTGAATCCACTGAAACAACTGAATAACAGGTGCAGAAATTGGTCTCGGGGAAAAAAAGAAACAATTTCCATGCTAACGACATATCCAGTTTCCTTTACAATGCGGAAAATATAATAAGACATTTTGTTTTCCAAATAAGACGCGTCGGTGTGTGGCGTATTGTTGGCAACATTATTCTTTGACAAGTAATAACAAATGATTGGGTTGTTGTTGGCAAACACTGCACGATATTTACAGCATCTTAACTGAAATTTTTATATGCTAATGAAATTACAGCACAATAACCTTCGCCTGATACACAGTTCTTGGCAATAAATATTACACACTTTTCAAGTTACCATGAAATATCACGATATTAATAAGTATTATTTCTTCTGGTGTTTATGTGTTGTATATTTGCGAATCGTTTTGAAGTACGAATATAAACTGATAAATGTTTTTTTTTTCAGGTGAGTTTGGTGACAAGGCGGAACTGCTGTTCTGGTAAGAAATATGTGTATTCGAATGAAATAAACAAATACATTTTGAAATAACTCTACAGGGTGCCCCAAAATAAAGAAGACAGAATCCAATGGTAGGATCCCCACTTCATTTTAATTCTAAAAGTTCCTATCAACATATCCTCTAGAATAACTATCAACTACAAGGTGTCGAATGTGGTGAAAAATAAGTTTTCAAGAATAAAAACTCCATAAAAAAAAATTGATGATATTCAAGCATATGTATCGTATATGGACCGTGGTGGCCGTGGTGGTGGAGCGTTCGCCTTTGGAGAGAAGGGCCGAGGGTTCAAAGCCTCGCATGGTCATCGGCCCCGTTCATGGCATCACACGTTAAAAGGTGAGGGCTGCGTCTTTCCTAGCTCACAGAAGTCTCTCGAAGACTTCCGAGGGTTGCGCGTCGGGGTGCAATCGGTTGACGGTGATCGGTTGACAATTTACAAAAAAATGTAAAAAAAATAAATATGATGGAGGTCTGAGAGGTTTCCAACCTTACAAAGATACAAGACATTTTTTCTTGATTTTAATATTTATTTTTCTACAAAGTCTCCTTGTAACTCTACATACTTCTCCCAGCGATGCTCCCATCTCTTCAACCCGTCAAAATAGTACTCGGCGTTTTTCTCTGCAAAATAATTGTTCACAAAAGTGATTGCCTCCTGATTTGACAAAACTCTCTGTCCTCCAAGCGCAATTTTCAGATGAGGAAACGAAAGACAGTCGCTTGGGGCTAGATCTGGTGAATGAGGCGGATGGATAAGCAGTTCAAACCGAAATTCGTGGATTTTCGCCATGGTAACTGCTGAGGCGTGGGATGGCGCATTGTCTTGGTGAAACAGGATTTACTTTTCTGCAAATGTGGATGTTTTTCTGATATTTCTGCCTTCAGCTTGTGAAGATGCGCAGTATGCTCCTGTAATGGTTTTTCATTTTTGCAAATAATCAATCAAGATAACTCCATGACCATTCCAAAAACCAGTCGTCATCACTCACCCGAAAAAGCAGTGCTTGCTTTTTTGGAGCCAGTTCCGCAGTTCCCCCTCTGCAGTCCACTGTTTCGACTGTATTTTTGTTTCAGGCGTAGAACGATGTATAAAAGTTCCGTCTAGAGTTAATAATCGGCGCCAAACAGAGCGTTGGAAATCTTCATTCGAACACGTTTTGGGTCTAACATTGATAAACGCGGCACCCAAAGCACGGAAGCTTTCTCATACCTAAATCTTGACTGAATATGTAACAAACAGGTTCTTTGAACATATCTATAGCCTTCGCTATCTCTCTTACTACAATTCTACGGTCGTCTAGCACCATTTGGTAAACTTAGCGATGTTTTCGTCAGTAGTTGCAGTTTTTGGACGTCCCGAACGTGCATCGTCCCCCAAGCTTGTACGGCCACGTTTAAATTCAGCTGCCCAAAATTTTACTGTGGTAAATGATCGTGCAGAACCTATGTACACAGAGTCCAACTCATCTTTGATTTACGTAGGCGTATTGCCTTTCAAAAACAAATAGTGTCGTGAAAGTTTGGGAAGGGCCGATAAGAGGAATCCACCTACTGTACACCTGTGTTCGAAGTTAGAAATACTTGAATATTATAAAAAAAATTAAACTGAATGATATCAAATACCAAGGTTTTCGATGTTCTTGACAAAACCACTATGCATTGGCATGTAGCCGCAGGCATATCTCAGTCTTCGTAGCTTCCATGTGAGTTATTTGCTCAACGGGTTTCAATTCGGTGACAGAGTTTGAGTCTCTCTGTTCAGTATCGAATACGAGACCTAGTTTATTGACTGCACAGGCTGCTGTATTGAAAAGAAATACTGCGATCCCTGCTTTTACATGGTCGCGGACCATGCTGGGAAGTGGATCTGATCATCTGATTACTTTACAGGCTCTATTCGGTACAAATATGTTTTGAAAACAATTCAAATTCGAGAGTCTATTGCTTCTCTGTTCTATGGGAGAGTATTACCGTGGAACGGACGATTTAGGATGCAAGCACCTACGGAAATGCATCACTTCGAGAGTCACAAATCGCGTTCTTCCCTAACGGTTCTGATTACCAGATCTATCTGAGTTTATGCTGATACTTGCTACAAAGAGAGTTTCTAACTATGGTTACCTCTTGTGAGCGGCGTTGTTCCACCCCTAGACGAGTATACTACTCTCCGGCATCAAGATGATGTGGTAAGTTTTCGTCTACAAGCTAATCGGCCTCTCCACATTCTATGCATCGTTCTCATTTGAGATCAATTGTGGCACATTTGTCGATCCCGAATTCCATGCCATTCGCATGAGTGTACTCTTCTACCACCCTTTAGGACTATAGTCTGAAGTCAGTCTTGTGAAATGAATGGGTGACCATATATCTCTTATTGCTAGGGGTGCCGCAGTCATATCGACGGCAATAGGAAGATGAAGAAGAGAAGAAGGCCGTAGGAGTCTGTCTCCGTGAATCACGTCTCTTCCGAAGATTACCAGCGCTATTTGAAGTACGACTTACTTGACCACTCAGATGTCCAATTTATCTCACTATTTTATTGAGAACCTCAAGAGAGCTGAGGAAATGCATGGTGAGTTACTGCGATGTTGTATTCAGCACTTTGCGGTACTTCATCTAGGCCATAGAAAGAGTACGCTTGTATCTACTGTGCGGAGTACCTCATGATACATTTTTTGACAAAGAGATTCCTCTTACAGCCAACACCTCTTTCTGTGAGTCTCTCTGCGCATATACCGGGTCATCTGCATGTATGACATATAATAACAGGAATTCAAGCATGTTATCTGACCGTTATACTCAGGATCTAACAAATTTCCGTTTTTGTGGATGAGCAAGATTTGCTTCCCGACAAATCAATCCAGAGTCTGCTGTTGCTTCTCATCTAGCAATGGGTCAATGACTCTTGTCGGATGGCGGTGAGTGCTGGGAGGTTTATTGCAGAGCCATGAGCTCAGGCTGACAAAGCCTTGTACAGTAAGCCTCGAAGAGCTAGGGCTGACGTATCTATGTTGAGCAGATGCCGATAACTACAGATGCTTTTTCAGAAAGTTTCCACCCGCTCAGAGACCACCAGGTTAACACACTGTGAAATGCCCATTGACCGCCACGTAGTGCACTACACAGTAGATACGAGACGCATGCTGTCTCGCTGACTTGATCTTAGCTTGCATCTTGTGTATGTGTCACTTCTGCCTCCTAACCAGAGGGGCAGAATTGATTTACCGATTGTCTGACTCTTCTGAAACACCATCGTGAATATTTGCATGCTACAATGCCAGTTGCTTCAAGGGCTTGTCGTTGTGAAGCATCGTGCTGGTTTTGATGCCATCCATTTGCTGTTTGATGTTGGTTTGCCTCCCTGCTCAATTACATATACAGTGTGTCTCACTTCTCATGGAAACACCCCAGTATCTGCTCAAAATGCACCTACCACCTAAATGGGGTTGGCCTACGTGATATACACTGCCCACCAATCGCGATGGAACAACACATTTTACGGTACAACATACTAGGGGGCAAAATAGGCTAAAAATTCCTTCAGATTTGTGATCAGGACCACCAACTTACTACAGATACACTTTTTCTCTGGAAAATTTTCAGTCCTGAAAAATCCGAATTTGTCTCACTTCTCATGGAAACACCCCCGTATTTTCCGTAATTTTATACGTAGAACCCTGAAATTTGCAGGATCGATAGATACACTAGAAGTGAACTCACTGCACAAAACGGGTCATCCTACATGATGTGCACTGCACGCCAGCAGCGATGGAAAAATAGGTGGTTCCTTCGCTGCTGGCGTGCAGTGTATATTACGTAGATTGACCATTCCCATGCAGCGAGTTAATTTCCAGTGTATCTATCGATCCTGGAAATTTTATGGTTCTACGTAAAAAAATACGGAAGATACGGGGGTGTGAGAAGTGAGATAAATTCGGATTTTTCAGGACTGAAATTTTTTCAGGAAAAACGTGTCTCTGTAGTAAGTTGGTGGTCCTGATCACGAATCTGTAGGAATTTTGAGCCTATTCTGCCCCCTAGTATGTTTTACCGTAAAAATGGGTTGTTCCATCGCGAGTGGCGGGCAGTGTATATCACTTAGGCTAACCCCATTCAGGTAGTAGGTGCATTTTGAGTATTTCCATCAGTCCTGAGAGTTTCATCATTTTACCTCTATTGTTACGGAAGATACGGGGGTGTTTCCATAAGAAGTGAGACACACTGTATATATATATATATATATATATATATATATATATATATATATATATATATATATATATATATATAATTAAATATTGAAACTGATATTATATCTAACAATCTTAATATATCCACTAATGGCAATGTTGCTAATACTAAATATACAAATCCTACAATTCCTACATTTACTTCACTTCCATATATAAAAGATATTACACCAAGATTGTCCAAGCTCTTTCATTCAGTGTGTAATGTCAAAATAGCAAATAAAACTATTTTACCAATTAGAACAATTTATTCAAAAGTAAAAGATAAAATTCCATTAATTTCCACTTCAAATGTAGTGTATATATAGCATTCCTTGTCAGGACTGTGATAAAAATTATATTGGCCAGACTTCTAGATGCCTGAAAAGTAGAATTTCCTCACATAAAAGTGGTTGTAGACTTCATCCTGAAAGATGTGCTCTTGCTGATCATGTTAACAAATTTGACCATCGAATAAATTATAATTCAACTAAAATATTAGCTAAAGAGACTCATATGACTAAGAGAACTTTTTTGGAAATGGCCTTCATATCTCAAGATAAAAAATGTATGAATAATAGAACTGATATAAATCATTTGAGTGAGATTTATTCCTTAGACCACACTCTCCCTATGATTAATAATATCTCCATAACTACTCAATTGGAAATGTAATTTTTTCCTAACTTACAAAACAACAGTCGTATATTTCAATTTTCAACAGATGGTACAAGATTACAGTTGGTAACATTGACTTGAAAATTACAGATTTCTTTTCTATTGACAGTTGACACCTGATGTATATCCCTTAGATACAATCAACAAGTCTTTTGTTTTTCGACTGATATTTTAAAATTTTCTGTTTATTTATATTCGTAAAGTCTTTTTTCATACTATTTACAATTTTAAACTGTAATGTCACTATTGAAAGCATTAAGAACATGTCAAACAACCTCACTATAGTTATAAGTAAAATTTAATAACATCAACATGTAAAATTGACATAATAATTCTTTGTAGTTCCATGAAGATGTAAATAAAATTTACGAAAGCTTGGAATAAACTCAAAAGAGTACACTTTTGACTTTGCTGCAATCCCCAATATTAACTGGTTTTATTCTTAACTAGTCAGCAACGACTACCCTTTCTATATATATATATATATATATATATATATATATATATATATATATATATATATATATATATACCGGGTGGCTACGGAAGTATTGCCTACGGAATATCTCAGTTATTCTATGAAGTAGGTTTGTGAAATTTGGAGCGTCGATATAATGACATGAGAGCTAGAATTTGAGCATATTGACATGTCGAAGTTAACATCTGACATCTGACCGGAAGTAACATCAACTTTCTTATTTTAAATGGAAACCCCTTTTTTTCTTCTTTTCGCTTTATTCAGCATTCAATTCCCTTTCTAATGACATATCACAAGTTGGTATCTAACCAGAAACTAGATCAGAAAAAAATTATTATTGAAATTCACCGAGTAGGCCGTGGAAGCAAAAGCTCGTTTGCTATCGCCCAGTACCTGGAACAAAAGACCGTTCACACTTTTAGCACTTTACACTTCGACTATCGACAATAATCCAAATAAAGTACAGTACCTACCTTGTATTATTCCTGTTAAATAATCCATTGTTGGTAAATCTTGACTCGTCCGTAAACAAGATATAATAGTTAAATAGGTGATTCTCAGCATTTTGTCGAAGAAACCAATTACAATATTCCAGGCGCCTTTCATCGTCATTTTCCTACAAATGTTGATGCAACTGATACTTGAAGGATTTCAATCGATGTTTTTTCAAAATTTTCCTAGCAGAGTCCTTACTTATAGCTAATTCGGCGCCAATCTGCCTTGAGGAAATTGTGCTATCATATTGTACTAAAGCTAATACATTAATTTCAGTTTCCTCATTAATAACAAATGCTTCTTGGTCTTCGTGAACATCAGGCTCAGTTCTTAATTTTTCTTCAAGCCACTGGAAATACCTTCTTGACGGTTGCTGCTTCCCTGGATATCGCTCTAAATACAATCGTTCAGCGGCATAAGAATTTTTTAAACATTCACCATAAATGAGAAGCATGTCAATTTGTTCGGTTCGTGAATAACGGGGCATTTTTTGAATATTCCACTAACTGATTTCGATTTCCAAACCCTTTTAAAATGGCAGAATCAAAAACACTACTTCGAACGTCAAAATAATATGGATAGCAGCGTTCGTGACAGCTCTCATTTCTTTTTTGTTTCATTCCAAAATACATCTTAATCAGCCTACTTGTTAATATTTGGGTTCGAATGATAATTGCTATGGAATGATTATTCTGAATAGCACAAACATCGTCCATAGGTAGATATTAGAATATCTATGGACGATGGCACAGACCAAGTACGTTTATGTTCCTATTTAACCTAGAACCTACAGGATATAATTTATCATTCCACATTATTTTTAATTTTATTTTTGCGTATGGCGATAATCTGTTTTGTTATTTGAAGAATAATAATTGGATTTTTCGGTATCTCAGTTCAAAAAATTATTTTCTATTATATCATTAGAAAGGAATGGTTATGCTGAATAGTACAGGCAAGAAAAAGTTGTATGTTCCTATTTAAGTTATGGACCTACAGAGTATTGTTTTTTCCCAATTTTTCCAATATTTTTTTGGCGGCTTTTTATAACGCCGATGAATGAAAATAAAATATCACAGTAGTAGCAACTGTTATCAAGTGACGTATGGTTTCCATAGCCAACTTTTCAATTTTCGGCTTTCATTTTGATTCCACGGCCTACTCGGTGAATTTCAATAATAATTTTTTTCTGATCTAGTTTCTGGATAGATACCAACTTGTGATATGTCATTAGAAAGAGAATTGAATGCTGAATAAAGCAAAAAGAAAAAAAAATAGGGTTTCCATTCAAAATAAGAAAGTTGATGTTACTTCCGGTCAGACCGGAAGTTAACTTCGACATGTCAATATGCTCAAATTCTAGCTCTTATGTCATTATATCGACGCTCCAAATTTCACAAACCTACTTCATACAATAACTGAGATATTCCGTAGGCAATCCTTCCGTAGCCACCCGGTATATATATATATATATATATATATATATATATATATATATATATATATATATATATATATATATATATATATATATATATATATATATATATATATATATAAGAAACTTGCTTCTATCGGGGATTCGGTCTGGGAAAAGAAGTATACTCTTTTTTGCTACCCGAGCTTTCTCAAATTTTTATTTGCTTTTTCGAGGGCTACAATATATTTATATGAACACATGTATAAAGTTAAAAAAGGTATAACATACTGTGCAATGTGAGGTTTTCTTCGTTGTTGAAAGTACATAATTAAAATTGAAAAATAGAAAACGAAAAACTTGATACGAAAATTTTTGAAGGACTGATCATTTGTTTGTTGATGTCAAATAATATGAGGACTATACAGAGTCGTAAGTTTCAGGTATTAATATCTGATGTATGATTATGTGGTAAAAGAATGTAAGAGTAAATTTTGCTAAGATTATCAATGTCAGTTTTTTTGTTCATATTATCAGTTTGTAAACTCATTTCAGCCATTTCCAAAAAAAGTCTTTTGTTGAAATTTTTTTCCACATGTAATATTTTTGTATCATCATAGTTCATGATATGATCATTATCTAATACATGTTTGGTTAAAGCACAAGAGTTTTCTTTCATAGTTCTACAATTGCTTTTGTGCAAAGCTATTCGTGATTTTAAATTATTTTTTGTTTGACCCAAATATTTTTTGTTACAATCAAGACAGGGAATTTCATCAACTACATTGGACTTTTCTGTTATAGGATCTTTTTGTTTCAATTTAGTAAACAAGTTTTCCAATGGTTTGATTTTCTTTTGTGCAATTTTGATATTTTTTTCGTGCTTGAAAACATTTATAATTTTGCTGGAGAGTTCAGGAATGTACGGTATAGAAGCATATTTAATAATTTGTGGAACTTCAATTTGATGGTGATCTGTATTTGTTTCATTAGTACTAGAAGTAGTATTGTATAATAATTTTTTCAAGAAATGAGATGGATAAGAATTATTCAATAGTATTTCATATAATAATTTGATATTCTTGTCTCTCAAAGTCGGATGTGCTAATTTCTCAATTCTGTTCTTAAGAGCTAGTACTAAGTTAAATTTCATTTTTTTGGGTGGCTGGAAAGGTAGTTCATGTATCTTCCTGAACTAGTAGGCTTTATGTACCAATCCAGTATTATAGTGTTATCAGATGTTCTGATGAGTCGAGTATCTAGGAAAGGTACAGAGTTATTATTCTCCTTCTCAACAGTAAACTGTATAAATGGATTATAACTGTTGGAAGTAGATTGAATATAATCTATACAGTCAACTGGTACTGCACAAATTATGTCATCAACATACTTTTTTATAAAAGGAAGCCTAAACTGTAATTTGGGTATACTGAAGTCTAACAAATCATCCATTACATACTGGGCTACAATTGGAGAAAGAGTAGCGCCCATTGGAGTTCCATGTCTTTGTTTATAATATGTGTTATCAAACACGAAAAAAGTGGTATCAAAAATGAATTCTATAAGTTCCATGAAAATAGATTTTGTTAATTTGGTATGAATACTTATATCTACCCAATGTTTATCAATACTTGACTTTATCAAATTCAGCGGAATGTTACTGAAAAGCCAAATAACGTCTAGACTTATAATGACAAAGCCTTTGGGTAGTTGAATTTGTTGTATATAATTTGAAAATTCGAAAGAGTCTTTAACATAATATTCATTATCACTATTGTAGGAAAAAGTCAAGATATTTGTGACTAACTGTGAAATTTTACTATTAGGGGCATCAATGGAGGAAATGATTGGTCTCAAGCTTAGCGTAGGTTTGTGAGTTTTTGGTAAGCCATAGAATTTTGGAGTGATTGAATTGTATATTGTGAATTCTTTTTTGTCAGAAAGACTAATGTGCTTTTTATCATAAATTTTTTTAATGAGCGCATTTGACTTTTGTTGGATGGTTGAAGTTGGATTACGGTTCAATTTTGTATAGTATGTTTCGTTGTTCAACTGTTCTAATGATAAATCCAAATATTGTGCTTTAGACATGATAACAGTGATATTGCCCTTATCAGATTTCGTAATGATCATTTCAGGATGATCATTGATGAAGTGCCTAGTTTTTTTTGTAAATATATGAAAAGTAACTGTTAGTTTTAGGTTTATGAAGAAAATTTGTCAAAATATTTGTGATTTGGGCCCTGAATATATCTCTTTTGTTATCGTCCACATTTGCTATCAGATTTTCTATGTCTGCCAATAAATGAGTAATTTTGATCTCCTTCGTTTCTGGTTGAATACTAAATTTGTGTCCAAGAGACAAAAAGGCCAAGATATCGCTAGGAATATCAATATCAGTTAGATTTTTTATCAAATTATCTACTACCTTTAATTTATCTTTCTTCTCAAAAAACTCACAAAACTACGCTAAGTTTGAGACCAATCATTTCCTCCATTGATGCCCCTAATAGTAAAATTTCACAGTTAGTCACAAATATCTTGACTTTTTCCTACAATAGTGATAATGAATATTATGTTAAAGACTCTTTCGAATTTTCAAATTATATACAACAAATTCAACTACCCAAAGGCTTTGTAATTATAAGTCTAGACGTTATTTCGCTTTTCAGTAACATTCCACTGAATTTGATAAAGTCAAGTATTGATAAACATTGGGTAGATATAAGTATTCATACCAAATTAACAAAATCTATTTTCATGGAACTTATAGAAATCATTTGTGATACCACTATTTTCGTGTTTGATAACACATATTATAAACAAATACTTGGAACTCCAATGGGCGCTACTCTTTCTCCAATTGTAGCCCAGTATGTAATGGATGATTTGTTAGACTTCAGTATACCCAAATTACAGTTTAGGCTTCCTTTTATAAAAAAGTATGTTGATGACATAATTTGTGCAGTACCAGTTGACTGTATAGATGATATTCAATCTACTTTCAACAGTTATAATCCATTTATACAGTTTACTGTTGAGAAGGAGAATAATAACTCTGTACCTTTCCTAGATACTCGACTCATCAGAACATCTGATAACACTATAATACTGGATTGGTACATAAAGCCTACTAGTTCAGGAAGATACATGAACTACCTTTCCAGCCACCCAAAAAAAATGAAATTTAACTTAGTACTAGCTCTTAAGAACAGAATTGAGAAATTAGCACATCCGACTTTGAGAGACAAGAATATCAAATTATTATATGAAATACTATTGAATAATTCTTATCCATCTCATTTCTTGAAAAAATTATTATACAATACTACTTCTAGTACTAATGAAACAAATACAGATCACCATCAAATTGAAGTTCCACAAATTATTAAATATGCTTCTATACCGTACATTCCTGAACTCTCCAGCAAAATTATAAATGTTTTCAAGCACGAAAAAAATATCAAAATTGCACAAAAGAAAATCAAACCATTGGAAAACTTGTTTACTAAATTGAAACAAAAAGATCCTATAACAGAAAAGTCCAATGTAGTTTATGAAATTCCCTGTCTTGATTGTAACAAAAAATATTTGGGTCAAACAAAAAATAATTTAAAATCACGAATAGCTTTGCACAAAAGCAATTGTAGAACTATGGAAGAAAACTCTTTTGCCTTAATCAAACATGTATTAAATAATGATCATATCATGAACTATGATGATACAAAAATATTACATGTGGAAAAAAATTTCAACAAAAGACTTTTTTTGGAAATGGCTGAAATAAGTTTACAAACTGATAATATGAACAAAAAAAAATTACTCTTACATTCTTTTACCACATAATCATACATCAGATATTTATACCTGAAACTTACGACTCTGTATAGTCCTCATATTATTTGACATCAACAAACAAATGATCAGTCCTTCAAAAATTTTCGTGTCAAGTTTTTCGTTTTCTATTTTTCAATTTTAATTATGTACTTTCAACATCGAAGAAAACCTCACATTGCACAGTATGTTATACCTTTTTTAACTTTATACATGTGTTCATATAATTAAATTGTAGCCCTCGAAAAAGCAAATAAAAATTTGCGAAAGCTCGGGTAGCAAAAAAGAGTATACTTCTTTTCCCAGACCGAATCCCCGATAGAAGCAAGTTTCTTTAAGATAAGACGGTCGATATAATTTCTTCTTTATATATATATATATATATATATATATATATATATATATATATATATATATATATATATATATATATATTTGAGTTTTGGCATCCTCTGCTATGGTCATTAGCCATGTGTTCTGGATTGGCCTTGTTACTAACTCCATACGCCACCTTAGGAGCAGTACTGTTAATTAAAACTAAGTAGTGAATCGTGCAGTACTCAACATAGTCGAGCCACGAGATTTCAGTAATTTAATCTATTTCAATAAATTAAATAATCCCAGCTCTAACTAAGGCACGAACTCCAGACCTTTGGCTCAGAGTCTGACGCTCTAACCACTGCGCCACGCCCCTACATCTCATTTACTATTATCACTATCATTATCGAAAGCAGAATTCTGTTTTATTCTTGTGCAATTTTATTTCTTCCCCTCTAGAACAGAATCACTTATTTTAACCCAACACTGCTGCCTCATACCATTAATTGTGTGCGATGCTATCTGATGAGTACCATCCTGAATCTGCTATCTCCAGCATCTCTTTCAGTTATCAGTTACTAATTACACCGAATGCAAGCATGGGCTTGACGCCAAATTGGCATCGCACCTATGGCGCCCCGTTTCGCTCCATTATGATCTGTAATCGGCAAGCCTGGCCTTTTCCTTTGACGGTTTACCGAGTAGAATGATTAAAGACGGTCTGTAGATTATTCACCTTGTCACAAGAGAAGTTGATTGAATTTCTTAATCACAGATTAAAGTATTAGCTGAGTACAAGGGACGGTTTACCACGGTTGACGTGTCACGGCATGATATTATACGTAGTTTAGAAAAAACTACAGGAATTGATGAAATATCTACCAGAATATTTAAAACTATACCGGATTTCGCTCTTCGGGTATTGGTCCAACTTATAAATGATACTGCTGCTGCTGGATAATTTCCATTCTTTCTTGAAACCTCATTAATTGTACCAATTCATAAAGGTGGAAACACGGATGATATATCTTAGTATAGGAAGATCGATAGGTAGCTCTTATTTCAACACTATCTAAATTCATTGAAAAATTAGTCAGAAACGAATTACTAAATTATTAACTGTCAGTAATATACTCCCCGAACAGCAATTCGATTTTTAGAGCAACACAGGCAATATTTTCATTTATTTTTATGAGGGAAGTCAACACAGGGCTCAATGCCGGAGAGGCCGCTGCAGCGATTTCCTGTGACCTATCAAAGTTATTTGATTGGGTGAATCATGTGATATTGCTGCAGAAGTTATAACACCTTGGCCTGAGAGGAAGCAGCTTTAAGTGATTTGAGTCTAAAGTGTTGGGTCATACTAAAGTAGTGAAAACTTACGAAGTCTCAAAATTAGGTGAACCTCAGGGTTCAGTATTGGGACCAGTTATCTACTTGATCTATATCAATGATATATCTAACACTTCCATGCCACGAAGAAGATCTGCAATCCCCAACTCATGCAACAAATAATCATTCTATAAAAGCGTGCCATGAGATATATTATTTGTAAAGTCAAACCACGTGATTCCTGTAAGGCACTTTTGATAACCAATTGAATTCTGAGAGTTATATCGTTTTTCATTAGGGAAACTGTATGCTTAGAACATAGAAACAAGAACAGTTTTGAAGTATTTCAATCACAATATGCCAAAGTGAGAGAGATCAAATTGAGTTCCCAATACCGCCAAGAAACCAGATCATGGACTACTTCATTTAGAATGGAATCAGAATGTATGACCATTCTTGCAGGACTTTGAAGATATAGTCTTCTCAAAATTCAATAGAAAAACTTAAAAGACATTCTTCCAAGCTTACTATTCGATGAATGATTTTTCAAATGATCCAATATAGCAACATTTTAGCATTAGTTTTCTTTCCAATGTATGTATGTCATCTTTCCGGTTGTTGTAGAAGACAGGGTCTATGACGGGATTCTTTGAAATTAACAATGTGGAAGTAGCATTTAGGCCGCATGCCAGGACATCTAATTTTATTTTCAATGCCAGCGATAGAATAGATATAATGGAGAAATCTGGAGTTTATAAGCTTGTGTGTCCGGAGTGTAACAAAAAGACACTGAACATGAATGATCATTCAGACTGGGAAAAATTTACTAGACGTTTTCAAACTATTCCCTGGTATGCAACCACAAGTTTTCAAAAATAAACGATACGGAAATTTGGCCTTATGCAAACAAAGGTTGAAAAGCCAATTATTTTTCAATTTTATTTTCAATTCCAATTTTGATAGAGGGCGATAGTGATTTACCTACCACATAATTTTTGGCTAATATCTATAGTATCGATCTTTGGCAAAATTGTGTAAATTATTGAAGAATAATTAAACACTTTCTACATAATGTTACACAATTGATGTTGGACAGTTTGGTTTTAGAAACAATTGTTCCACAGTGAAAGCATTGTCGTGGGCTTTGAAAGTGGTTCGAACATTGTGGTGATTTTGTTCGATGAAATTCTTCCATAGTGGAGAGTTTGGTGTTTTAATTCCGACATTAACCTATTCAGTTCCAGTACTAGAACCTTTAGATGCATTTCACCTTACCCTGCAGACTTATTATTAATAAGTGTTGAAAAATATGTTTTGTGAAGAATTAGAGCGAAGAATACTGAAGAAAGTATAATTCGCTTGTTATCTAAATTCATCGTCTTCTTTGATACATAAACCTCACACTAATCTCATGGAAAATGAAGTTATTCCAGTAATGCCCTTGTCTCTTCAAATAAATCCTACCAACAGCCTTATCAAATTCAACTCCATCCATTTCATCACTGCCTATTCGAAATAAGGAATTCAATAAACCGAGCTGAGGAGAAATGTCGATACATCTCAGACCTAATAATTCCAAGTTCTGCTCTAATGGACCCGAACAACCAAAACAATGAATGAACTAATTACTACCCAACTGAAATCTCAGAGGGTATTCACAATGGTTGCCATTAAACAATATGCCCACAGAACTATTAACTTGGAGTCAGTCCGGGAATCTAGCCGCCTTAAGGCGGTGCAGTTCTACTGTTACACGAGTTTACTAAATGATCGTGTCGTATTAGCTGTCATTTGCGAGCCCTTGCAACTTTAGTTATACACAGTTTTGAAATCTGGTGCTCAAATGTATAATTATTACAGGCCAGTTGCAATGTTATGGATAAGCGTCGTCAGTATCTTCACATGACAGTGAATTTCAAAAAAGTTCAAGACAATACACCAAAGGAAAGCAAAAGACAAAGGAAAAATTTAGTGACATTTACAGCAACTGACGAATTCGTTGAGGTTATGAATGCAGTTTGCTATTAAGCAAGCCTTAGGTTGACTTTTGTTCCGTAGATTCAAATCATCTGATATCCGTTGGTAGCCTATTATACAGGGTGTTCCTAACACGATGGCCTATTAGACGTTTCTGGAAAACGGGACGTAGGATTATTTTGAAAATTTGTTGTCTTGGATAGTCAGTTCTGCTCTATCGATCTAAAATATTCTCAGCGTTGCGGCGTTGTCGCTTCTATCGAAAAGCAGCAACAACTTTGATACTTCGAATGGAATACCCTGTATATTATTGCATTTTTCGCTTTGCTAATGCTTTTTGATTATTTTCATATCATACTTCTTTTCCTATACCTATCTCCAGTGATTTTTGGCCGTGACCACAAAAAAGTAAAACAAACTTTTTGTTTAACATCCGTAATTTTCATGATGTTTCTGTCAGAAGAAAGTTTTAAAAATGGATTATAATGCATATTGGAATGCCGATATTTCGAATCTGTTTTATATTCACGGTTTGTGCAAAAACATTATTTCAAGAACATGCAGGAAATTCAATGAACTTACCAAAAATGAATAGAATAAAATTCAGGAGAATCGAACGGAATTATGCTGTGTTTGGGAATGTTGATGCGTCAAGAGGTGATCCTTCGAAAACGTGTTGATTTATGTGAATGGATCTAAATATGGACTTATGAAAATCCAAATTTCCTTCAGAAAATTAAATGGAAAATATAAAATAAAATTATCATGGAGATGAAAAACATACTTTTTTCAAATCTGAATTAAAATTTGAAATCACTGCATTTCTCAATTCATGCAATATTCGTTTTGGAAATGATTGTTGTGAAAAAAATACAAAATATAAATATCTAATGAACAGTTAGAAATATGGGACAAATTCGACAAAAATCAATCAGATTTTCATTTGAATAATTATTTTCTTCCATTTTGATTCTTTCCTAATAAAATTTACGTTAATGTACGAGCAAACGTTATAATATTAAAGTACCAATTTTCATGCTCTATGCCATTTGATATCTACCCAATACAAAATATGGCAAAACAATCCAATTTTTATAGAAAACTTGCTTTTATTTCGGAAACCGTACTTTTTAGGTATGGGATTATGATATATCATTTGAAAGGAAATTCAATTATCTTTCAGGATATTTATCATTTGAAAAAATGAACCTTTTATCACTTTTGTATCCATCGGTAAAATCACAAATTTTCAACGACCCTGTATGATGAAGAAAGAAATTTTTCTAATTATAACTTATGGACAAGACATTGTTAAACTACATCCAAAATTTTAGCTTTCTACGTATTCAAATACTGCAGTAATAAACGTTTAATTGAAGCTATGTTTCTCAAAAAAAATAAGGAAAATATTGATTTTCTCAAAAACCACTGGAGATAAGTATAGGGAAGTTTTATATGAAAATAATCAAAAAGCAATAGCAAAGCGAAAAATGCAATAATGTACAGGGTATTCCATTTAAAATATCAAAGTTGTTGCTACTTTTCGATAGAAGCGGCAATGCCGCAGTGCTGAAAATATTTCAGATTGATAGAACAGAACTGATTATCCAAGAAACCAAATTTTCAAAATAATCCTACTTAGCTTTTTCCAGAAACGTCTTATAGGCCATCGAGTTTGGAACACCCTGTATATAGTTGAGTTCCGACTCCTTCAGGAAATTTCTTAAAGTAAATGGTAGGGTTTTCTACTATATAATTTATTGTTATTTTTCGTACGATATAAATTCATATAAAAATGTTTGAGTATTATATACTTACCAATATTTTGACGAATTTACAATGTTATTTTGAAAATATAAATCTCAGTCAAAGAACTGTTTTGATTCGAAGATTTCTCTACAAGATGCCCTATAATCTAGATCAAACATAATTCGTAGTATTTTCTTCTGAATAACAACTACACGGCTTGATCCTACGATATTATATTATAGGGCATTATTGAATTGTCATAATTGCAAAAAAAGTATTTGTTCGGTCTGGAGCAGATATAGTTGATTTGATTATCCCAGCTAATGTTGTTAGCCTCTTTTGTGTCTGAAAATTTGGTATTGTTTTCAATACCTAAGTGTACGCAGTTCATTGCGAAACTCATGTTTCTTTATTTTCATAAGGGCCTGTAAATTGCATACATATAGTTTTTTCTTAAATTATTACCAAGTGGTTTATTTTGCGACAAGTAGACAATTGCTCTAAAACCATATTCATTATAATATTGAGACATCTGTAGTTTTTGATAACACAAGGACGTTTGTATTTCTATCATACATCAACAATAAAGAAGGCCATTCACGTATTGATGGAACAGCAATTTTCCTAGAATGTTCCATTGTGGAGTTCCACATTGAGTGCCCCGGGTTCAAATCCCAACCGGTTCACATTTTATTTCAGTTTCTTCATTTTTCATTTCTGAACTGCTGCCAACGTATTGCTTTATGTGAATTGTTGAACTGTATACATTGCTATTCAAAACTCCCTTTCCGTTCGTAACATTTGAACGGTTCTACTCATAATAATGGAATTTTGAAGTTGGGAGGCTTCTCGACATGTCCTTAGAGATAACGTAATAGTCATAGATAACTTCACAGGGGCAATGAGACCAATAATTTTAGATAGGTCCTTATTGCAAGTAATATCTCGTTTGAAAGGTATTGAAAATGCCTGTTCAGTCATATACTAATTTTGTTTGGGTTTAAGCTGATTCTGATGGACAAGTTAAATATCACTGAAATTAAAGTTTCTCATTTCATTAATATTCTTGAATCCGCCTTTAAATGTCAAAGAATTTTCGTTTTTTTAATACTCGTATTTTTTTATTTTTCCAAGTTTTTGAAAAAGTGTTCATACCTTGACTATTTATTGTAATTATTGTTTAACGATACGTTTCATTGCTTACGTAGGAAACATGGTACTTAGTGTAGCCAGCAAAAACTTACATAATTGCAGAAATGGTACTGAGTCCTACTTCTTTTACATCCCAAGTTGCGTCTATTTGTGAAGTCAGTGAAATGACAATACATAGGGTGTTGGGTAAAAACAATGTCCATCTATACATATTGAAAATGGTGCACCAACTTTCAGATGATTCCCGAACGAACCCTATAGAATTCTGTGAAAATATGTCCATTCAAATGAACCAACAATAAGTCTTCATAAAAACAATTTTTGATAGTGACGAAAGTACTTTCTTCTTAAATAAAAAAGTTAACACACGAGATGAGACGAATTGGAGTGACACGAATCCTCAATTCTTTCGTGAAAATCATACTCAAGTGTCCACAAAAATATATGTTTGTGCAGGTATTTTGGAACAACTCACTTTGTTAGTGCCTCTTTTTCTCAATGCCAACTCAACAGGTGAATTGTATCTGGAGATGTTACAAAATGCAATTAAGCCGTTAATTCTTGAAATTCTGGAATATCATCCAGATGAATTCGGCAACAGAGAAATAACTTTCCAACAAGATGGTACTCCTGCACACTATTATGATACTGTAAGACATTACCTAGATGTGAAATATTTCGTGGTAAATGGATTGGACAAGGAGGTTCATTAGCAAGTCCAGCTCGGTCACCAGTTTTCACACCATTAGATTTGTTCTGTGGGGGTACTTGACATCTATGGTTTACGCTACATCAACGGACACTATTAACATTTGGAAACAACGAACAAAACCTATTCACTTGCCATAAGGTTACAACTAGTTGAGAAGCCTACTTCTGTTCATTTCCACCATCCAAATTTCATCATTATGAGTATAACTGTTTAAAAGGTACGAGACTTTTGACTTGCACTGTATAAATAATTTATGAGAATTGAGTATTTGTGTAGTCACAAGCTCCCAATTCCGTAACAATAACCTCATGGTTGTTTCACTCTCAGCAAATCCATTTTGACCTACTCGAGAAGTTCAGTCAGTATCAGTAGTAGGTCTTCCATGGTAGTCCTCACTATTTCCGATTATTAGGATTTTTTATTTTCTGTCCATCTGGATAAAGGAATATTATTTCATGTTTAGGTGAAAAAAATTAGGTATCCTAGTGATGAAAACTCTATAATTTTTATTGACACTTCCATTCATCATTAATAATGCATAACAAAAGATTCATTTTAAATATAGAGCCAATATTCATCATCTCTATATTTCAACAATACATTCAGAAATGCTTCTAAAGTGGCTCTTATTCACGGAGCTGACATATTTTGCAGTCTGTTTAAGGCAAACTTGGTCTCATATCACTGTCTACCCCACTTAATCAATGACACCTCAGCTGGATCGAGGCTCAGACTATCTCGATAAATTGTATAACTTTTATGAGTACTCTGAGCGAAAAGTTTGTCTACCTCAGTCTTTGGAGTAAATTGAGAAATAAGTTTTCGGAAGTTACAGTTTGATCGATAGATTATATTCGAGGAAGGATCCAAAACAAATGAACTTCAGACAGGGCCGCATTGATCATATCCAATTCGCAAAAGACTGACAGATGCATCACGATAGTATATCATTAACACGTTTTTATGATACTATTTTGACCACTCGCTAAAGAAATCAAATGGAAACAGGATTTAATTGCATCTCTTGGGAATCAGTTTTTTTATATATTTGCGGAGAAACGAGACCTCTTAGAGGAAAATGTTCAATGAAAAAGTTGTAGATAATGGAGTAACTGAAAACTTTTGTATCGAACACTTTCCGACATGACGTCAATTTATCCGTCAAAATGGAGAAAAACCGATTTTTCGTTATTTAATTTTTCTCTTTCGTAACAATGAAAATTCGTAGGAATGTCTTTTTTGGTGTCGTATGAGCATGATTTTTTCGCAATTCAGAAGACTACCAGTTTTTGAGTTTTTGAAAATACCCTTATTATCTTCCACGAACAATTCGTCCCCCTTATCACGTAGGGGCGTAAGTAACAAAAAAGTGCGAAATTGAGTTACGCCGTATTCAGGCTTTCTTGCTATGTACTTTTCATCTCACGAAGTGGCGTAACTGTATCTCTAATATAATGCCGTCACAAATGGAACTTATGTTCATTGCGTATCTACAGGGTGATTAAACTGTCAAAAATTTTTGTTTTTCCTCTCTCTTGTAAAATATTCAGAAATCAGATACGCCCCTACGTGATAAGAGGGACGAATTGTTCCGGTGTTTTTTCTATTATGAAGGTCTTCAAGCGATCATCTTGATTGTTGAAATGTCAACTTTCAATTGGTCCATGTAACTTGATGGTTTATTGATCGTTAAACAGCTTAAAATTGAACAAAACCGAGCAAGACCGCTTAAAATTGAGCAAAGTCTCTGTTTCGGAATGTTTTTCTGGTCCGAGTTTGATTTTTGTCAATAATTGAATATCTTTATATCAATGAAGATTTGCATTAAAACGACCCCTTAATCGCGTGGTCTTGTCCGTCTCTGGAGCCACCGGAAAAAGAAAGAAGAAGAAATAATTACTTTTAAATATAGTGTTGAAAATTGATCGTTCTGCTCGGTTGTCGAAACACCCGGTTGGAGTTTTGACTTCTTAATTATTACTATAATTATTAATGGTTGTTGCTATTATCATATATTCAATAGTGCCATTCCGCTATAAAGTGCCGTAAAATTAACCCATGTGTGGATATGTGTTTGCCCGAACCAATCTCGTTCTCCCGACATCGCAATAGCATTCATGGCCAAAAGGGCCCTTTGAGAAGTTAGATGAGCCGGAACACAGCATCAACCCGACGAACACAACTTTGGTAAGTCGTTATATAGTGCAAATCGAATAAAAGTTGATTTATGTCGGTTATCATAAGATTTTCACGTGTTGGATAAAGTCCTCATTTCATTTGAACCATAAAGGCTATCGAATCGCGAATAGTCTCTCTGAATCATGAACATCTCAATACTTTCAATGATTTTCAATAGTTGTACAAAAAGAGTTACAGGCAAGGACCAGGTAGAGAAAGGTGGTGAGGCTCCAACTTTAGGGAAAAAAATATTCAAACACGAAAACACTCAAAATGATTAAATGGGGATGCAGCTTTGAGGTTGAAAACGTTTTTTTCGATTTGCGGCAAAACGTAACCTCCTAGAGAAATATGTTCAAATGAAAAGTTGTTAATAATAAAAAAATCGAAAGATTTTTGCTGAATATGTCTTTTTTGGTAAGAGGTCACGTTACGCCGCAAATTGCAAAAACCCGTTTTCAACCCCTAAACTGCATCCCCATTTCACCATTTTGAGTGTTTTCGTGTTTAATTATTTATATTCTTTAAAGTTGGAACCTTAAAAACATTTTCCACTCGGTCCTTGCCTGTACTTGTTTTTTTTTTTCACTAAAATTATTGGCACAAGTCTAAATCTGAATGCCATGCCAGTTGCTATTTACAACCAGACTCTTCCTGAAATATAGATACAGAATAATAAATTCATTGAATAATGTATTCAAATACCTATTGTTACATATGAAAAAGATTGGAACAGGATGAAATATTTTGATGCAAAGAATAAATTTAAATATTGTACAAAACTGATACGCTTACCAATATGTTATCTGTACACTTTCAACCGCTGTACGACAAATAAAAACGTGTGGAGTAAAAAACTATTTGTTAGTGGAGATCAGAATCAATGAACTTCCTTGGAAGTATTACAATCACAAGAATTATCATTCTGCACTAGGCACTTTTCAAACGGGCGAGACCGTTAAGGTGGTCGTTCAATTTCGTGTATTCCAAGTTCATATTGCATTTGGAAACGGTTTCACTTGGAAAACTCAAATTTGGTAGGTTAACTCAGGAAGCATTGGAGTACTTATTGAATATAATGTGTAGCGACGACTAGAAGAATACCCTGTACCAGGATTTCGGGAATTGACAATAAATAATTTTGATTGACATTGTCATATTGATACATTTCATGTTAAAAACTAGTATCATTAAATAGTTCTTTAAACCTGACAAAGTTTATTAATATTTGACGACGAAATAGTTATGACGACGATACATAATGACTTTGTTTGATATCGAAAATTGATATTTTTTTGGTTGGCAATTGAAGGAAATGAGTCAATACTCGCTTTTGTTTTATTTCAATAAAAACAGTGCAACTTCCAACTGATAGGGAATATCCAAACAATGCCGTTTGGGAGATTAATTTGATTTCCGAAATGGGCGGTGAATAGCCAAAATAAAATATAGAGTGGCGCGAAATAATTCCTACCTTACCATTCTCGCTGATTTCTTAGTTCGGCATATATTATAATAATATTGTATTAGAGATATTGTGTATAAACGATACACTTCAGTGTTGTTTTATTCTGAATAGTTTTGTTTTAATTTTATACACAACATATACAAAATTAATCGGTATGTTGTGCGACGAATGTCAACAACTTGTGTACTGTTTATGCATAAATTGTGATGAATGGCAACAATTTGTGTTCCTAGTTTGTACAAATTGTGTAGGTATTTTCAATATAGGATGCAAAAAATGTCACAAATTTGTGTACTCCGCATACATGAATTGTGTAGGTATATTGTACATATTTGGGTACAAAGCAAGGCCAATTTTTATAGGTACCATTTATAATTTTAAAAAAGGATACACTTGAGGCACATAGCATCCAAACGGAATAATATAAGAATAAGCATCAGTTTCAACCTGCTCACTTCTTCATATCTTATTCTGTTCACAAATTACAAGCTTCATTTTCCAGAAGGTTGAAATAAAATTGAATGTCATTCAAATAATGTTTATTTCATCACAAAGAACTAATAACAAAAATAACTGAACTATAAACTCTAATTACAAATAAAATAACAGAAACACAAAATACCAAACAGAACATAAATGAACCATACATTTTGTTATTTTGGAACACGTTGAATAATAATAAAATTTAAAGTAATCTTTGTGTCAAACTATATTTATTCAAGTAGGAAGTATAGGTACGAGGATGCACCTTTCATACCGTTAAAAACGATGAAAATGAGTCAGTTTGTAGGTTTCATGTTATAACAAAAAATAATAGCAATTCTAACCTTCAAATATTGGTATCAGTTTGCAAATATTGTAACAAATGGAAGTTGACACAAAAACATATACATATGAGCAAATAATAAATAATAGGTAAGTACACTTAACCAGCTTCGCCCTTCGATCAGCATAAAACAATCAAACTATGATGGACTAGACATTTGGAATGCCGCGCATGCGTATTTAGTTGGGTGAAACGACGCCTTTGTCAAGTTGTGGCAAATTACACAATTGTGTTGAAATAGTATACAATTTGTGCATATCAAATAGAAATTGCACAACGGGTGTAAGATGAGTTCAATGCGTTGTAGATGTTTTCCATATAAATTGTGTTATGGTAGATGTGCATATTTTTGTGTATTTTTATGCAATGTGGAAGTGCATGAATACCACACAAATTGACTTGCACAAATATTTATTGAATTTCACAAAACGCGTATGATGAAAGGATGGACAATTGTGTAAAATATCTACACAACTGTGTCTTACACAACGTTGTGCATGAACCTGCTGCAGTATTTTCTCTCTGTGTAGTCAGATCGAGAAAATGAAATGTTCATAAGCGTTAGATTTTTAAAATTTTATTTTTTTCTGCTCAACACTGACATAATTTTGAGTGGTTGAAATCCCAGAAGATGAGTCATCAAAATCTGTCATTATCTCACGGTCTATAACTTATGAGTCTTTTGTGGACCGCGGGCCTCTCAATTGGGGCAAGAGTCAGGGGGTAGGCGGATCGTCACGTTCAGCGGGGTGAGGCAACTCATATATTCATTCGGTAAACTTTGTTTAAGGCAACAAATCAAATATAAAATCAAAATATTGTAAAACAAAGTAACTACTGATTTTGATGAATTTTCGGTCGTTAGATTCGTCTTGATACCGCAAGTGAATGGTATTAGTTAAAGCATAATTTAAATCGGTGTCACTTTGACGACTTGTCTGATCCAGTCTACAACAGTTCTAATGATTCATAAAAGGGGCATATAGACTCTAAGCCTCTACTTCCTCCTCATGTTAAATTAAATTAAAAACAAGTATGTTGTTCACTATGTAAACCTATATTGGTACAATGTGGTGTATGAGGAGCCGTTTGGGTAAAAAGTCTTTTTGCAAATATAAAAATGTTGTGTCAATATATTTATTAGTTGGAGCATTATTTATTATTTTGCTTGCCGATATATTTATTTTCTGCCAAGCACAATATATTTAAATTTCAAACGTTGCAAATACATTAAAACGTAAATGCCCCTATATTTATAAATTCGATCTATTTCATGTCGTCAAGAGATGGCGCTGCCGACGAGATTCAATACACCCTTAAATTTTTTTAGTTCTAACCTATTTGACTTTGAATAATCCAATGATTATTCCACAAAACTAATGAAAAAGTATTCTGAGAATATTTGCTGGCGGCTGCGATATCATTCGGCGGCTATATTCTCGAGAGTGTAATAAATCGCGTATGTAGCGCCATCTCTTGACAACATGAAATAGATCGAATTTATAAATATATGGGAATTCAAGTTTCTATATATTTGGAACGCGTGAAACGTAAATATATTGCGTGTGATCAAAAAATAAATATATCGGAAAGCAAAATAAAAAATATTGCCTCAACTAAAAATTATATTGACACAAAATTTTATATATCTACGAATCACTTTTTACCCAAACGGCGCCTCATAGTGGTGACACAAACACTTTTTTACTCTTTCTACATATAATCAAATATAATAATTTCTTCTTCTCCGTAATATAAATTTGATGAAGATGAACCTATTAAGGTTCGAAACATGTACTACCAACTCTAAATAATACCGCTCAAATGAAAGATAGTTGTCGCTGTTCCATCTGATGCATAACCTCTAAGGTTGAGATTAAAATTGTGGAGATGACTTTGTGTTTTTCTGCATCGTAAATTCAACATATCTATTCTAATGTTTTTATCTCAATCAACTGATTTTATAATTCGATCACAAAGGACCCCGCAAACCGCTTATGGAATTTGGGTCCAGGTGGATTTTTTTGAATTTTTGGTATGATGTAGTCCATGTAATTCTCAACCAATGTTAGCATTGCGCCAACCCAAAAAAATTAACAGTTTTGCTGCTAGGGGGCGTTGATATCTCCCCGTGCGCAGATTAGACTATTTATTTTTGAATGCGGTAACAATATTTTCACTTCTTTCATTGTTGCTAATGTTGCACAATATTGTGCTGTTTTATAAAAAAATTCTTTCCCCAACTCCTATTACGAAACGAAAAAAAAATATATCCCGAGAGCTTTAAATGTATCGTCGATTGTTTGAATATGCCTGAATAAGGGAAAGTGTAGTTTTTTTATTATCCCTTCCACCCCCCAAATGGCACAAAACAAAAAAATTTCCGTGGATTTTTCTGAATTTTTAATATGATGCAGTTCAAGTTATTTTGAATCGAAATTAATTGGGTAACATACCCCTAAAATGAATAGTTTTGATACTAGGGGGCGTTGAAATCATACCTTGCTCAAAATAGACTATACATTATTATAGGCGGAAACAATATATCTACGTATTTTAGTTCAGATTATGCTGAACAATTGTGTAATTTTTCATAAATTGAAAATGTTAAACCTCCCCCTTACCCCAAACCCCTATTTTAAAACACGAAAAAAATGTATTCTCGACTACTTACAAATGCTTTATGAAAATAAATATTTTAATCAGCTCAAATTGAGGAAATCGTACAGTTGTTCAATTTCATCTTCCCGTCCCTTCAAAAATTCAAAAAAGTATTGGTGGATTACGCTGACATCTTAGTAGGGCGTAATTCGTGTTCTTTATTATCAATTAATTGGGCGAATATCTTGAAAATAAATAAATATTAGACATCCACAATTTGAATTCAAGGTGGTGCCTGAATTAATTTTTTTCGTATTTTGAAATAGGAGTTGGAGGTAGGGGGGAGGTATTGGATTTTCAATTTATAAAAAATCATACAATTGTTCAGCATTACCTAACTAAAATACGTAGAGATATTGTTTCCGCCTAAAATAATGAATAGTCTATTCTGGGCAAGGTATGATTTCAACGCTCCCCAGCATCAAAACTATTCATTTTTGGGGTTTGTCACCGGATTAACTTCTATTCAAAATAACTTGAACTGCATCATATTGAAAATTCAGAAAAATCCACCAATATTTTTTCGTGTTGTGCCATTTCCCTTATTAAGGCATATTTAAATATTCTACGATACGCTTGAAGGTACTCGAAAAATACTTTTTTTGTGTTTCGTAATAGGAGTTGGGGTTAGAAGGGGGTGGGGAGATTTTTTTTTATAAAACAGCACAATATTGTGCAACATTAGCAACAATGAAACAAGTGAAAATATCGTTTCGATTTTCAAAAATAAATAGTCTAATCTGCGCAGGGGGTAAATTTTTTTAATTTTTTTGTGTTAGCGCAATGGTAACATTGGTTGAGAATTACATGAACTACATCATACCAAAAGTTCAACAAAATCCACCTTTGACCAAAATTCCATAAGGAGTTTGCGGGGTCCTTTAAAATCATTCTTCCTTAATATTGATAATCCAATTTCTACGAATAACACCAGAGGCATTTTAAACAAGACCTCCACTGAAAACCTGTCTTTTCTCAGTAACAAGGTATCATCATGGTATCAGCAAAGCCCATTATACTCACTCCTTTCAACATCAGAGCAATATTACTGTTATTAGGCTAAGTGGGTACAGTTTTGTACTTTTTCATGTAAAATCATAAAAGTGAACAAAAAACTGTATAAGTACTCAGTTACGGTCATCACCTGAAAGATGGGTCATTAGCGCCAGTATTTTTTTCTAAAAAACAGGTAATCAGATGACAAATGCATTGAGTCATAAATGAGTATTTCCTCAAAAATATTTTTAGTATGTTGGAACACACGACAATCCGTATTGCAACTTGAACTTTGGCGGACGCGCCTATTTTTTCTAACGTGGTGACTGTGTGCAATCTATTTTTGTTCGAACAATAATTAGAGTTTGTGCTCTATTTGCGTACGCACTGATGCACATTGTGTGTCACAGACCTTTGATGATGTTACATAATTATTTTTGAATGCAAGCTTCTCTTGAGAATTTCTCGAAGAGGCACGAATCGAGCATTAGCTCCACAAATTGTTGCTCAAAACGATAGTTCAAATAATATATTAAATTTTTTTTTCTGGAAGTCCGTTAAAATATTCGTTAAGAACATGTGTGAAAAGAGAATCTAAACATCATCTGCATGAACAAGAAATTTGAAGTCATGTTCATCTGAATATATGTCGCTGGAAAATCCCATGCCACTCTCCCATTTGGAACAAAAAGTGGACTTCACTCTGAATACTGTTAGAAAGAGAGACAAGTATTTAAGTTACCAAAGTAAACGGTCTTCTAGAAAAAAAGTATACTGCTCAACATTAAAACAGGCATTCATTCATGAATGGAACATTGATAGAGTGGAAAGTAATTCTAAGAACTGATTGGTCTTCCATGGATTTTTTGCAGAATTGAATTTATCTTCCTTGAATGAGAAACTTGATTTTGTCATGTTCTCAGAAGAAGTCAAAAACGTTTTAGGTTGAGTGATGTGATCAACAAAACATTACCGGTGGGTATAAACTTTACAAATGTCATGTACACAGAACTAATGATACGGAGAGCAGTCAATTTCAATTATTCGATCAAAACGTATTACCCTTCCACTCTACTGAAGTGGTTCAACAATGTATTGAATTCAGACCAGATCTCAGTATGAAAAATAAAAATGCCGCAAGGTTTATATCAAACATATAATAGGGCTCGATGTAGATAGAAAAGCGAATTCTGTACTGAAGAAATTTTCCCCCACTTCCATTTGTCCGAATAATCCAAAATTCATCAAATATACCTATCACGGACCGACGAAACTAAAAATTGCATATTCAATTATAGGTTTGAGAAAACTGAAGAAACACGCTACTATGGACTGAAAACTGAAGAATATTCTTTAAAAATTAACTTTCATGTTGAAATACCGTGGGGTGATTTTCACTTACATTTTCATCATCACAGCATATACTAATACCTATAATAATACAAAATAAAGGTAACTGATGTCGAGCACAACACGCTTTTCCGATATAATTCGATATGATTTTTTCGTATAAAGATAAAGAGAACTTATTGAATAAAAGTATTCGGTTGCAAGAAGATGGTGTGCCCCCGTATTATGCACGTGATGATCGCAAGTTTTTGACTGTTTTCCTAGAAGGTGGATTGGCAGATGCATACCGATAGATTGGCCTATAAAATCTCCAGATCTAACGCCTCTGGATTTTTTCTTGTGGGTTTATTTGAAATTTATGGTCCATATAGATAGACCGCGAAATCAACAAGAGTTGGAAAATCAAATTTGATTCAAAATTAGCAGAATTAGTCCAGAAGTTACTCGCAATTTGCAACATTTTGTACATCTTATATAACTGTAGTATTCTGTTGGATATAAGGATATTCTCTTACTGAAATAAAATATTTATTATTGTTCACCCTGTACAAACAAATCAAATTATTTTATATCATTGAAATACTTTTCAGATAAAGTATCACATCAAATTGCAATTTCAAAAAAATTACCGATTAGGTCAACTCGTCAAAATCAGTGACACAACCTCTTTATACATTCAATAATCGGCATTCAAAAACAAAAATCGACCTAATTCAGGACTTTTGTCAAAGGTACGTTGCTGGTGAAAAAACAAGTTTGTTCCATACTTAGGCCGCGCACTGTATATATTTGCAGTTCTGGTAATGTGTACATTCACTTCAAAATATTACTAACGAATTGCAAGACTTGGACAACGTTTTTCAGACACTCGTCGAAGATTACGTTTCCATCTGTGTTGAGAAGGCATATTGATTAGTCACCAATAATGATAATAACCAAAGCTTAATGAACAATAAAACCTCTCCATGAAACTTCCTCATGCGAAGATGAACGGCCAGTCATTACAATGTCTTCAATAATTCATTCAATTGGCAAGGTGTATCCTTAAAGTCGGTTCATGAGCAAATACAGCCTCACAGAATTATCAGTAATCGAATTCAGCTCTGCATTTTCCCGAATCAATATTTAACATGAGGTAAAAAGGTTTCTCAGCATCCCTATTGTGTGTACCCAAGCCGTTACAACGGACCTTCATCGATTTTCATCGAAGCATTGGAATACATTATTGCTTCCTTTCACCGCATTAATGCTAATATCTTGTTACATTTTGGGTTGTTAGTTCCATTAACAGATTGTTTACATAATTCTCCCCTGGCTAAGGAAAGTGCGATGATGTTGAATTTACAATTTCGTAGGAGAGCTTAACGCTTCGATGTTCCTCAGAGGTACTTAGATTGAAATATGAATTATGACAGGAAAGAAATAATGGTAGATAATCCACTTACTTATGTTGTTAGATTCAGGAAATAATTTCACTAAAAACACACCTTAATTCGTAATAAACCAATGAAATTGGTAGAAGATTTGGTCGCACTACTAAAGATACACATTCAACGTCATTTTTCATACGAAGAATTAGTATAGCGATTCAAAGGGGCAATGCTTCTTCTGTGATGGGTACAATTCATCCATCTCATTTACTGGATGAAATATTTTATCGTCCGAATTATCCAACGAGATACATATCAGTTATTAAAAATAATCACTCAGTACCTTTCAAAAAATCAATATTAGTGTCTCAATCACCTTCTTTGATTTACAGGAACAATGAACCTATGGATTCGTTGAACATTAGTGAGCATGCCATAACAACATTTCTACATTTGGCCTGAGAGAATTGAAGAATGTATAAGGAATACTCTTACCTGTTTTATGAATAGCATGATCCATTGTCTTTCGAACACCAGGATTTTGTTGGAATTTTTTAAGAATGATTTTTGTATGGAGGATTTAAATACTGATACATCAAGAATGAAAGGAAATCCAGTGAAATCTTTCATATCTTTGCTGGAAAAATCTGGAGTCCTAATTCTTCTCGAAAAATGGTTGATACTTCGCATTTCGTCCATCGCTTCAGAAATTTTGCTCCTTCCTTCAATCATAACGTCCCAGCAGATTCGGAAGAATATCTAAGGCTACTTCTAGTAGGCTTACATGAACATTTAAATAAGAACAGTGCAGATAATCATCCTTCACTAAACGGTATGGTTATCATGAATGATAATCAGAAAGCTTACATTTCTTGGTCAAGATATATGTCTACCCATAACTAAAAAATTGTAGAAACATTTGCCGATCAGCTGAAGTCTATTTATATTGAGACGTATTTTTTGTAATCACTGCTACGTTACTTTTGAAACTTTCTGGGTACTTTCGATCCCTTTTCCAGACTTACCACACGAAGTCGTGAATTTAACACAATGTATCGAACTATTGACAAAAAAGGATACTCTGACCGACAATGCAAGCCCATACTGTTCAACTTGTGTATTGAAAAGGGAATTCAAAAAGATGATTTGTATTCAATTTCCAAAAATTTTATTAATACATTTAAAACATGTTTTTTCGACGGATCGCAGTGAATTGGACAATGTGATGTATTTTTTCATAAAAAATTTGAATTTGGACCAATATTCGGCTAATAAGGGAATTAATACTATTTATAATATCTACGCCATATCTAACCTTAGCGGAAGCATTTCCAATGGATACTATACAGCATATTGCAAACACCCTTATTCTAATTGCTGGCACATCTTCGATGACTCCCGTGTTTCTTCCCAGATTGATTCTCGCATCTCCCACGAAGCATATATGTTTTTTTCTATGAGACAGTTGATAATCTAAATTCTGATGGTGTTGTGGGTTTTTCCGGGTTTTTCTCCAACTAAAACAGAAAATGCGCCATTACTTCAAGTTCCGGACTTCAATCAAGATTTTCATCTTCATATTATTTTATATTCAAAACGCTTTTGTATTTTAAATTAATTTTTATATTTATGTATTTTTATAATACATGTTATTATTAATGACGTATAGGATGATGAAATCGACAAGTGATAAATATTTCTTGACCAGCAGAGACGTTATAGCACATGCACATTTGAATGTTTAACAAATGTATTGTTACGAGCCTGGAGCTGAACCTGTGGCAATACGTTCTTTGAAAGAGGGTACCAGGTCACCACCGCATTCCGATGAACCGATATTTCTGAAATAATCAAGATGTTCATCATCTATAATCGAGTAGATAAATACCGAAGAGACCATATCGTTCTGACTGACGAATCTGCGTGATATACCTACAGTGTGAACTATTCAATTACGGAAAATTATACACTGTGCTTTCCTCACCAAAAGTAGTAAAAACTAAGTGAGATTCAAAAAATTTTACACAAAAAATTATCTACTAGAAGCTTTAGAACGATCCGCCCTTGGATGTAATGTGGATAGCCAGAGTCTATTCCTTTACGAAACTTGCATTGGTTTTTAATTTTAATGAAGTTTCAGCCTGACTCCCAATAGGAAATTGCAAATACAAATGGTTTTTGTAGCAACACATGAAAGTTGAAGTAAATGTTCCATTATTGGTGTAGAAAGTTCTTGGTCAAATCATAATATTCTCGGGTGGTGAATGATCTTCATTGACCTTTGTTTGCCATATAATATGAATACAGTAGAGTAGAGTAGTTTATTTGACCATGCTATGTGCATATGAAAACATTCGTGGCAAGTCACAAAAACAATATTGATTCAAGATCAATATAAAGAATTATTCAAAGACTACAAAATTACATTCAAAATATTACGGACATCGATAAAATATGCATACTTACATCAAATCTGAAGTAACATAAAACAGTACTATCCCGAGTTATAAGGGACTAAAGATCATAAAAGTACAAAAAAGACCATTAAGGTCAGTAAATAAATTGATAAAATCAACAATACAACAGATAACAGAAAGTTACGTTAAATTGATAATGACATGATGATTGATATAAATAAAATGTTCAAGAGAAATGCGAAATATCAGCTGCTGGACACATGTTCCAAGAATTTAGAAAAAATTCAAAAGATCCGCCAAATGGCGAAAGCAAAGAAAATATCATCATTTATCTTTCCCCAATTATGCGACCATTTCCAAATTTGGCATCAGAGTAAATCAATTGTTTATTCGTACTTTTGTTGATAACTTGTCAAAAAAACAAGAAGAGTGTCAAACTCAAAAAAACGTTTCTTTCTATGTCATAAGTCTCGCCAAAACTTTGCCACCTACGCCGATGCGGCAACATATTTTTTTTGTTTGTTTTAATTAAAAAAATTTATATGCAACCCGAATTGTTTTGATTTAGTCGGGAATGTAGGGGGTAATTTTCCAGAAAACATAAAATATGACCACCACAGATTTCGGGAGCTTTGTCAAATTTCAAAAGAATGAAAAAAATGCAATTTTTTTTGGACAAAGTTCCCGAAATCTGTGGTGGTGGCAAATTTTATATGTTTTCTCGACAATTTCTACCTAAGATTCCGACCAACTCAAAAAACTTTTGTATTATTTCAGCAACATATTTTTTTTGCTTTTCATGCACTAAAATATTTTGTTTGCAACCTGAATTGATAAAAAACAATTGTTAAAATTGTTTTTTCAGTTAATCAGCTGTCGCCCCCGAGCGGCAGCACTCAGAAGTCGAAACTTGTGCGAGCCAAGGATAAACGAGTTTTTTTTACGTGCTATTCCTAGCACTTTTTTGGGCCATCAGTAAAATTTCTGCAGTGGCCATGGTTTGAACCATCGCCGACTGGCAGCCAAAGTGATTGAAACAATGTCGCTTTGACCACTCGGCTAACTGGCCCCGTTGAATATGGAAATAATAATATTTGTGTTTGGGTAGTTGTGAGCTGCTGATTTCTTCCTCAAGCCCTGAGCAGTCGCATATTATGTGCTTTACACTGACGGTTTCGTTCTAGATACTACATTTTTCAGGATCTTGATAAGGTTTTGATGTGTAAACCTTGTGTCCGATTCTCAATAACCTGTTGTTTGCGGGTGAGCACATAGTACTATTGAGTTTTCAAGTACTTTGAGCTTGTTTGCTTCCACTGTCACAACCACTTCTTTAAAGCATTCATTTTTATTGCTTTGCAGCGGTTTCCATGTGGCACTTTATTGATCATGCGTGTGTCCGAATTGGTCATGATCTCTGGAGCTACCTGATCTGCCTTCTCATTTCCGACTATTCTGGTGTGGGAAAGGACCAATACTATATCGACATATTTACCGGCCCCTGTGAGTTTTCCTAATTCAGCTTTCATTATGAGTAGCATGCGTTCTTAGGATGGAGTTGTTTGATACCTTCGACAGTACTCTGTGAACATAACTGAATTATATCTGAATCTATTACAGTACTCTAGTGCTTTAATGATGGCATATACCTCTCCTGTGAAGACACTGGTTGTTGACGGCAGTCTGTAGATGAACCTAGTAGTTTTGGTAATTATTGAAGAACCTACTCCCTCATCAGTTTTCGAAGAACGGTTGTAACTCTTGTATTCTGCAGCTAATTCAAGAAAGGCCTATTGTGTGACAGATGGTGAGTATTAGTTTCTAGGTAGTTTTTGGGGTTCGTGTTGCATTTTGGAATTTTCACGGCCTATGCTAAAGGGATCTCTACATTGACGAAAAGAGTTGTGCGGAAGTCTATTGAATTATTATTGATTTTTGATTTCGAAAATAGCAGGGAATTTATTTGACAAGATGTGATGGTATGAGAGATTTTTGTTGGATGCCGAGATTTTTGCGGCATATGCGTGAGCGATAGATAGTTTCGACGCAGGGGTTGTTCTCCAGCCTCAACTGATAGGCTTTCCACAGGGCTGGTACAACTTCCTTCCACCGTTATTTTGTTAGCCGTTTATCGAATAATATCCGGTGATCTGAGGATGTATGTTTGTATTCCTTCATTGAAAGAATTCATTTAATTCTTTGACTGTTCAGGTTTTTATTAATATTTGTTTAACGTATGGTTGACAATTCAATATGTTCAATGTGTGTAATTTAAATTGTTCACTTCCCGAAACAAATACATTAGGCTTCGAAATTAACTAAGATTATAACTGTTGAGAGGTAATGTACGATTTTCGATTCTAATTGTGGGAATCACACTGTATATTTGTGTATAATGAGATACCTAGTTGCCTCATACCAAATGACGTTTTGAAAAAAACATCAGGTTTGTTGATTATATGTTTTTGCTTTGACTTGTCTTGTCAATAAAGTTAATGAATTGAGTCGTAATTTCACTGAAAATACAAAGGATTCCCGACTGTTACACTAATCGTGTAATATTTGTTGAATATTTCAGGCAAATGTTCAACAATGGTGAAACCAACAATATCAACTGATTCAACGGTGAATTCATTATGTTTAGAGAGATAACCTCAAATTTTTTTGGTAAATGTAATAAATATAGGCATAACAGAGCAACTGTTATTTATCAATTTTTACATAACTGTTATCATTGGTTTGAGCTATTTTGAATTTAATTTTTGCCGAATTTCTTTCAGAATTTCCTGATTTTTGCGTCGAACCTTTCTTTGTAGATAACCTTTTATTGATTTCTTGACATGCACTTTTTGGGAGTTTAACCTCCCACAGTATGAAAATGAAATTATATTCAATCAAAGATATCTATACTCATACGTTCACTCCATAAGTAACTGCGTTTAGAAGACTAAAAAATAGATTTTATTTTATCACTAACTTCCCTTATTCTGAATTTGTATATGAGGAAAAATAAATAAAGGACTTCTTGAATTCGAAAACATTTGAAGACTGTATGTCTGTTATTTGTTATATTACTGATGACATTTTCAAACAAAATACTAGGATCTGTACCTAACATCCATTCACAAACAATGTACAATTTTTTGATTTCATTTGACTTCAAGTTTTGTTGCCAAAATATTTTTCAATGAAGGTTCAATAGAAAATGATAAAATCTACAAACAGGCGCATTGCTTGTTTGTCCCCTTATTTTCAACCAAAATTTCCAGTGGATAGCCTCTAGCTATAAACGAAATTCTCATTCATAGTTAATGAATATGTGCCACTACCCGTACGTAACATCCACAATTAGCGAACTCTAAATGCATAATGATGAAATATCGATATGTTAATATTTGCAATTTCCACTGGGTAGGCTGTAAAAACAACGACGAGCAGCTGAACACGATGATTGCATTCTCATCGCATCCTAAATACTTTTTTCTGTTATTTATATACATTTTACCGTAAGCTGACTGCAAAACAATGCGAGCACATGCTGTTGTGTAGATTCTGTGCATTAACGTTTTTGCGAACCCTTGACCATTGTACATTCCTGTACACGAGACGACAGATGTTGGAAACGGCACTTCCCCTTATCAAGCCAGATTGTACTGGTCTGACTTGATTGCCGTTTTTTGGACGCTAAAATAAATTGAATGAACCCAGAGAGAATAGTTTTACATGAATGAAGTGCTTTTTTATCTTGCTCCAATATGACATGGAAGAAATGTTGATTACTTAAGTTTTATAGTTATGAATTTAGAAACACCATGTATTGTTATTTAAAACAGCTATTGTAATTTAGGAAGTTGTCTATGAAAACAAAAAAAAATAACACTTCAAGTTTGACAAAAAGAAAAAATTTGTCTAATTAATTTTAAAACTAAAACTCGTCTTTCGAGCCCCAATATTAAATTAGGAGAATCCCTTTCAGGTAACTACCACAACTGGTCCTTCGAGCCGGATATTAAATTAGGAGAATCCCTTTCAGGTAACTACCACAACTGGTCCTTCAAGTCTTTAACTGAACAGCACTGAGGAGAACTGTTCAATCTAAGTAAAAAGCACTTCATAGAAGATGTCCACTCAGGAAAACCCAAGACGAAGCGAACGATTGATAAATAAGTCAACCTTTGGGAAAAATGATGAGACCATTCAAGCTTCTACGTCAAATCAAGTACCAACGTATTCAAGTGGTGCAGTAGAAAGTAAGATATGTCCTTCCCAAAAGCAGACAAAATGGAAGAAAACGCATAGTAGTAGGGTCTCTGAGTCAAAGAGGTATCAAACTGAATTGGAGAAGAAAAGTTTAGAACAAGAGAAACTAGAACTAGAATTCAAGAAGAAACAAGAGATGCTGGATTTGGAATTAGCTCTTCGTTTAGCAAGAATTGATGAAGAGGAAGGAGCTAAAGAAGATTCTGAGTCGAGTGTATTGAATCATGGTCCAGACATCGAACAGTGGGTAAGTGGTGAATGTCCTTGGGAAAATAAACAAAATATTGAAACGAAGGATTCACCTAACTGGCAAACGCCAGGAAAAGTGGTAAAGTCTAAGCAGGTGAGAGATTCCCATTCTATTTCTCTACTATCACACGCACCAAATGATGATTTTCCTACCGAAAAAGTTCATTCTCGGTTCGAAAAATTTATGACACGTCAATCTATGCCAAAGGATTTGCCAATCTTCAATGGAAATCCAATAGAGTGGCCCAATTTCTATTATCAATATCGAAACTCCACCGCTATTTGTGGATATTCACAAGAGGAAAATCATTGTCGGCTTCAAAAATGTTTGAAAGGTACGGCTAGGAAGATTGTTCAAAGTTTACTGATCATGCCCCAAAACGTAAATAGAATCATGCAAATTTTAGAAAATAGATTTGGTCAACCAGAACAAATTATCTTCTCGCTTCTTGATAACATTAAAAATATTCCTTCAGTTAGAGAAGATAAATTAGAAAGTTTGATAAATTTCTTAGATGAAGTGAAAAATCTGGTTGGAACCATCGAATCTTTTGAAGCAAATGATCACTTACAGAATCCAATTCTTTTACGAGAACCATTGAACAAGCTTCCAAATTCCTACAAAATGATGTGGATGGAACACATTTCGAACACAACAACTCAGATAGAATTCACTTCGTGGTTGGATACAAAATCATTAGCTGCGTGCAAAATCCAAATGCCAAAATGTCACGATGACAGCACATTTGACAATGTCAAAAAATCGAAATCTTTTCACAAAAAAGACGTTACCTTATCGACTGCAACCATGGTTACGAAAAAATGTATGTGTTGTACCGAGGATATGCATTATATTTCCAATTGCCCCAAATTCATTTCTTTCACCATTGATGAAAGATGGAATTTTGTCAAAACACACCGAATTTGTTCGAAGTGTTTAACTCCCTATCATAATGCCAATATTTGCAGACGAAAAGTCTTTGTGGTTTAGAAAATTGTAAAAGAAATCATCATAATCTCTTACATAAAAAATATGTTCTTGAGGATCCTCCCTCTGAAACAATTACAACTGATTCAGCGGCTGAAGTTAACTGCCATATATCAAATCCTGTCATAATAAAATTCAACCAGAAATTTGTCAAAATACATGTACTTTTAGATGATGCATCTACGGTTACACTTATTGACCAGAATCTAGCAGACATGTTAGAAATCGATAGACCCCAGCAGCCGTTATGCCTTCAGTGGACGAACAAACAAACTGAGGAACAGGATGATTCGAGAAGTATCAGCTTCACAGTGCGGTCAGAAGATGGAAACCAAGAATTTCAACTGAGGCATGTGAGGACTATAAGAGGTTTGTCTCTACCTACACAAAGTGTGGACACAGGTGAGATATCAAAACAATACCCTTATATAGGCAATAAAGCCATTTCAATGAAAAATGTCAGGCCACAAATTTTGATTGGTCAAGATAACTGGCCACTATTAGTAAATAAAAAAATAATAACTGGACCATGGAATGGCCCTGCTCTTAGTAAAACTCTGCTAGGATGGGTAATTCATGGCAATGTTAATTTGGGAAATAAAAAGTCAGAATCTACTGATTCTAGAATGGTATGTTATGTGAATGATTCAATGAGAGATGATTTGGATTTATTACATAATCTTGTGAAAGAGCAGTGGATGTTAGATAGTTTTGGATTGAATAAAATAGATAAGCCAATGTCAAGAGAGGATGTGAGAGCTCAAGAAATTCTGAATGAAACTATGAAAAGAGTTGGTGATGGATATGAGACTGGGTTATTATGGAGAGATGTGAAAATGATACTTCCTGATAGTAAAAACAGTGCATTGAAAAGGCTTTGGTGTACGGAAAGAAAGATTGATAAAAATCCCATTTATGGCAAGGCTTACTGTGAAAAAATGCAGGATCTCCTTAATAAAAATTATATTAGAAAGTTAACAGGAGATGAAATCGATAAATTTAACCCTAAGACCTGGTATCTTTCTCACTTTGGTATAATCAATCCCAATAAACCAGAAAAATTGAGAATCGTGTTTGATGCATCTGCAAAATCCAGTGGTATTAGTCTCAATGACTGTTTATTAACAGGCCCTGATCTCTATAACTCTCTATTCAAAATCTTGATAAATTTCAGGATAAAACCTTATGCATTCGTTGCTGATATCAAAGAAATGTTTTTGAGAGTAAGGGTTCGTGAAGAAGACCGTCCAGCTCAGAGAATTTTATGGCGTGGTATGGAAAGAAATCGTGATCCAGATGTCTATGAAATCGGAGTGGTATTTTTCGGATCTACAAATGGCCCCTGTCTCACCCAAGAAGCAAAGAATAGAAACGCAAAGCATTTCGAAGAGGAATATCCAGAAGCTGCTAAGGCAATAATTGAAAATCACTACATGGACGATTATCTGGGTAATTCAGACTCGATTGAAGAAGGTAAAAAACTAATTAATGACGCAGTTTATGTACATTCGAAGGGAAATTTTACCATTTGCAACTGGTTGTCTAACTCTGAACAATTACTTGAAGATATTGATCCTATTTTGAGAGCACAAGGTGATAAGAATTTAGGGAAAAATCCAGAAACTATGATTGAACGCGTTTTAGGAGTTTTTTGGAATCCTTCTGATGATTCATTCATGTTTAGAACAAAATTTCACAAAATTGATAAAGCAATTTTGGAAAACAGAAGGAGGCCGACGAAAAGAGAAGTACTCAAAGTGGTCATGTCCATTTTTGACCCTGTAGGTTTTCTGTCTCATTTTCTCATTCAAGGGAAAATTCTTCTTCAGGACATTTGGAGAAGTAAATTGGGGTGGGATGATGAAATTACAGATAAACTTGATGGAAAATGGCAATTATGGCTTAACGATTTGAAAAATATATTCAAATTCAAAATTCAAAGACAGTATTTCAAACTCGATAGAAAATGTAGTGAAATTCAACTTCACATATTTTGTGATAGTTCAGAAAAAGCCTATGCCACTGTAGCTTATATAAGGTGTCATCAAAACGATGAAATACAAACTGCATTTGTAAGTGCAAAGGCAAGGGTATCATCATTGAAACCAATTTCTATCCCTAGACTTGAATTACAAGCAGCTCTCATGGGGGCTCGCTTAGGACATTATTTGAGGAGAAATTTGTTATATGATTTCGACAAAATATTTTTTTGGACCGACTCCACAACAGTCCTCCATTGGATTCACTCTGAAGCCCGAAGATTCAAAATTTTCGTGGCACAACGTCTAGGGGAAATACAAAGCTTAACAAATACTTCAGACTGGAGATATGTTCCATCAAGATACAATGTTGCTGATGAAGCGACAAAACGTACTCAAAACTTATTTTTTTCTGAAAACAGTACTTGGTTGAATGTCCCTTCATTTTTGAAAAAGTCATTTCATTTTTGGCCTTCACAAGGTGAAGACATTTCACAAGAATCCTTTGACGAACATATAGAAGAGCATAAAGAATATGTTTTTCTAAATATCCAGACTACTGCTTTGCCAGTGCCAGCTCCAGAAAGATTTTCAAAGTGGCTACGACTGGTTCGAACCACAGGCTGGATGCTGAGGTTTCTCAAAATTTGTAAAACTGGTAAGAAGATTCCAAGAAGGAATTCAAGTGAAAAATGCCCAGTAGAACATTTAGTTGAACTCAATATAGATGAAATTTCTCAGTCAGAAAATCTGTTGTATAGGAAAATTCAAGAGGATTCATTTCGAAAGGAAATAATTACTCTCGTACGAAAGCATCCTATTGATAAATATAGCAGGTTATATACTTTATCATGTGTATTGCATGATGATGGATTACTGCGACTGAAAGGAAGGTTCGACAATTTACAGGATGTCAGTCATAATTTCAAACAACCGATATTACTTGATCCCAAACATGAAATCACTAAATTGATTATTCAATATCATCATGAGAAGGTTCATCATCAAGGTCAGGAGACACTTTTGAATAATTTACGTCAGAATTTCTGGATTCTACGAATGCGGCAAGCAGTAAAAAATGTTATTAAAAATTACCGGAAATTCCAATAATGGGTCAACTGCCGATTTGCAGATTAGAACCAACAATAAGGCCATTTTTCAAGACCGGAGTTGATTATTTTGGTCCAATTTTAGTAACTAATAAACGAAGTCATGAAAAGAGATATGGTTTCATTTTCACGTGCATGGCTACTAGAGCAATCCACTTAGAAATTGCTCATGACCTCAGCACAAATCGATTCATCCATGTACTTCGACAGTTTGGATGTAGAAGAGGATTTCCCCGCGAAATGTACAGCGATAATGGAAGTAATTTCAAATCTGCCGAACATGAATTGAAAGAAAATTTACAAAAACTTAGTCAAACCGAAATAATACAATTTTGTTCTTTGAATAATATTCGTTGGAATTGGAATCCCCCAGTAGCTCCACATATGGGGGGTGTGTGGGAAAGATTAATACAATGTGTGGAAAAAGTTATGAAAGACATTTTAAAATCGCGATTTCCACAAGAGTACGTTTTAAGGACTGTTTTTGCTGAAGCAGAAAACATAGTAAATTCACGACCTCTGACACATGTTTCACTCGACTCGGATGATTCTGAAGCTCTGACTCCAAATCACTTTTTGATTGGTCCAGATTATGCAGCTCAACCTTGTTCTGTGGTTGACCAGAGTGACCTAAACCTACTAAGCAAGTGGAAGGCGGCTCAAAAACTATCCGATTTGTTCTGGAGAAAATGGACCCACGAGTATGTGCCGCATTTGATCAAGAGGACCAAGTGGTTCACAGAATCAAGATCAATCCAGGAAAATGACATTGTCATCATCATGGATTCCAATGGACCTAGAAACGTTTGGCCCAAAGGACGAGTGGTCCAGCTATTCAATTCCAGAGATGGCAAGATCAGAATTGTTGATGTGAAGATGGCAAATGGAACAATTCTTCGAAGACCTGTTTCCAAACTATGTGTCTTAGATATTGAGAAGTAATTGTTCTTCAAACTTCTATCCGACCAATTACTTGGGGGGAGAATGTTGATTACTTGAGTTTTATAGTTATGAATTTAGAAACACCATGTATTGTTATTTAAAACAGCTATTGTAATTTAGGAAGTTGTCTATGAAAACAAAAAAAAAAAAAACACATCAAGTTTGACAAAAAGAAAAAATTTGTCTAATTCATTTTAATACTAAAACTCGTCTTTCGAGCCCCAATATTAAATTAGGAGAATCCCTTTCAGGTAACTACCACAAGGAAGGTATTCCATTTGTCAGCTTATATGCACCAGATCTCCGATTGCATGCGAGCTTGAAAATATAAGTTTAATATAAAAAACATTAATGACAATAAACTTGATAGACGGGCTATTGAATGAATAATAGAAAATGTATTTGAAAAAATCCGTTGTCTGCAAAGATAATCATTTCCTATCTTAAATGAATTTTGATATTTTGAATTACTACTTTTAATGGTTCACCAAGTAGGTATGTCTTTCGGGAATCTGTGAAAAATATCCCGACACACCCTTCGTAATAGGAGGTGATTTCAATTGCAAGGTAGCAGAACAAGGCGCAATTCCCGAGGAGATGCTTGTCAATACTAATTTGTTCAATAGTATGCTGAGTTTTGAAAAAGTTTTGAATATCAGAGGTCGCAAAATTCGTGAATTCATGAATCTCAACTCTTTTGGTTTATTGAACGGTAGGACATCTGAGGATAGACTAGACCAGCCCAGTTTACACATATTAGCAGTTCAGGAAACAGTTTGGGAAAACAACTCATTCCTATCCATCGTAAATAATTTCCAGGAAAAAGATGACATCATTATGTCCGACCATTTCCCAATCGTTATACGTTTAGATTAAAAGGTTTCAACAAACCAATAGCTATGTCATCAAATGGATTGACTCCGAAAGCCTCACTTATGAGATTACAATGCAACATTCTAATCGGATCAATTTTCTGGAAAAATGCTCCATATGGGAGACCACAACCTCCCCAAATTATGCAACTAGCCACCCTCAGTGGCTCCAATGCAGACATAACATAACTGGGTACCACAAATTAAAAAAAAAGTTCGATTTTGTAAGAAGTAAGAAAGAAGACATAACATAACTGGGTATCACAAATAAAAAATAGTTCGATTTTGTAAGAAGTAAGAAAGAAGAAGGAGTAAGAAAGTCACAATAGGCCATTGAGACAGACTGAGACAGCCTGAGACAGAATTAATAAATCATACATAAATGAAAGGGATAAATATCTAGTATGAGCATTTGCTAGATTTTATTCACTACACCAATTGTATCGATATTTTCAACTGTCATTATTTCCACAAAAATACTTACTTCCTAAAGAACCTATACAAATTATAAGAACTCTTGCTCAAATAAGAATGGCTAGTGAGGATGTAAGTGAGGATGTGAGTGAGGATGAAGTGAGGATAACCCCAAACGAACTATGTACCATATGCAATCAAAATGAACCCGAAACACTGCAACATATTGTCTTTGACTGTCCAATATATTTCATCACCTTTTTCGAGAATGTTAATCACCTTTTTCGAGAATGTTACTCCAACTGAAGCGAAGAAAATGTGTAGTAATGTCTGGAATATACTTAAGCTCCGATCATTTGTTCTGATTGGATAGAAATACCTACCCTCACTACCTTCTTTACATTCTAACGTTTTCCTTTGTTTTCAATTGTTTTTTTGTTATTTTTTCTATATAGGTTAAGATTTTTCTCTCCCTAGTTTAAGAGTGAATAAATAATTATAATCGATACTGTAATACTCTATACAAAATGTTAACAACCTTTGCTACATGATATTGGTATCACTAGAAGCAATAAATATATTGATTGATTGATTGGTAAACTCTGAAGCAAATCAACTGGTCTGAATAGGGCTTAATAGGGAAGCTATGAACCCTTCGCTTGGGACGTAGTCAGGACGAGAAAGTCTGATGATAACTACTCAGGACACCCACTACCAAATGAAACAAATCACGAAATTATCCACAACTTAAAGGTATATATTGAATGAAAGTTTCTTTTGTGAGGACATTCGTTTCATGACATTAGCTTTTTGGGAATTTTATATTACACTTATAACAAGGCCTTATCAACTATGAAACAGTTAACTAAAAAGGGCAACTAGACAGACAGTAATTCAATATAGGTCTTAAAGGTCCAAATACAAACGCTCAGTCTACTGGAGGATATCTCTCAGATGAGGACTTGTCAAAGAGGACTTTTCGGCCACTGGTCTATCTCTCCAACAAGTAATAACTTGTATATCACCCTCAAGATCTCTCGTGGACCCGCGATACTGTCAACTGCCTTCTTTCCATGACTGAATCAGGACTAATTCCCAAAAGATTATGGCTCATCTCATCTTAGCATATTTATTCAGTATTATTTTGTTATCGTATCGTGCAAGCAGTTTCAATGTCACGTCAACGACATGCCATAGGGGGTTTATTATCAATGAACATTATTGATTATCATTCCGTGTCTACTCTACTGTAATGTTTTGTTTCATTTCATAAACATGTAGATTTTGGAAAATTATGAGTTTTTGCAATATTGAACTGAATGAATATCGACCAAGAGCACTTATAGATTTAGAACACTTTGGAAAAAATATAAAATCAACATTCATATAACTTATATAAGATTATTATATAAGATTAATGACAATTGAAACGAACTAATGAATATCTTCTAGACTTCTGAATAAATTATTCTGGAAAGACCTCTACTCACAATCAATGTGAATAAAATCCAAGCATGTCTTTTCTCTAGAATGTCAGGAGTGTTCATACCAATAAAGTCCTATTTCGATGCTCGGTACTACCATCAGCAGTACCTTGTCAGGGGAAAGCCATGTGAGGTCCATTGCCAAAAGTGCCCCTTGAGAACTCGGTTTTCTGTTTCATATCAAGAGCTATTTCAATTTCAGTCCATTCATTATGATTTTTAAGGCCCAGGTCCTGTCATGGAATACTGTCCCGAAATATAAACTGCAGCCACTGAACACACACTGAAACTTTTAGATTCTGTCCAAAAATAAGTCTCGCAGGTGATACTGAGCTTACAAGTTCAGGCTTTTCTCTGAAACACCGCAGGAAGGATGGCGACCTGTCTTTGTATTACAGATATTTTCATGGAACTTTGGAGTCATACCGAAAATCACTTTTCAACTTCTTGCAACGATCGGCAGAGCTTTGGAACTCACTGCTTCGGGAGATGTTCCCTAATATACAGGGTGGGTCACGGTCGATGGTACCTTAGACGTTTACGAAGAACGGGAGATAGGATCATTCTGAAAATTTGGTTTCTCAAGTAGTTGCTCTTGGCCTATCGATCTAAAATATTTTCAGCAATGCAGCGTTGCCGCTTATACCAGAAAGTAGCAGCATCTTTGTTATTTCAAATAGGTCATCCTGTATATTACCGCATTTTTGAACTTGTCATTCTTTTTTGACAATTTCTGCCTGATACTTCCCTATACTTATCTCTAACGGTTTATGAGATATAGGTTATTTCCCATATTTTTTATCCAAAACATAGATCGAATTGAATGTTTATTTCTGCGTTATTTGAATTGTTAGGAAGTTGCAATTTTGTGTTTAGTTCATTAAGATCATGTACATTGATTCTGAATAGAGGAGTTTGTTCTGCGTTTTACAGGGTCATTCAAAATTCATGATCTTACTGCTAGATACGAAAAGGGTTGAAAGTGCGTTTTTTCAAATGGAACATCCTGTATATCATGAAATATCCTGAAAGATGAATAAATTCCCTTCGAATTGATATATTATGTTCCTATACCTAAATAGCCAGAATTCCGAGATAATAGCAATTTTCACTTGTAATCTCCCAAGTGCTTGAATTATTGCCGGAAATTTTTCGAGTACATGAATTTTCTTTGATGAATTTACGGCAATTAATTCAAGCACAAGGGGGATTTGGTAAGAAAATTTCACACCGAGAAATGAAAATCTTCCAACAATTCGTAAGAAATAACTAACGCTGGTTTCACCTGAACTATTTATAACCATTGAAATATTGATATGTAAAATACTTAACAAAATTTTCATCAATAAATGTGTTTAAATTTGGAACAAAAATAAATAAAAAAGTTGTGTTCTTATCGTGGATTGGACCATCGACCTAGCGACTCATAGGCCGCAACACTATCGCATTTAATAGCCACCTTAGATGAATATGAGGAAAATAAATCGATTTTTTTTGAAAATTTCATACCTCTCTTTTGTAGCCAATCAAAAAATTCTTTCTTGTTTAGATACCATGGCAAATCTAAAAATTTCCGGAAATTTTTATCCTCCTGGGTACCCTGGGCGTAATTAATAAGTGGAAATTTTTCAGTCAAACATTTGACATGTGACAAGTTGATATTTTGCTTTAATGTACAAATGGAGGTCTAGTTTTCATATGAAAGGAGATAATTATGTATTTAGTAGGTATTTGGAATGTGTCTGAAAATATTTTCTCGTCCCGTAGCTCAGCGGTAGTATTGCGGCCGATGAGTCGCTAGGTCGATGGTTCAATCCACGATAAGAACACAACTTTTTTATTTTTTTTTGTTCCAAATTTAAACACATTTATTGATGAAAATTTTATTAAGTATTCTACATATCAATATTTCAGTGGTTATAAATAGTGCAGGTGAAATCACCGTTAGTTATTTCTTCTGAATTGTTGGATGATTTTCTTTTCTCGGTGTGAAATTTTCTTACCGAATCCCCCTCGTGCTTGAATTAATTGCCGTAAATTTATCTCGTACATGAATTTTCAAAGAAAATTACCCTCGAAACTCGAAAACTCGAAAAATTTCCGGCAATAATTCAAGCAGTTTGGAGATTACAAGTGAAAATTGCTATTATCTCGGAATTCTGGCTATTTAGGTATAAGAACATAATACATCAATTCGAAGGGAATTTAGTCATCTTTCAGGATATTTCATAATATACAGGATGTTCCATTTAAAAAAACGCACTTTCAACCCTTTTCGCATCTAGCAGAAAGATCATGAATTTTGAACGACCCTGTATAACGCAGAACAAACTTCTCTATGCAGAATCAATGTACATGATCTTCATGAACTAAACACAAAATTGCAACTTCCTAAGAATCCAAATACCGCAGAAATAAACATTCAATTCGAGCTATGTTTTGGATAAAAAATATGGAAAATAACCAATTTCTCAAAAACCGTTGAAGATAGGTATAGGGGAGTATGAGGCAGAAATAATCAGAAAGGAATGACAAGTTCAAAAATGCGGTAATATACAGGTTGACCCATTGGAAATAACAAAGATGCTGCCACTTTCTAGTATAAGCGGCAACACTGCATTGCTGAAGATATTTTAGATTGATAGACCAAGAGCAACTACTTGAGAAACCAAATTTTCAGAATGATCCTATCTCCCGTTCTCCGTAAACGTCTAAGGTACCATCGACCGTGACCCACCCTGTATACAGGCTGCAGAAATTCAAGAAGAACACCAATTCCTACCTACTTTTCCTCTTTGTGAGAACCAACCACATAAAAAAAAACATTGACATTTATAATATTATCGACAAAAGTTACAGTTTACTGTCTGAGGCACTTTAAGATCGTCTTTTTGGAAACAGAAACCTGTTTGGGTTATATTGGCGTTGAATTCAAACTATCTATCGGATCACTTCAATTTCTAGAATATTTTCCATATCTCCGTTTATAACGTTCATTCACCTTTCGATGTCATCTCTGATCATGTCTGCCGATGCCTGAGCTCTTTAGGAGAGAGCTTTCAAAACAGTAATGTATTTTTTGGTTGAGTATATTATTCTATATGGTATAAAATCATGAACGTATATGAAACTTCCCACATATGACACATTGCATATATTTTATACTACCAAGGTTACTCCGATTGACGATAATAAATTTGATTTTTTGTGAAGGTTAAACCATTCTTCAATCGAATCATCAAATGGGTGATGAATATTATGATCTTTATTCCAGATGTCGCATCTGATTCAGCTTCAGTCTGACAATGATATCATTCAACTCATTGAAATTCAAGGTGGAGGTCAGTATTATTTTCAATTAGTATTCAAAAACGAAAACAAATATTTGAAATGCAACGTCTTTGATGGGAAAGATATGTTGTCGACTACTACTAACTGTCAAGTTCCAATATTGATTTTATTCATTGTTTATGTACAATTGGGTCGAAAGCATCAGCACGTAGTACTGAGGAAAATGTTTTTGATCATACAAGCAATAGAGTCATGCGATCTTGGAATATGGTAGTAGTAATCAACGACAAATGTGAAAATGTAGGTCTCTCTGGCTCGGCCAACACTATTTTACTGTCCACTTGAAAGAACATTTCTTTCCAGCTTTTAATTTTCGAACTGTAATATGAATTAAAGTGGCCAAATTAGGTTGAGGGCCTACCGCTTCGCGATTTGACTTTCAACTTTCAGTGTAGTATTCCTACTGATGAGAGTAATTTGTTTATCGAAATGTGCATCTAAGAGTGGAAATATTTGTGTGGTGAAGGGGAAAATACTATTTTTCTCATTGAATGACACCACATGCATCCAGTATCCCATTTTGGACTTCTATTTGTTTCGTCCTATTTGGACATTAACAAACGAATACTATAAACTAAGTTCGAATTCAGATTTATCGTTTTATAATATCCATATCGAAGGAAACTGCAGTAACGTTAGTTACAAAATAAAAGTGGTATAAAAACATGGATAGTTTTATCTTTTGATTTTTCGTGAAAAGTACATCAAATAATTGCAGTCCTTCATTCATGAACATCATATATTCAACTATCCATTCGAAGTGTAAAAAGGCGTTTATATAACATTGCGAAGTCACCTCTCTTTGCAGAGAAAACTTCCTGGGGACTCGAGGATAGACAGTATTTATTTCCAAGGTACGGTCTGTCTATCGACAGACGCGGCTGAAAGACCACACCCACAAGAGGAACCAAAGCGGAGTTCTCTGGAACCCATTCGAGGAGAGCCAAGCCCTAAGCCAAGCCAGGGCACAAGTCCCAGGGCACAGAATAGAGCAACCCCAGGATGCCTTCGAAGTGGCAACTGAGTGCGGAGGCAAGCACTCCAGTAAAGGGAACCAAAGGAACAGAAGGTACCCCCGAGGAATCCCAGAAATCACAGCTGTAAATGCCTCGGACCCATCTTCGTCCAACTGAACCCAAACATGTGGGTGCACAATGGACTTCAAGACACACCCACCTATGTAAGGAAGAAGAAGAGCAGTCCGTTTACGCAACATTGGCAAAAGATGGGTGAAGGAAAGTTCTGATGTTATATTTTTAGTGTTCATCGGAAGGTTTTTGAATCCGATATCAAAATGCTCTTTTTATCTTATCCGACGAGTCACCATGTTTCCAATTGAAAAACAGTTAGTAATACAAATTCAATAATCGCATTTTACATATGTAGCAGATTTTGACCAAAAACAGTGTGACTGTATTTTCTCAAGATTGCAGGACTGAAAAAAGTGATTATTTGTTCGTATTCATAGCCAACTAAGGTCAAACATAAATTTCAAATGAGATGAATAAAATCGACAAAGTCGAAGTACCTTTCCTATTCAAATATGTCCATCAAGTGGAAGGAGGTATGAGGCAAAATCAACTACTTCACTTGCTAATACCACGACGTATATTGAACTGCATCTGAAAGATATTTGTGCAACGTTCTTCCAAGAAGACTCAATTGCTAGTGCTCATTTTGAACAGCAAAAGAGTATCCTTCATTCGGCTGGAGATGACCACCTGCAGACATGTTTTGAGGTTCTTGCCTCTCATCAGTGCAAGGGTAGGTCCGTCAATTTCAGATTCGTCTTGTCCCTGCCCAATGAATTATAATCAATTCTTTATGTTATATTTCCCTTTGGATGAAGCAGCGACTCACGGTAAGTCAGTCGCAGCGCCACCAGCCAGGAAGGTCAATGAGCACTCCTCGGGAAAGCAAAGACTCCAGGAAGAGTAAATGATAAATTTCCAAATAAAACAAAAATTAGGGACATAAAGTTACTCATAGTTGTATCAGGAATGTCATATGGAGTCGAAAAAAGAGAAAATATACCATGTTTCCCAATTGAAAATCGAAAATTTGTCACTTCCGGTGAAATCGGAAGTTGCAGATTTCCCTGAATTCAACTCGTATATGGACACGTATATCGGAAACACCATGTACCTACTCTTATTGCAAAGTTTGTGTCCATTTATCAAATACTGGAATAACATCTGCTCTGAATGAAATGAATGTGAGAAAACTTTCAAAATGATAGCATGATATAAAATGATAGCATGATATAAGCCGTTGAGAAATAATCAATACATTGTCACTTGATCAACTCATAGATAAAAATCCACATATTATTAGCTATTTTTTATTGTATTTGTAACTTTCAAATTTTTTGAACAGACCATCCTTTTGATGAAGAACGAGCATTGACAACACAGCAAATCGTAATGACAGTTCTCAACTGTCAAAAGTTATATGGAGATGTGAGGTTAATGTTTATTTTATTTACATTCAACAATCAACATTCAACTGATAAATTCGATAATAGAGACGTGTTATCATAAACGATTTGGTGTGAATTTATTTGTGTAATTGTGTATTAAAAATATGGAACAAGGCTTCGTGAAGGGAAGTTCGGATAATTTACCGAGGTACAAAGCACCTTTTCGACATGTTCAGTTATTGCAGGGATACAGGTACTGGAGATACAGGAATTAATAACAAATTTTAGAACACAAACAACAAAAGCTCTCAAAACTTAGAAAACCCATTAACCTCAAAAAATAAATCAAGGTAGTGTTCGTTGAAGTTTTGATCTGATGGAACTGCTTCACTTGTATCAACTGGGTAGGCAAATGAGTTAGACAGAGACAAACTATTCTTATTGATTGCACCGTGAAACAGACGAAATAACCCATCTGGTATCAAATGACAACTGTCATACGACACATTATATTTGAATGTGAATTTGGTGCACAACTTTAACAACGTTGCCAAGTTTAGTTTTGTTGAACGTGACGTCACGAAACCAATTTTCTTCTAATTATAGATAAACTAGCGGTCAGAAATAAATAAATAAAAAATCCCGAGTGATATTAGCGTATTTACTTTCTGATTTCAGTTATAAGATTTGATTACATACTGATACGGCAAGTTGAATGAAAGCACGTATAAAAAATTACCCGAGACGTAGGATTTAATGTTATACATGTCAATGTAGGGTAAGAGGGGTAGTTATTGGCCTCATAAGGATTTGCTCAACGGCTATTTCGTTTGAAAATTACATAAGTGAAATTTTTTTGCATATATCTTATCAGTTCACTTGGTAACTAGTTCTCATAAGCTGTCCTGAAAGAATCAGGGGCCAATATTCAGCAGGTTTTTTATTATAAGGCAGTATTTAGGACTTATCAAAAAATGCAATAATTTTATTTCATTTTTAGCGGCTTTTGGCATTTTGAAAAAAATAAATACGTTCTGTGGATGTTCTATATGGGATGAATCCTTTGGAAATTATTAATTTTGTATGGAATTAATTAGGACCATTGATGTAAATATCAGTTATTGGCCACGGACATATCATAGTTATTAGCCGTGGCCAACTAATGGTATGAGGATATACTTTAAGAATTATTCTCTAAGAGCGCATTACCGTTATGGAATATAATTTAAGAGATCACCATCCCACAAATGGTTCCGAACTGAAAAAATACATACAGTTACTGGTCGTGGGCCAATGACTATGACTATGACTATGACAATGACTATGAATAATCGTGATTCCTTATACCCAGCCTATATTTGTAAAATGATCAAAAACTGAGGTTATGAGGTTTAGATAGTCAATTGAGACAAAATGGAACGTGATACATATCACACAAAGTATTAAAAATCTATAGATTCAATGCCATTCAGTAATTGGTGTGCTTACCTGATGTATAACAAAATCACAACCCAACGCAATATTCAGAGAAGGGCTTCAGACATTTGACTACGAAAAAGTCAAGGTTGAACTGACAGGGTTGCCAATTAACGGTAATGTTGAAAACTTCTTGAACTATGGATTCGCAGCAAAATATGTATTATTGCAACAGTGTAACGCTTATTATTCGTATATTAATATGGAGGGGCCAATCACTGTCACAGGGCCAACAACTGTACTGTCTAACCCTATTATTCATTTTATGAGACCACAGTCGTTTGTCAAAATTTGCATTTTTAAAGATATAACAACGGATACAGTATCTCCTGATAGCACCATCATTCCTGCACGTGCACACTCTGTATTTTTTGAAAATTCAAATATCGATCAGTTAAAGGGAAAAAAAGTACATTTCATTGATATGTGATTAATGGTATATAATCATAATGTACCAATAATCATGCCATAGTGTACCTTGGATAATTACCTGTAAGTAAGATAATGTTTATTAGTACCAACATTTCTATAGATAGATAGATAGGTAAAGGGTTTTATTTGGGAAGCAGTTAGGGATGACCAATTCAAAGAATATTCTTCGTTTTTTCAGAGCTTTCGAAAATGTTTATTTTCTTTATCAAGACTTCTTTACAACAATACATGTGATCAATATTAAAATAGATACATCATTGAGAAATAGATACTAACATCCCATATAGCACACGACGTCCAGTGGGCGTCCATTTTGGGTCCAAGATTGATCCAAACTTCCAGGGACTCGATATGGATGTCCAATGGACGTTCTATTCTGGATGTGCTTTGTACATTGTGTATTGTTGTACGTCTTAGGGATGTTCAATGGACGTAAAATATTGTACCAACGTGGAACATCAACTTGAGAACAATTGTGGATGTACAATTAATGTACAATAATGGACCAATGATCCAAATTTTACTTATTATACGAATATGTTCGTCCATTAGACGAACAGTACTGGATCAACCTGATACGTCCATAAACTGTACGTATTTGGATGTATATCTCTAATGTTCAATATTCATGTGGGCAAGTTGAATATGAAATAAGTATTTCGTTTCTCTAAACCTTAATGATATTCATTCAGAATAGTCATCTGCATTTAGAGTTTATTAAGTATATTATGAATGCAGACTGCGGATTCTCAGATTTTCACTTTATTGTTGAGCCAAAGCCTTGAAGTTATCAAATAAAACTCAGTATGTAGACATTTCACAATATCCCTAAAATCCCATAAAAACAACAAATAAAATTTTCAGTGCAATACTTTTTTAATTAATTTACTAAATCTTCGGTCTTTCGGAAAGGAAAAGTAACTAATTCCTTATTCTTGGTCATATCTGGAAGAACAACCACGATAAACACACACAGTACCTCCTTTCGACGCCATTTCAGAATTATTGTTACAAAATAAGCAAACATAACTAAATTTCACTGCCTGGTGTTTAGGTATAAATAGGGTTGAATGCTTGAATGTTTAATTAATTATTAGTCATTACTGTCAAAATCTTTGTTTACCTGATCACAATGGCAAGTGACAGTGACAAGAATCATGCATATTAAATGGCGGCTGCGTTCGAGCAAAATGGCTTAGCTTCGCTTCTGTGTAGTTCAGTATTCTGTGACCGAATGTAAAATACTGGACCACATAAGTACGTCCATTATTGTACGTACATTGGACGGACAGCACCTGGTCAACTTGAAATGTATTTAATTGTACGTTTTCCGGTGTACTCGGAATGTAGAATTCTGGACCTCATATATACGTTCACTATTGTACGTTTTCGGATGTACATGAAATGTAAAATCCTTGACACGATCTGTTCGTTCAGTAAGCTACGTTTTTGAACGTTATTTGTATGAACAAAATTGGATTATTTGAAAATTTACACTTTTAGACGTTTACGAATGTACACCGAATGTATAGAATATCGGACCATACAATATGTACGTTGCATGCGGCTCTCTGTCATTTTGAACTTCCCGCCATAAACAGTGACAAATCACAAAGCATCTACTGTCGTCTGATGGTAAGGGATATTTGCCCAATCGCCGTTTATGGGTGTCATACTGTCATATGCTAAATGATGTTTCGTTTGTTTTGCGTCTTAGTCCGCCATTAAATATTATATTGTGTTGTTACTGTTATTGTTGGTTAGTGTTACTGTTATTGTTGTTGTATTGTGGGTTTTGTGAATATTTTTGAGACTTGTTATTGTTAATAGTTTGTTGAAGATCAAAGTATGTGAAAAGGACAGAGGTTAGGTTAGGTTCAATGAATATACCAATAAATGGTGAAATAGATATTATATTATTGTTAGAAAAACCTGTAATAATGGCCACAATAGGCCATGAGCCATGAATGGACTGATACAGGTACTTTTAAACGTAACCTAACCTGTAAGTTTGAAAAAGATAAAAAGATGTTCTTTTTCTGAAATTGTGGCTGGAACTTCCGATACAGGTCCTGATGTTTGCTGCTGCTGTCCAGCACATAAACAAATTGATCAGAAAGGTATGCAGGATAGTTCAATTCAGTTTGGAATAAATACTACTGATTCAGTGAAAAATTTTGATTCAAACTGAATTTTACAGGGAGTTGCAGAACAAGAAAAGACATAAGAATCCATCTCCAAATGGCTCAGAAGGGCAAATGAGAGGAAAGGGCAATAATACTAATCTAGCTATTTTTGTTCATGATACCTACTTTATATTTGTAAATGTGCATTTTGATGCGTATTTGAGTTTTTTTGTTTTAGAATGTGTGAAATGAGAGTTCGGAAGTTCTCAGTTTTTGTTTTGACTGATGGTTTGGTACTTCATTTATATTTTATGTTTAATTTTTTGTTTAAAACAATAGTGAATTTTTATTTTAGAATATTATCCTTTTTTGAATGGAAATATAGTCATATCTATTAAAAACTGTTATAAGTAATAAAATAAGTGAGTTTTTACCAGACTCAATTTTATTGAAAAACTTTTACCTGTGAAATTTCGAGATCCATATTGTACTTTCAATTGACGTCAACTGGGTCCTATTTCCGTATATCCCATGGACGTTCTTTGTGTACGTCCATTGGACATCCTCGGCGTACGTACATACGATGTTATATCCAGTGTATGTGGACATTTGATGGACTTATATCGGACATTTATGGACGTAACGGGACGTACAGTGGACGTCCATGAGATGCATGCTGTACATCTACTGGATATCCAGTGGACGTTCTTTATGTACGTACATAATATGTCATATCCAGTGTAACTGGACATTTAGTGGACTTATAAAGGACATTTATGGAGGTAACTAGACGTCCAGTGGACGTCCTTGAGATCCATGTTGGACATCCACTGGACATACATTAGACGTACATGTGCTATGTGGGATAAAATTATTAACAAATAGATGGATAGATAGATCTTTATTCAACTACGTTATGTTATAAAATATTTGTAGCAAGTCAGTTAGCGAGTAAATTCAGAAAATAAAGTAGAAATTAAATATAGTGTGTAAACACTACACATAAGTTGACATTACGGTGTACCAATTGTACCATACACATAGTGACATTAGTTAAAATTTAAAAAAACGTACACACACACGATGTTAATTTGGTAGTATAGATGAATATAGTATGATAATGCACAAATTCTTATTGAAAAATATTTGAAGTTAAGAATGTATTGGAAAATGTAAGATAGTTGGATCAAATCACATCCCGGGTGGATCAGCCATGTACTCGGCGATAGTCTAGTAACACTTCTCCTGCAGCATCACTTTGATAAAGTCTTTAAAAGTGGATTGGTATTTATTTTTAACGTGGTAGGAAGTATATTATAAAGACCAATATTCATAAAGTTTTTGAAAGACTTATTGTATTTAAATTTTTGAGACCTGATCAGATTTGCGTTGCGTGTGTTGTGGTCATAATAATTTGAGTTAGTCATGAGTTTTTTTTTTATTTTCATGAATTTCGAGCAGAGACTGATAAATGAACAGAGTTGGTAAAGGCATAATTATTATTCTGAGTTGGCAGAATAATGGCCGACAAGAATCCCTATAACCTGCACTACAGATTATTCTGATGGATAGTTTTTGAATGTTAAACACTTTTTCAGAGTGAGAGGAATTTCCCCAGCGATTCAGTCCTTAGCTGATATCCGATTGAATGAGAGTAGGCAGAAATAAGGGTATTTTTATCAACAAACGATTTCAGTTTTCTCAGAAGAAAGTTATGTTTACTCAACTTATAACAGGCATTATCTGTTGGGAAAATTATAAGTTTTGTCTTATCTGTATTCAAATTTAATTAGTTGCTATTAAACGATCCCTGAGCAAGGTTTTCAACTGATTTCATCGAAGTTAATAGCGACTCGTAACTGTTTTCAGAGCTTATAAGGCAACATATGGCAAAAAAAATCATAGTTATAAATTATGAATAAAAGTGGCCCCAGAACCGAGCCTTGTTGTAACCAGTTTGAGCTGGGAGATAGTTTCATTGATAGTAACACATATTATTCTGTAGTTTTTCAATTTATTATAGAAACAATATATGAGTTTATATTGAAGTATTACGTAATTTTGTGTAAAAGTCACAATATGAAATTTAAAAGTAATAGGCAATTAAAAAATTCTCAGTTTCAATATGATTTCTTTTATCCCACTGATACTTTATGGCATACTGAGCTATACCAAATAACGAAGTAATTGTAACATTTTATGTGTGGGCCATATTGTTTGCAGCATATGGCAAAAATATTCAATATCAGAGTTGCAAAAAGTATTTTACAGATAATTTCACTCGCCGTATGAAACCCTCCTTTCTTGCAATATTATGACCAATAAGGAACGTATGCCTCGATAATACGCAGTTCCTAGCTTTCGAGCCGGTAATACCACTTTGTCATGGCAACCACGTATCCAAACAACAACGGAGAACTTAATATCATCTTGCTGCTAATATGAATGTCAGTCTGACAAACTTCATGTCTATCAGGCATTATCTATAACTATTGGAGAATTCACGATAATGGAACTTTTTCAACTGGTGAAATTGACACCGGAAGGAGTCAGAAAACCAAAAATCAACTTAGAAGAAGAAGAACTTTTTCAACTTTGTTGGTTCGTACGGGCAAATGTGGGGTTATTTGTGAATATAGCAAAAAGAAGTTGATTGAATAAGTTGTTTATAATTCATTTTCAGTCCCTTTCAAATATCTTTCTGAAACAATTGGAAACTGCGATTTTTTAAAATAATTTTTTATTGGCTGAAAGTTGCTGTTTTTTTTCGTCTTAAAAATTGAGAATTACAATTTTGTCAAAGAAATTTGTTATCGGTCGAAAAATGATGGTTTTTTCAGCTTAAATAACTTTATAAACTTATGTTATCAGTGGTAATACCACGAGTGATTGAATTTTCGCAATAAGTCTTTCGAGTGATATGATATGACATAAGATTTACCCTAGTATAAATTTCCATCTGTAATACTGTTCTCTCTGACTTACTTTCTATCTCGGTTGAGTTTTTTTCCTATACCATCAAAGAAACATCAGTATCGATAAATGTTGGTAAATCGTTCATGTAAATGACGAACAATGGAGACCCTTACACTGAGCCCTGAGGAATTCCATGTTTGACATCTACAGTTTTCGACATCTTGACATCTTGAGTAAAACATACTGCTGTCTATATTTTGGGTATGATTCGACGAGATTAATGTTGTTCTGCGTATTCCATATTTGTGGAGTTTTTTATTCAACAGGATGTCATGACAAACACTATCTATCTTGATGCTTGACTCTTGAGTGGAATAATTCGGTGACAGCTTGGGGGGTTTATCTGAGAGAATGGAAGCCTTACTGGTGATCAGCGGTGTTTACATTTTCCTAGAAACTTGGTTAATCTATCCTTGATAATGGCTTCTATTATTTTTGAGATTATGGAAGTTTTGTTGCTATGAACCTGTAGTTGTCACAATTATTGATTGATTAATTGAGAATGGGAGCTGCTCTCCCAAGTTTCAAATGAGATTTTTCAGATGTTTAGCTGAAGATTCAGGGACAAGTTATACTATTTTTTACTGATATTGTACGCATCCACACTACTGCTATTGTTTAAGGTTTTCATAACTGTTGTAATTTCGTTTTTATTTGTGGGTTTCAAGAATACCAAGGTTGTCACGTTTATTTTAAAATGTCTCTCCCCTCTCAGTACACTGGAAGGTATTTCTTCAAGAATATTTTCAACCATTTTAGAAGTATGTTCATTTAAATCTTTAGCTGTAAAGCATGTGTTTTCACTACTGAAACCTGGTTTTCCTCTGATATCGTTTACTGTTTCCCAGGCAGTTTTTGAGACATTTTCACTATGTTTGAAAACATTATTTAATAACTCTCTCTTTGATTTTTTTGCTGAATTATAAGAGTGTTATGAATTTGGGTTTCCGGTCATTTCATAGATATTATTTTTCTTTCAGTTCATTTCTTATTTTTCATCGTCGTCAACCACTCTGCCTTATGACCTTTTTGACTCGTTTCTTTTCAGAGAAAACGCCACTTCAATGGCATACGTTATGTTATTGCACACATTTTATGCAGGATACCTATCAGGATTGTCGGATAAGACTCTATGTCGTATTTCAAAGCCTAATAAAATACATCAGGACATCCTTACCGAAGTGAGCCATGACCATGAGTAATATCCTCACAAAAAATTTCAACATCGAACCAATCAAAAAAGTCATCTCCAAAAAAAGTTAGAACGCGATTGAGCCCATCTTCCTCGCAAAAGCCGTAATTTATCGGCAACCGGACACCGATTTCATCGGATCGAAACGTTCCGATAGTCGCTTTTTTGTGAAACAAAATTTCTCAGGGCAATTCATTTCAACACCTGCCAAATAAATTGGCTGAACTTTTTACCAAACTTGTTCGAAGTACGTAATGTATGTTCTGTCTGGGTATTTTTTGCCTCGATGGATTTATAATTTATGCAGCGCTAGAGTGCATTTCATAAATTCACACCCAACGTTTATCTTTCGGCCAATGGCATTTTTATTGTTCATGGTCTAGTTTTGATGCATGGTTGGCTGAAAGTTCTGAGCTATATCTCAACAGATGGAACCGAACGCTGATAGCAATCATAAAACAGGAGAGAGACAGAAACATAATGGAACATAACCTTTTTGGTAATAGAGTGTGCTCTTAATTATGAATGGAAATAAAAAATTTGTTTGTAACATTCGCTCGTTCTGATCATACCGGGCGTGTATGACGATCAGAATGGATTGAGAAAAAAACTGAATACACAAAATAATTTTTTCATGTATCCAGGGCAGGTTTGACTGCCAGTACCACATTTCAGCAAGACAATCAGAATAGATTGAGAAAAATAAGAACATGCTGGAATAGTATATTTCATTACGAGTTCGGAAAATAGGCTTTTTCCGTGCGTGCGCGATGTTTCCGTGTAAGGTGAAGCCGAGCACGGGAATTCGTGTAATCACGGAAAAAGCATTTATGGACGAGTAATGAACGATATTTTTCATTATACCTACCTTAAAACTACAGATTGTTAAGAACCATTTATTTTTAATGACGAAAGGGACAAAAACATGTATTATTAATTGAAATATTTATGGTACAAAAATATTCAGAAATTACCACCAAAAGCGTTATTTACCCTGTTGTTAAGGAAATATTCAAATAATTTGCGATTTATAGAGAACTGTCAACAACATATTTAATTTTGACATGTAAATAGGCAGCTATAATCACACCAGCGCACGAAAAATTTTTCCTTGTGGGCGCACGGAAAAAAACCCTTTTCAGTATGCTAAATAAGCATGTAAATATAGTGTTTTCAGATAGGTATAAGAAAATAATTGTTTCGGTCATCTAGGGTCGGTGCGACTTGAATGAACAAATCTATGTTATTATTGGAACATTTCTTCTTATTTGTTTAATTCGTCACTTTTCAACCATTTCTTATCTATTCATTATTTTGGGGTTTTACATATTTTCCTTCGTCAGCAATAATTAGGAACTTAATTAGAGATTTATAAAATATATCTGGAGCCAGAAGAGTAATTTTTCTCTTCAGCTCATGCTTATTGTCTTACTGACAGATGTTTTATGAAGAATTCATAATTAGGAAGTTAAGGAGTATTGCTGGAGTCAAACTAGCCATGTACTCCCGGAAAAACATTTCAACCTTGTGGTTTTTTCATTCTCGATTCATTCTGCTTGTCATACTGAAATATGAAACTGATGGAAAAATCCACAGTAAGGAAGTCGAGGATTATTGATGGAGTCAAACCGGACCTGGACGCCCGGAAAAAATATATCGAACATGTTGTTTTTTTTTCTCAATCCTCTCTGACTGTCATCTTAAAATATGAATCTGGCAGAGTTCATAATAATGGTTAGGTTAGGTTAGCTACCTTTATGATTTACTGGCAGGTAAAGAAACCGTCTGCTGGGAAGGAAATATCATTCTTACAGCCGTATGCATAGTCAATTCCTGCGACTCGCCAGAGTTTTGCCGCTTGCTACACAAGAACTATAATGCACAGTCGAGCTCCAAAAAAGTGGTACATCGCCAGCGTTTCGCCAAAATGTGACTTATCGCGTAGTAGTCACTCTTTTGGAGCTCGACTGTGCATTATAATTCTTGTGTAGCGAACGGCGAAACTCTGGCGAGTCGCTGGCGATTGACTATGCATACTGCTGTTACAGCCGTATGCATAGTCAATTCCAGCGACTCGCCAGAGTTTCGCCGCTTGGTACACAAGAACTATAATGAACAGTCGAGCTCCAAAGAAGTGGTACATCGCCAGCGTTTCGCCAAAATATGACTTACCGCATAGTTGTCACTTTTTTGGAGCTCGACTGTGCATTATAATCAATGAGTCCATACAAATGTTCATTCAATTATGTATTCAATAAAGAACGGGAGTGACGCCAATAATACATAGGAGTAAATACATTTTTAGTAAGAGTGAGTAGGCGAGTATTCAAAAATGTTTACAGCTGATTGAAACTTGAAAGACGCTGAAAAAGGTATTTTTTCACAGATTAACTTTTCTTTAAAATTTGGTGTTCGAGGGTGTTTGGTGTTTGCTGGCGGCGGGAAGGGTGTGAGGGGGTTATTTTACGCACTATTTACAAACACCTTAACTGTTTATGCCTAGTACGATTGAGTAATGCATCCTCATGGACAAAATCAAATCGTTTTTTGTAAATAAAAAATTAATTTTTGACTAAAAACGTTGGTTTTTCTTGTCCGTTACACATATAGGTATATATCAGAAAATGCAGCGGACATTTTCTTACCTTATTATTTTATTATAATGAAAAATGTAGCTTTTGTCTAAACGAAAATAAATGCTAATACTTGCTGAACTTCATTGTCAAAGTAACTACCTTCTTCAAAATGGAATTGAAAAATCATCAAGATAAGAACAAGAGTGAGAAGTTATAGAGTACAGAACTTGGAATATTCCAGGAACTCCCTGTATCTGCGCTAGATTGTATTATGTAATCAATGTTTAAAAGTAATGATCCAGCTTCTTTTTGTTGGTTTCAAGACTATTTGTCTCTTCTTTCCAAATGTGAGCATAGCATAATTTTTCATAACTAGAGACTTTTCAGATCGGCATTCATTCCCACTGAACTACAATGCAATATTCAAACGGATTTTGTCCAAACCATTAAAATGTTAAATTATTCTGTAAACACTCCTATCTGAACAAAAAATACTTACTTGTATGGATGCATTCTGATTTATCACCCATTACCTACCTTAACAAAAAAATTCAACAACGATAAAATTGTACAATACATAACTCATGACTTTTATTATCCTGTTTTTGGGTGACTATAATGTCTATTTTGACTGGTTTGTGATTTGTGATCATTCCGTACAAAGGATTATGCAGAGCAACTTCCTTTTTAGTATTTGCGAATAAATCATGTTTATGCGATATGGAATTGCAGAAGTACGAAATAACTAAATGGCTGGGATCCACAACAGACTATGATTTCGATTATGAAATAATTGCATTACTACTGCGTTGTTCACGATGAATTCAACGCGAAGTTTGGACCTGTATTCTGAAATAAACATCATACAATTTTCAACACGAATATACTATCCATTATTCCTCTGAAACTTTCTGAAACCGGTCTATTTAAATTGTTCATATTTCATGTATTTTGTTTGTATCGAGTTATAATAAATGTCCACTTTAAGCAGATTTCCGACATTTGTAGCAGTTTTCTTATTGGGAAGTTTAGGATAGCTCGTATACTCCCAGAAGTATTGTCCCTGAGTTGCGCAATGCTTATAAACCGGTCGGAAATTTTAAAACTTTTATTTGTATTGGAAATTGATACCTTCTAATGATTTTTCAATGTACAAGCAAAGCAGTTATTCTTACAATTTGAACTGATAAACCCACGAAAAATAAATTGCTTACTCTTCTCTCTTGTAGAGAGTCCTGAAATTATACTGAACATGTAAAATAAGAAGGTATCCAAGAACGATTATACAGTGTCCTCCAAAATATTGGAACCACATGGAAAACTTTTTTATTGAGTTTTTTTTTAATTCATTCCTCATGAAAGTTGGTGCATCCAATTAGACTAAATACGCGCATATGGGTTATTGCCAGTGGCGTACGGCTGAGCGGGAAAAGGCTGATATTCTAAATTCACTATGAAGTTAAGTGACATTAACATGCAAAATATCGAAAAATGTTTTTGAAGAAAAATTTTATCTACCAATTGCTGATTTTGATAACTACTTAGAGAATTGACCTCTATTTTCAATGGGAATTATCCACAATAATTTTTGAGTAGTAAGTTACTGAATTAGCATAAATAATCTGTCAAAGCAATTAACTGATTCAACAAAATCTTGAATATTATGTGTCAAAAAAAGTAATGGAAAGGTAATGAAATAAAGCCAGGATCCTTTATAAAATTAAAATAGGTAATTGGTGAACTTGATGACTGGGAATATCATTCAATTGCAAACAACTTTTTTTCATAAATTTTTTCAATATTTTGCGTATTAATGTCACTTTACTTTACAGTGAATTTATAATATCGGCCGTTTCACGCTTAGCCGCACGCCACTGGCAATAACCGATATACGCGTATAGTCAGTCTGATTGAATGTGCCAACTTTTATGAGAAGTTAAATTTTGTGAAAAACTATGAATAAAAAAGTTTTCCATATGGTTCCAACATTTTGGCGGACACTGTATAACTCATGACTTTTCACACGCTCAGTTTTGGTGTTATACGGACCAAGAAAAGAATATTTGCCTACAATCGCGCATGTGAAAAAGCATAGGTACATTAAATAAACCTTTTGCATGTTCAGTTGATAATTTCAGGGCTTTACACACGAGAAGAGAGTATACAATTCACTTTTCTAGGGTTTATCAGTTCAAATCGTAAGAAAAACCGATTGGCATACATTATAAAATCATTCAAATATATCAATTTCCAATGCAAACTAAAATTTGATTGGTGACGCTGCTGCAGTCGAGCTGTCTTAGATATTTGGCGAGGACACTTAAAAACTTATGAAAATAATAACTTTGAAAAGGCATGTATTGCAAGAACGTTTCAAAAATATGTTAATGCCGGCCGGTCTATTAGTCTTTTGCCTTACAATCCTCTCCCTAATCGTATATGCAATCGTTTTCGCCACAATATCCAATAAAATGTGCAATGGAGTGATATTAATTCTCATTGCTATAATGCATACTCAGGCTAATCTTCCCTTTGTCAATAAAAATTTAGGTATTTCGAGGCATGAATATTTCTGGGGTTCATGAATATACTTACAGATCTAGTAGTCACTCCGAAACTTAAATGATTCAAAACATATAAAAAAATTTTTGGAAGCGAGTTTGTGTTGAAAAATATCATTTCGATAGTTCCACCTTTTTGTTGGTTGTTGATTTTCACTCCAAATTTGAAGAATTTTCGCAACCATATATTGTCACATAACTAAAGAGAATTTTTGCTCAATATGGAGTTCTATTTTATGTGACCTCAGAATATGGACAGCCTTTCTTTCGAATCATTTTGAACATTTTCTCAAAGACTGGGACAACAATCGTGTTTCCACCAATCTATATTTTTTACAGTAAAATTCTAAATTAATTCAGTTTAATTGATTTTATTTGCACTCTGTAATGGATTTTTGGCAACGCCATTGCGGATTAGTTATTCTTCTTACTCAAAGTAGAGAAAACTTTCACAATTCCACTATTCAGCTAAAAGTAGATTTACTTCACATTCAATAAACATTTTGCAACATACACAATGTTATCCTCATAGCTTATGTTATATTCATGGTTATATAACATTTGAGAAATGAACCATGATCGGATATAAACCGTATAGTAATTTCAATTCGAAATGATAATTCAACATTTGCAATACAGTAGACTCAAATGTTAAAAAAGAAAATAATTGTTTATTTAATTCACAGAACAACTTTGATTGAACAATTTTTTCCTTTTCAGTGCTTTTGTGTAAAAACTTATGTTGATATTTTTTGTCATTTGTAGGAAAGCTTGTCTTAGAAGATGGTTTTCAGTCAGTTTTATTCAATTCGTTTTAGTCATTGTCTTTTGAATTTTGGAGAAACTCGACTATTTTCGATCACAGACCATCCCCTCCCCCCATACTAATTTTGAGTAGAATCGGATCATAATCAAGTCATCCGACATCTTGGAGCCGCCATCTATAGTCAGTGAATTGTGAAGGAAAATTCCTAATCTTCGGACAAATTCAAAAACTCTGGACCACAAAAACTCCTTATTCTCTTATTCAATAGATTCAGACAAAAATCACAAATCACAAAACTGGTCCTTCATCTTCATTTCATGAATTTTGCCATAAAATCATGAACTTGACCCCGAAAACCCCCACACCAATTTTGAAAAAAATCGGACCATAATCACTGACAGACAGACTGACAGGCATCATACATTCAATCTTTTAATATCCACATATTCCAGTATATAGCTTTATTTTACCTTCTGAGGCTTTTCTACATGTATTACAATGAATTTTATAAATTGTATTTTCTACGAACTCTCTTTCACCTCTTCTGTAAATTTGGTTGAAATGTGACTCAGCAGGTTAACATTTTAGGCCAACGATTTTCAGCTTTAATAATGAAAATACCTACTATATAAGATTTGAATCAACCAAATTCCCACGTTCCATGCCATGTCCATGTTCCATGGAAAATGTATGTAAAACTTCAAAGCATCAGATGCTTTTCTTCTTTTCGTATTCCACTGCACCGATTCAGTAAATTAAAAGGTCTTCCATCATATTGCTGCACGTCACCACTTGCCAAATTTTTACCGCAGACTGCACACCATCCATAGTGAAAATGTTCGAAATAATTTTCTGAAGAAATCACGAATTAACCCTTCCAGTATACACCTCATGCACCTAACTAAAACCATAACAAAACACCGATCTGGAATGAATCAGATCCAATCAATCTGTACAAAATATTACAGCTATGTGCGATGTATAATGATCAAGTTCTCAACTGGACCACTGTGAAATGATCCCGTATTGGTGTTGCGCTTTGACTTTGAGTGATTTCTTACGTTTCGACTGCTTCAGCTTTAATATAAATTAATATTCGTGAATAATCAAGGTTACTTTTCTCCTCAAGTTTCATATCCACTGAGACCGATATTCTCTCCATTTGCAACCACGATAAAAAACTTTTGTAATTTTCTCACTTCACTTCACGTTTTTTTAACAATTTTTTTAAACAAATTACAATGAAAAACCAAAACAAATTAGAAAAAAACAAGGATCGTATCATTAGAAGGTACCAAACCTGATGCTTGTGTTATAACATTATTGATACCAGTATTCTTAGTTTTCAGAACTTCCGCAATTTTTATTTTAAAAGTATAGCAGTAAAACATTTTTACCATTTAAACAATGTTCCGTTCATAGTCTAGTTCTGCAAACTTTTATGGTTTGTTTTCATTAATGCACTAACATAGCACAGAAGTTTTAAAACTTTTGATATCAACCCTTAACTGGTAACGAGACTGCAGCCATTTTTATTTTCGAGGTTTTTCTGAAACGGTTTCGCTTTTCTGCGAATCACGCCACCTAATCTATTAGCTATTGGTGCCCCACCAATCATTCAACTGGGAGTGAATTTGGGTAAACGACGTCTGAGAAATATTATTTTATTTAGTTGAGCACAGTCCGTAAGACGGCACGTTTCCGGTTACGTAAGCATTTCTCGCTACCCAAAGTAATGGCAGGTCCGTCAAAACGGGTAGGTACGTTATGGGGATGAAGAATATGGTGACAGTCTTTTATGTTGGTATAACGAGAAAAAATGTTTTTGAATGATTTCTAATTTTTTATGGATCTTTCCAAAATCACTACCAATTTTCGTTATGTTGAAAAAGATTAGTGCGAAATAATTTTTAGATCAAGTTTTTTCGTTATTTTATGCAATATTATTTTAAAAGAATGTGTACTTAAGTGTTCGTAATATATATTTTGAAAAAATTATCATTTAAGAATTTTTTGTTTTGCTTCCAAAAAGTGCCAGTCTCACAGACTGCACGTTACCAGTTGTGTTTCAAAATTCCACGTTACCAGTTAAGGGTTAATGGCCTAATATTGGCAGATCGGAGGTGACCTGCAGCGCGACCATGGTGCAAAAAGCTGCACCACAGGCCTTTGGTTATCCATTAGTTGCTAACGTTATCTGTAGTCACCCAAACTGTAGGTGATACAGGTTTGGAAATCATAAGAAAATATTACTGAATATTCCACTTATGCTAAAATAGCGTCTTTTGATTGGTTGAAAATTTTGCGTTGATAATTGAAAACATCATGTTTTCGATTTTGCAGTTCGGCTCTTGATTGGCTACTGGATATGTATGTGATGTGTTTTCGATTTTGTAGTTCGATTCCTGATTGGTTCTTTCACAAAACAAACCTACCACTAGCAAGCTGCTATAATGACACAACAACAAACTTTGACCAAAACCAAATAAGCACTCACTATTAATTCATATCAACTCCACGAATGATGACAAATTTTGCATACTCGTTGATTAATTAAATCACTAAACCAAAATGTTTTCAAATCATAACCTTAAGCGAGAAGCAGTAGAAATGCAACAACGAAACTACGAATGTGTTGCCAAGCAACACAAATTGTTTCCAAAATCAACGGCATTTCTATTTCGATAATCACCGATACACTTGTATTACCCACGATAATGAGGCTGAACTGGATGACTCGACGTCAATTGTTTCAATGACGATTGCACATACAAACAACCGAAACGTTGCGGAAAACCTTCACCCCCTATTTAGCAAACAATTGTCCGAAACTGGAGTCACCATTGAGGCTCATCGTTTGGGTGATCTGTTTATTGTTCAAAAATTGTTTTTCTTGTGCTGAATTCGGCTACCAAATTATTTCCTCAAGTTCAAAAATAACTGAGTGAACAGCTTATTTTTTTTTCATAGACGATCAAACAGTTTTTGAGGATAGTGAGATGTTTGAGATATTTCAGAAGAGACAGTTATCGATAAAATCTCTCTTGTATCAGTTCATTTCATAATCAAATATGAATTTATCCCCCCTGTTCATGGAATCAATAAAAGAGACTTGTTAGTGTCCATATTCCCATGCAATTTCATCAAATCTCGTTCTACCAGTTAATATTTCATCCGGTAATCAAAATACACTCGAAACATTTTTATGGAGGCGTACGTTTACAACAACGGCCTTCAATAGCCAAATGGAGCATTTCATTTTCATCCGATAATTCTGGTTTTCATACAATGAATGGGAAAAATTCGTCATTTCACTGTTTTTTTTTTCGAAAGATCCCTATATCGTATTTTGCTTGGCCTTTGGTAAATTTTATTTTCGTTGATAATGAAATGTGTCATCCGTTTAGAATCTTATGCAAACACTACAAAAAAAATTGTATTGAATCAAAGAAAATCTATTTCAGTTAAACAAAGGACCCCGTACCATTATGCACCTGTCTCCTAAATAATGTTTAGTCCTGAACAATTCTAATTGGTTTCACTTCTCATGGAAATGCCCCCGTATTTTCCGCAATTTTTGATGTAGAACCATGAAATTTCCAGGGTCGATAGATACACAAGGAATGAACTCACTGCACGAAAGAGGTCATCCCTACGTGATATGCACTGCACGCCGGCAGCGATGGAGCCTCCCATTTTTTTATATCTGTTTGCGTGCAGTGTACGTAACGTAGGGTGACCCCTTCCACTACACAATTGACTGTAGGGACGCTTGGCCAAAGTTGAATTTGAACAGTCTCCTAAGTATCTCAAAATAACAGTTTTGTACATATACGGCACTTTCACATAGCAGGGTAGTATTGGTATTCTGCCTCATAATTCTCTCCCCAATCATATGCAATTGTTTTCGCCACAATCCCCAATAAAATGTTCAAGGCATTTTTGCATTCTTACCTGGGCCGCCTGTGTAGAAGGCAAACGCTCCAACACCAGGAACACTTCGGAAGGGAGTGATATTCTCATTGCACCTGTAATACATATTTATATATTATATAAAAATTGAGGAATTTGGGGGCATGGTTATTCCTGGGGTTCATGGATATAATAATCTAGTAATCAGTCCGAATCTTAAATGTTTCGAATCATATCAGATTTTTTTTAGAAGCGAGTTTGTGTAGAAATAGGAAAATCATTTTGATAGTTCCTTTGTGTCGGTTGTTAATTATTACTAGAAATATTTACAATTTTCCATACTATAACACAACAAAAGAAAATTTTTGCTCTGCATGGAATTCTAGTTTACGTGACTTTAGATTATTGCCAGCCTTTTTTATCGAATCATTTCAAACATTTTCTCAAAGAGTGGGACAACAATCATCTCTCCACCAGTCCAAATTTTCCACAGTACAAATCAATTCAGTTAAATTTATTCAATTTGTATTTCAAGAAGGAATCATTTTTTGATGCATCATAATAAAATTGTTTTTTCTACGACAGTGCGTAAACTAAGCTTTTACGCACTGCTCATAGTGCGTAAAGTAATACTTTCTCGCACAAGTGCGTAAAAAAATCACCTGTGCGTAAAATCGTCTGTGCGTAACAGTATATTACGTAACAAGAGTTGTAAGTAACCCAGTACGCACGAAATGAAAAAGTTTATAAATATCATGAGTGCGTAATGGGCTTACAACTCGTGTAACGTACTATACTTTTTCTACGCCCATTCATTTTAATGTTATGCTTGTGTCGCCAATCCATAAATTCTTGATAGGTAATTTCGTACCTTTCTTTGGATTTTAGCGGTAACAAATTATGTGCGGCAGCTTGAGCTTTTTCTAAAATATTCGGTGGAGTGCACATAATTTCATCACTTTCACTACTATCAGACATATTCGTAGATAAAGTTGAGAAAATGTTCGGATACAATTATATTTTGTTCAAGAAATTGACAATATAAATGACTTGACATTTATTTTCATAGCATGCTACTGAAGAAAACGTGTCCAATTTTTGAAGAAATTGCATAACATACTGTCTACATTTAGGGGCATCACTCTTTCAATCATAAATATATCTCGCTAAAGCTAAAAGTTTTTATGTTTTTTAATTGACTAAATTTATGTAAATAGACCAGATAAAGTCTTACGTAAATAAAAATTTGATTGTAATTTAATTAAACCAAGAAGTTTAAGTTTTCTTTTAAAAACGCACGTATATGTTATGAGATCTCATTTCGTGCATGTTATTGTTACATGTCATTTACAAGGAATGTTGACAGTGCGGTTTTTGACGTTTACAAACATGGGCGTAGAAAAAGTAGTTTTACACACTGTTCATACATTCATGCATTTTTGAAAAATACAGTATTTTGCGTAACTCGGCAGTCTTTATTGGATAATACGACGACAATTCGTATCATTAGACATTCAAATTAATGATATAATTGCTACAATTTGGCAATATAATAACTGTCGAAGAAAAAACTTTGAATGAAGCACTTTCTCAAAGGGCTTTTTTGTACTCGCGTGTTTGTTGAACTCGGCTGCGCCTCATTCAACAAACTTCACGCTCATACAAAATAGTCCTACTTTACAAACTTGTATCATGAATAGCTATTTTGTTGATATTGTCTTTTCCGTAGACCAGCTGTCGTCTCCTTACGAACAGCAGCCCTCAAAAGTCGAAACTTGTGCGAGCTAAGGATTAACGAGGTCCTACCTTTTTACGTGCGATTCCTAGCACTCTCTCGGGCCATCAGAAAAATGTCTGCAGTCTCTACGGCTTGATCCTTCGACTTGCAGCCAAAGTGATAGACACAATGTCGCTTTAACCACTTGTCTACCTGGATAGAATAGAGTTATTATTTTGGCATTATCTATCAGATACTCAGGATTTGTAAAGTTCTGAGCAACTTCATTTGCATTTGCAAAATTCCTCAAAAACGCTTGTCCCTAGCATTGTTGAACAGGTACAACTTTTCTGTTTAGAAATGTTCTAGGAATAAGTTTCATATATAAACAATTCCAAAGGTTTACTGAAAAAAAAGATAGGACAAATGAAAATACGTAATGATAGCGTACGCAGCGTCCTCTAAGTGCTACATAAAAATTATTACCAAATTTTGATATTTTTCCTCAAAAAAACCTGGTTTACCAAATTTTGTGCAAAGCGTTGATTTTTTGCAAAAGTTATTCTAGATAATTGAAAAAAAAATTGAAATTCAACATCATGTACCTTTGAAACGAAACATTTGCGCACATATGTTCATATCAACTTTTATTTTGAAATTCTTGAACTTTGAACAACTACTTAATAAATACTCTGTAAATTGTCAGTTCGTAGGTGACCTGCAGCGTGACTGCGGTGCACGAAGCTGCACACAGGCCTTCGGTCATCCGTTAGTTGTTGACGCTCTCAGTAGTCACCCAAACCATTGTTTGAATAGAAGTAAGATAGTCAATGCCTGTGAAAAAGGCATTGGACCCAACGCGAGTGTCATCTAGCGTGATTACTTACAAATGTGAATATTTGACATCATTTTAATGCAGGTTTCTTCAAGAAACCCTGATTTTAATGCTGTCCCATTGTTTCAATCAAGTTACGACATGACTTGAAGGTCAGATCACTGAAGTTACGACATGACTTGGATGCGATATCACTGTCGCCATCTACATGTCGCATCCATTTGAATCCAATATAAATCCCATAATGTTGGCTAACTATCTTACTTCTATATAAACAATTCCCAAACTCTAGGTGACACAGGTTTTGAAAATTATCAAAGATTATTGTGATAGTGAGGCTGCACTAGATTACGTCAATCGTATCAGTAGATTGAAGACAACATATCAGTTGTTTGTATCTGCAATCAATCGTCTTCATAACTGACATAATGACGTATAACGTCGTATATACAAAAACTTCAACCCTTATTAAGGCAACGATAGTACGAAACATTGAGGCTCCTTATCGTTTGGGTTTGTCGTTCATAGTCCGAAATTTGTTTTCCAAGTAGGTACTGAATTCGCCTAAAAACTCAGTTCATCAAATTCGACCATTTTTCTGTACAGGCAAACAAACAATTTTTGAGAAAAGTGAGATGTTTGGAGAGTTTCAGAAGAGACAGTTATCAATAAAATCTCTTCGTCAATCATTTCATTTTCAAAATGTGTTTCTCCTGTGCATGGATTTAATTAGAGAGATTTGTTAGTGTCTATCTTCCCTTGCATTTTCATCAAATCTCGTTCTACCAGTTAATATTTCATCCGGTAATCAAAATACACTCGAAACATTTTTATGGAGGCGTACTACTGTTTACAATACTGGCTTCAATAGCCAAATGGAGCATTTCATTCTCATCCGATAATTCTGGGTTTTAAATAATGAAAGGGAAATATTCGTCAATACACTGATTTTTTTCAAAAGATCCCTATATCCTATTTTGCTTGGCTTCTGTTCGATTTTCGTTGCTACATAAGCAAATAACTACACCGAAAAAACAATAGTATTGGATCGAACAATAGTAATTTACGTTACAAGTCCGGAACATACTGTTTTTTGACGAGTAGACCAAATTCTAGGACGAGCGTTAGCGAGTCCTGGAAGTCTACGAGTCCAAAAAAACTGTTTTCGGACGTGTTGCGTACACTATTTTTTCGGCAATCATGTAGAATAACAAATCAATGAGACGCATTTAGTCTAAGAGACGAAGAGAGGTCGACTTTCACCCATCTGTTAACCGGATGAAACGATTCCAAATTTGAATATTTCGAAAAATTCAGTTCTTATTATTTGTATTATATATTGAAATTCGAACAGAAGATTAAGATTTGTATTAAAATTCGAGCACTTCCCGGACTATGCCGGGAAGTGCTACTTTCCCATAGAAAAAGTGTCCGGGAAGTGAACACTTTCCCGGATGGCTGCCGAAAACATCTATTTCAGTCAAACAAATTTGTTGCTTCAATATGGTGAAATGAACTTATTACTATTTCATAGGAAACGTTAGTTTATTGAATTCCGAAAGAGCATGGGTTGAAGTCGAGTGTTATATTTTATCAACAAATTCTTTTGGTTTACTTGATGCAGTAATCACGATGATTCCAAATTATCATAAAATGGATTGTTGTTGTTTTTTATTTATTCCATTTAATAATATTCAGTATTGAATATAGGATATTGCTCTTTGTAACCAAATTAATAATTGGTGAATTCAGAATTATTGACCGAATTGGTTCAAGAATTTGAGTAACTTGAATGTAAGAATGAAAAAAGTACTCATTCGAGTTAAGGAGTTATTGTTTGGTTGACATAACCGATGAAGTTGCCAAAACAACGGAATAATTTTATTTTTATATTCATTTCATTTCAGATTGTATTGAGTACTGCTCTTTTAAACCAAATAAATAATTCGGTGAATTCAGTATTGACAGAATTGGTTCTACAATGTGAAATACTTGTGAGGAACAAACATTATCTTTGTTGAATTGACAACTGTATTGTTTGGTACAAAGTTATTATCTATTGGAAATACATAGTATGAAGGAAGTCCCATAAATATTGGGCAATACCACTAGGAGTCCTTATTAATTTTTTTTCGTAGAACACCCCTATCGGGTTTTTTTCCTTCAAATGGTGCACCTTGAAGGCAAATTGAAGAGTGGAAGTACCAAAGGCACTAAGTACCAAAATCTAAATGTTCTGATCAATTTATTAAAATGGTTCTAAATGCCGTCGCCAATACCTCCTCAAAGGTTGTAAGCGCCATATAATTTCTAAGCTTATATAAACGAATTTAAGATGGCGCTGGGTACTACCGTCCAGCAGGTTTTATGGAGAAAGGTTATAAGTGCCAATGTTTACTCACAGTAAAAGTACGTCGTGTCGTAGTTTGTGTGTGTATTGGGATAAATAATTTACGGTGTAATCATGGAAATTGATCCAGAAAAGAATAAAGGAAGGTTTATAGAACAACAAAGAAAGAAAAGGCATGCTGGAAAGGCATATGTTAATAGAAAGAAGATTGAAATTGGTCAGAAAAAGCCGCCTAATGAACAGGTAAGAAAGTTTAGGTTACTGCGGGAGAGTGTAGTAATGGCGGGAATGTGTGTAGTAGTTTAGGGAGCTTATACAAATGTATTTGTTTGAAACGATACAGGGACAATAAAAATAAGATTACTTTGTTTGTGGAATTCCACTTAACTGTGTGCGTCTCTTTTTCAGGTGCAGTGCAAATGCTATTATGACTGCAAAAAAATAACCTATGAACGAAAGCTTCAACTTTTTGAAAGATTTTATGCTGAAAACTATAAAACTCAAGGCACATATTTGATGGGGTTGATGAATTTAGTAAAAATAAAAAGACGTCGGCATGGAAAGTATGAAACTGCATTGGACAGTAAAAGACAAACAACTATATCGTATACAGTTCCAGATCAAGATGGAAAGTTCGTCCAAATATGCAGAAAGACATTTATGGATATTTTTGACGTTACTCAAAAACGTTTGGTTGTTCTAATAAGTAAGAAGAAAATGGGAGATACTACATTTACAGACAGGCGTTCTAATAATAAGCCAAGCAAATTTACAGATAAGGACCGTCAGCTGATCCATCAACATATAAATTCCTTTCCCAGAGATGTCTCGCACTACTCACGTGCCAAATCAGAGAAGCAGTTTTTGAGTCCAGATCTAAATATCCACAGACTTTTTAAATCATTTTTAGAAAAACACAAAGGGTCTTCCGTGAGCTACAAGTTTTATAGGGGGGTATTCAAAAAGGATTTCCCGAAATTAAGTTTCCATCGCCCTAGAGTTGATACATGCCATACGTGTGATAGGCTAAACTGTGAGTCAAAGCAGAATAATAGTGACGGCACCAAGGCAAAAGCTCTATTGGAACTTCACCATCGGAAAGTGGAGAAAGCTATAGCATATATGAAAAAGGAAAACACTGATTCACAACTTCCTGGTAGCGAGAAATGTTCTATTTCGTTTGATTTACAACAGGTCCTATTTGTCCCTACTTTGACCCATTCGGACATGTTTTACCTGTCCCAGTTATCTTGTTACAATCTCGGGATTCATTTATCTGACATCAACCGATCTTTTATGTGCATGTGGCATGAAGGCGTTAGTGGTCGTGGAGGTAACGAGGTTGCATCTACCCTTCTTAAAGTCTTAAATTCTGGTATTACGGAAAAAAAGCATTTGCTACTATGGAGTGACAACTGTGGGGGGCAAAATAAGAATAGAATGGTAATATTTGTTTTGGTGTTCCTTGTTCTCCATCAAGTTTTTGACATAATAGAGTTTAATTTCCTTATTAGTGGCCACAGCTTTATGTGTTGTGATAGGGACTTTGCTCTGATTGAGAAAAGGAAACGCGTTATGAAGGCAATGATACCCAATGATTTACACGAAGTGATAACTTCCGCAAAATATGATCCTCCTTTTCAAATTATTGACATGTCCGTTAATGGATTTTGGAATATTCAAGAACCTGCTGATACGTATCTCAACACCAAAAAATTGAAAATAAGTAAAACGATAAGAATAAAAGTTGATCGTAACAATCCAACAGTTCTTCAAACGAAAGAAACCTTTTCCGATGTCGAGACATGGAAACCAGTCAATATACTGAAAAAAGGAAAAACTCTTGAAGACCTAAAGTCTGCAAAATTATCATTATTACCCCCTGCAAATAAGATTTCTGTGAATAAAAAAGAATCATTAACTTCGATGATTCCTTACCTGGAAAATCCTGAACAATAAACATTTTACAGAGAACTTCTCAACATACAAGAGGAAAGCTTGGAACCTAGTAGCAGTTCCACTCACCTCTAAATGGTACTTATAACCTATAAATTAAGTGGCACTTAGGACTCATCATTTGTTATTACTTATACCTTTGCTAAATTCATAACTTGGCACTTATGCCTTTTCAGTTTTAGTTAAACAAAATAATATTAATTTAATAGTTATAATAAAACTTTCAGTTTTATATTTCATGAGTTGCTTATTCCACTTGTTAGAAAATGTTGTGAAATTTTTTCAGGTACAAAGTACAAAAAATACATTTCATACAGTTGTTTTCTTTATTATCTTATATTTATGAATTCGGTACTTAGTGCGTTTGGTACTTCCACTCTTCAATTATTGATGACAAATTTTGAATAATTCCATTCCTATGGAATAATTTGAAAGTTATTACCAAAAATATATCTCTAGCGGCAAATATTTGCAAATGACAAAAATGAAAAGGAACTCTTGTATTATTTTTAGTCATACCACATATGGTCCTCAAGTATAATACAATATTTGTGGAGATATTGAACCCTGCATAATGATTTTCCATTTAAACGATCCTCTGAAAGGAAATTTATATTGATCAGGATTTCTAATATTTACTTGGAATATGGTAAAATACAGTCCAGGTATATTAATATACTGCTGTTTCAAGGACACCAATATACTTATTTCATTGATTCCTATAATGTTTGTTGAGAGAGGGTAAAGGAGAAATTGAATTTTTAAAACATTTTTATTATATATTTTCAAAATTTATCAGATCAAAAGATACTTCTTGTTGAGGTTCAGGGACACACAAGAAAATATTTTTTTTTTCATTCCGTTTGCAATAAAATACTAGGAACAAGAGGAAATGAAAAATCTAAAACCTTCTATTTTATTTTTTTACAACTTGTATTTTTATGTCAGTTTATATTGAAAGGAAAAACTATTCTTTAAAATTAATTCTCTATCGTTTTGTAGCCTCTGATGTAAAATGAAATAGATGCAGCTTCATTATTTATTCAGTTACTGATGCTATTAACGAAAAGTTATTTTCAATCTGGAAGAATAGAAGTAGGAGATGGGCACACAAATCTATAAAAAGGCGGAGAAGAGAAAAAGAAATGCTTGACAATCTCATAAATTCAATGGTCTATCAAGACCATTGGGAGTTTTTTCGGTATTCAAAGATGACTCCGAAACTTTTTGATATTTTGTTTTCAAAAGTGGGAACAAAACACCACCCTTCATCATATACCTCGGGAAATTGCCGTACCAAGATCAGCCAAAACAGCTTCATCAAATATTTGACAAATAATATCGTTCAATTTTCATCCTAGGACTGATCATCCGCGGTCCTCTGATGCGCACTAGGAGAAAATATTCATACTAAAAAATATTAGATGTCCAACTTCTACTTGTTAATTGATAATTGCTACTCATCCGCATGAATCCAATCGTTGCAAAATGAGCAATACCTAGATGCTGTTATTTGATTACTAATTATTGTAATTTGATGCAGCATAAATCTACACTGAATCGGAACAATTGAAATAATAAAGAGGAAGAAATGAAATACTAAATCGAAATGGATGAAATACTAAATAGAAACAAATGGAATACTAAATCGAAACAAATGCAATACTACATGAAATACTAAATTGAAACAAATGAAATACTAAATCGAAACAAATGTAATACTCAATCAGAACGAATGAAATACTGAATCGAAATGAATGAAATACTTGAATTACTCGAATAGAATGAATACTTTGATAACATTCGATTTATTGAATCAGAATCAGAAGGATGGTACACATATTTTACCATCCTTGTATTGATTGTATTGACTATAGATATAGGTAGGTACCCGAAACTCGAAAGGAAATATCTGAATCTGACTGAGTACCAACTTACCTTTTACTGGATAATTGTTACTTTTTTGCTTGAATGAAGTAATTCTAAGATAAGAAATTCAACCTATAAATACTTGCTTATTGTTATTTAATGTATAATTGTTACTTGATGCTGCATGAATCCGCACTAAATCGAAACAAATGAAATAATCTATTGAAACAAATAAATTAAATAATAAATTAAAAAATACTGAATCAAAACAACGGAAATACTTGGATAACTCAAATTGAATGCCTTGGAAATATTTGATGTATTGAATTAGACACAAGAGACAGAAGATATTATTTGTACCATCGGGAAAACTTTCTGGTTCGTGTATATTATTTTCCCGCAAGAAATCCATAACCTGATCCATTTCACTTAGCATAGGAAGGAAATAACTTAATAACTGATTAATTATATCAATATCACCATGTGCTCAGATTTTAGACATAATTTTGAAAATGAATGCATAAAAAGAATAGGACGCAACATGCTACACTCAGCACTAAGATCTGTGATCTGTTACTGGTAAGCAATTGCGCAATCCTCACTTTAGTCACGTAACAGTGACGCGTTTGAGTACGACAGTTACCGATGTGTCAAAAAAAAATCAAACAAACGAATTAAGTATTGTGTGAAAGAATTTTGAAATAGGATCTTATTCGTCCTTCGTAATTACAAATTGCACCATTACAAAACATGAATAATTTTTAGTTTTGTTTTCAATTACCCAATTAACAATCCATGGTTTTCTTCACTCGATGGAAGAAACCGTAAAAAGAAAATTAATAAAGGTGATGTGTTCACCAAAGTAATTTTTACACTAAGGTGAAACACGATTAAATTTCCACAGATTTATTGTCTTCGCGACATGTTTCGATTTACAGTATCTTTCTCAAGCGTATGTTATACATAATAATACAATAATGTATTACATTCGTTTGAGAAAGATACTGTGTATCGAAACATGTTGCGAAGACAATTAATCTGTGGAAATCTAATCGTTCTTTTCCTTAGTGTCATGTACTATGAATTTCCATAAAGTAACGGCCACGTCAATCCAAAATTCATAGTGATTATACCATTACTGAGAAAAAGAAATGAAAAAATTAATACATACAATTTTTCAAACCTCTGTTGTTGTGCATATAGCATGGAAGTTCTTTTTTCTCTAGATAGGGAGAGTAAATAGATATATAACAAATCTTATAAAATAATGAACAACATATTTTTCGGGATCAAGTAATTTGAATTCTTATTTATCACAAATGATACACGTTTGACTCCATCATATTATAATTGCATTGAATTGGGTAATTTTCATGATATCATTGAAATAAACCTATTATTTGGGTGAAATAAACCGATTTATTTCATTTAAAAGAACAATATTCGAGTGAATAAAATATAACAAACCAAGGGGATAGCTCGAACGGAGAGTGCTGGATCACCAATATCTGAAGCTAGGAGAGGTCAGGTCTTGGATGGGTGACCAACGACCTCCTTTCGAAATACTCCTCGGATCGTGCTAGGAATCGCACGTAAAAAGGTAACACCTCATTAATCCTTGGCTCGCACAAGTTTGAGGGCTACCGATCGTAAGTAGACGACAGCTGGTTAACGGAAAAAAATTTTAACAACAATATTTCAAATGAATCGAAATAGTAGATTCAGACATTCTTTTTTTTCTGTGATGGGAAGGATTCCGATAATCATACGAGAATTGTATGTCCCCTAGGATATGTCAGTTGATTAAATAAATAACTAGCTCCAAAATATTCCCAATTAGGAATATATGATGCTTCAGATTCTTGGTAACCCATCCAAAATAATGCACTCTTGAGTTATTCGACCTATTCAATTCACACTAGCTCACACTAGCTTACACCACCCGGTGTACCCACAGGTACTGATTTCTTTTGATAAAAATTAGCAGCGGTGCTATATTTCGATACCCTAATAATAAATCTTGTTGGAATTTATTTTGGTCATGTTCCTCGTGTATTGCTTCCTGAACATAAGTTGGAGAAAGATTTCTTTGATAGCTATTTCATGAAGTATTATGTGTAAGCTGTTTCTATTCGAATCATTTTTGTGAGGCTGACCGGAAGTGAGTGGACGGTGGTGGATTATTTCTTGAGTCAGTTTGTTTTTTTCCACATCCTAGAAACATATTATTTTGTTCATGAGAAACAGCAAGTTGATAAAATCAGGAATATATACATGTGAAACAGATAGGAATTTTGACATTAAGGTACGAAGAACTTGCAAGCACTAGATTACGTGGATGTTAGTGTTGTATTATGTCACCTACTGGAGGTTGATGATTAGTTTAATACTTAAAAGTAAGGTACGTAGGTGATTACTGATGGATGTACGTTTGTATATTGTATGTATGTATGTATATAATCACTTATAATATTGTAAGAAATAAACAAAAGTGTTTTATTTTTTTGGGGTATACAAGTCATTTCTTGTCATCTCATATCCTCGGCATCTGTCATAAACTTCAAAGAAGTTCTCAAGAATTAGGAAAATTATTCGTGTTTATGAAATATCAGCTGTGGTTAAAATGGCTAATAGCATACAATAAATAACTATTAAATTAACTAGGACATTTTCTGATGTTTCTCTTTTCCGAATAAAATAATTGTTATCACATTATAAATATATTGATGACATTTTATGGTGTTTAAGACGCACATCAACTTTTAATTTGAGTATTCAATAATAAATTTGTGTTCATTTGAACTCATTGAACTTCAGGTACAGAGTCTTTTCATCCGAGAATCTGAAACTGAAATTCATTCACTCGTTCATATAAAACTTTTACCTTTTTAAAGTTCAAACGAGTTGAATAAAAAATAATTCGTTATTCTTTGTAGGAATTTGTAATAACCAGAAGTAAAAAGAAACATACCTAAAGAAACTGATTTGTTATAAGAGCGTAGCTTCCGAAGCTAAAATTAAGTATGAATCATTAGATATTCGTTTGCTCTAGTAATAACGCCTCCTGCAATGCGGAGAAACGATTTCATATGGAAGCAGGAAAGTAATTCGATAGTATTTTCCCTATTCGAACCTTTTTGTCTTATCTATTCTATAGGTGAAAATGTTGAAGAGTTATGAGTTTTGTTGGAAATTACTTCAGTTGTATTTTAAGGTTTCTTGAATTCAGATTGTTGAATGATTATTTGAAAATACCGGCAAGTATTACTCATTGGCTGTAGAGTCGAGAATAGCAACTAGTTTTGTTCTGCCGTGTATCAAATGATATTGATTCGACAGCTTTTGATTTTCTTCAAACAAATCCAAATTGTAATAATTTAAAATTCTTCATTAATCGCGAAAATTTCGAATTTTTAGACTCATGATTTCAGATGCAATGAAGTGCCCTTACATGTCAACTTAGCATTTACTGGTGAAGACAAGAAGAATATAGAAAGATTGGAAAGAGACAGCAAACGAAACAATATCGTAATATTTGGTTTACCAGCCGAAGAAAACGAACCATCTGCTGAAGGAATCTGTCATAAACTGAACACTTTGCTGGGTACAGAAATCAACAAACAGAATATTAATAATATATATAAACTTGGAAGAAGTAATAAAAGCCCACTAAAAGTGGAATTCTGTACAACACTCACAAAGATAAGTGTCCTTCAGTTCTGGAAGAAACTGAAGGGTAGCAAAATATCTATAGTTCCTGATTTAAAGAAAGTTCAACAAGAAAGGAACAAAGTGCTTCGAAACCATCTAACGGAAATCCGAAAATCTACTGAAGACCACTGCTATATTGAAGGCGATAAACTATATACCGTGGAACAACTGCTGGATTTTTAAAAAAGAAGGGAATACAACAAAATACAAAAACCATCTAGTGAACCCCAAACTCCCACAAAAGAAAATTCACTATTTTCCGAAACAGAGAAAGTTGTGCAGGTACAAGAAGAAGAATCAAAGGAAGAACGAAATTAAAAAATTGTAGAAAACAAAAAAACCAAAGAAAGAAAACCATCCCTCAGATCACAAAATAATAAGTAAAATCTATTAACTATCAGGATGTTTCAACCTGAAGAGGATGAAATATTTGAGCAATTAGAGCTCTTAGAACAGGATCTTGATGGAGAATTGGTTGATGAAAATTTACTTAAAAAAACAGTAGCATTAAATGGCAAAATTTTAAATCTATTATACCTTAATATTAGAAGTGTTAACAAAAATTTTGATCAACTTCTTATTCTAATTCAACAGTATGAACTACATTACTGCGATATAATTGTTTTAAGTGAGTGTTTCCAAATCTTGTCAATAGACCTGTACAATATCCCTGAATATAACACCCTTTTATAATAATGCAGACATCAACAAAAATGATGGAGTGATTATGTTCATAAAGAAACAACTTGATGAAGAAGTGAGCCATATTAAATTAACATATAGTCAAACAATGATCAGTAGAATTACTTTTAAACAAAGCGAGATATCTTTTGGTATCACAGCGGTATATAAGCCTCCACCAGTTAGGGAAACTTTATTTAATCAAGATTTAATAGCATATTTTGAAAACCACTTAAATAAAAACATTGAAATATTCACAGGGGACATAAATATTAATATTAGGGACAATAGCAACAATAACGTTAATGAATACCTATCTGTAATGGGACGGCATGGATTTGTTCCATACTAACATCCCCAACTCGTAGTTTAGCATGTCTCTATCACATCTTTGTCAGGACTAAATTAAAAATGAATACTCTGAACCTAAAATCTTTTAGATTGGATACTGATGTGACTGATCATTTGCCAATAATGTTAAATATAAATAAAAACAAAAATCAAGTAAGTTACCAAGACAATGAATCGCACTCATATGAATACATTGATTACAACAAATTGAAACAAAAAATCTCACTAACAAATTGGGAAGACTTCATGCAATGTAACTGTCTTAATTTAGCTACGGAATATTTTATTAAAAGTTTTAACGAAATTATAAAATCATGTACAACAAAACGCATAATAAAAAATAACAAACACAAGAAAATTAAAGATTGGATTTCAGATGGTCTGATTACCTCTGTCAAACAAAGATACAAACTTAAAACACAACTTTTAAAAAAGCATAATCCAGAATTAGAAGCAGAATATAAACGTTACCATAACTATGTAAATAAATGAATAAAAATCCAAAAATTTAAATACTTTAAACAGAAAATAGAAAACAACAAAACAAACATTAAAAAAATGTATAAAATAATGGCAGACGCCACAAATGAAAAGAGTAAAAAAAATAAAACAACTCTCGACATAACAGATAACAAAGGTCATAAGTTTAGTAATAAAATTGAAATGGCGAATTACTGTAATAATTACTTCATTAACGTAGGAGCTGAAATGGAGAAGAAAATTGAAAAGGTACAAAATCCTTGTAATATAAATACTTACTCGAATAAAACAATGTTTTTAAAACCTGTAAATGAAAATGAGGTGATTGAGCAAATTTACAATTTAAAAAATAATTCTGCGCCAGGCAAAGACGGAATCAGTGCTGAAATAATCAAGTTTACCCATCTTCACATTGCAAAACCACTAGCTCATATTATTAACCTTGTATTTACTTCAGGACTAATTCCATCCTACTTTAAACAATCAGTAGTTACTCCAATACATAAATCTGGATAAAAAAACAAAATTGAAAATTATCGTCCAATTAGCCTAATAAATAACTTTGCCAAATTATTAGAAAAATGTTTGAAAAACAGATTAACCAATTTTTTAAGTACAAATAACTTATTATCTGAAAATCAATTTGGTTTTATGGAAGGGAAAAGTACAACAGATGCAATATACAATCTTACGTCAGAAATAACACATAATCTTAACAATAACAGAAAAGCAATAGTAGTTTTCATAGACCTTGCGAAGGCTTTCGATACAGTACCCCATGGAAAACTTATAGATGTATTAAACCACTATGGAGTGAGAGGTACTGTATTGGGACTTTTCGAGGATTACCTTTCAGATAGAGACCAATTCCTAAGAATTAATGACACTATCAGTTTACCACAAAAAATTAAGATCGGGGTGCCACAAGGTACAATACTAGGGCCAATTCTCTTCCTAACGTATATAAACTCCCTACTTAATATTAATATCGAAGGAAAAATAATATCATATGCAGATGATACAGCTATTATATTCTCTGGTGAAAACTGGGAAGAAATAAAAAAACATGTTAAAAACGGTATGAAAGAGGTGAAAAACTGGCTTCAAACTTTCAAGTTATCACTGAATAAAACAAAGACAAATTACATAGCTTTCTCATTAACACATGCCAACAGACCAATTTATAAAAAAATATTAGTAGAAGAAAACACACATTTTGAAATAACTTCAGTATCTAAGACTAAATACTTAGGGGTGATAATTGATCAAAATCTCAAATGGACAGACCACGTAGAGTATCTGACAGGTAAAATTCGGAAATTAATTAGAAAGTTTTACATTCTTCGAGAGTTTTTGAGCACTAAACTAATAATCACAGTCTATAAATCATTGGTAGAGTCACTTATTAAGTATGGTATAATAATTTGGGGAGGAACATACAAAAGTAACATAAAACCAATACAAATAATACAAAATTATATATTAAAGGTGATTTTCAACAAAAACAGATTGTATCACACCCGATTATTATACAATGAGAATATATGTGATGTGAGTTGTCTTTATATCCTATTTTCCTGTTATTATTTTCATAAATCAGATAAATTTAAAAAAATCGTCGATCATCAATATCAAACCAGATCAAACAGCAACAAACTATTAAAAATTCCACGAAGCAATAAAACTATGAACTTAAAATTTATTAACTACCTAGCACCTAAATTTTATAATCCATTACCTGTTGATATCAGAAATATAAGTAAATTAAATTTATTTAAGAAACAATGTAGTACATATGTTGTCGGAACCTTGGAAACATTTAAAAACATTCATATTTAATACTTTGTAACAAAATGTGATAAAAAGTAATGCAACTTATCAATTCTTGAATACTGTCAAATACTGCATGTTATATCATATTATATATTTTACTTATTTTAGTTATTTTTAGTAACTTTAGTTAAATAGTGCTATCATGTTATCGATACAAAACTAGGCACATACAGAAGCTTCAGCTTCTAGGTGCCTTCAAATAGGTTATATATGTATATGTATTACAAGCTCAGTTAAGTTAAGTTAAGTTATTTCAGTTAAATAAGTTTATTATATACATCTTAGCTTGTTCACACACACACAGATTATTGTAAATAAATTGTAAATTGTAAAAGTACGACTTTGGGATTGTGATTAGAATATCGCATATATTATCAGCATCACTTATTACAACACCTGCTGCAGTTAATTGTCGCCCATAACCTGATGATTTACTCAATAAAGTACAGTGGTTTATCTTAATATTTGATTGGACGAATAACGATATATCGTCACTTATTAACATGTGACAACCATTTACATTAACCATACAACATAGGTTAGAACTTCTGTCATCTTTTTACAATACATTTTGAAAGTTGACCTACTCGTCTTCTTCCTCATTAGGGTGAGGAGGTTAGGCAAGTTTTAGCGTACATACTATAACACAATCAAGGGTTGAGATGTTTCATCTATATAACTTCCAGTGGCCAATCCGGTTTATTTTTTCAGCCATTCTGAGACATAAGGTATTATGTTTCCAACTGCTTTTCTAACCAGATTGATATGGAAGCGGAGATACTATATCAGTAATTATGTGTTATTTTTTTTGTTGTGTTAGCGATATGACTGTAATCATCCCGTATAACGGTGTGACACATAGTCTGAGTGTACGAACGTTACGCAAAGGATGACATGATGTATTTCTGAGAGGGGTTTTGATTCATTCGATGTTGAGATATTGTCCAGTGTGGTTGATTATTGTAATTGTCGAATATATTGGTGTTAGTACACGAGTGTTGTCATTTAGTGCCCAGGGTCCTAACATATCAGAAGTGGGATTACCCGTGTTTTTTTACCTCCCATCGATTGAAGTGATAGTGCATCATGCCGAAACGAAACCGCCCTTCGAGTTCTTCGTCGAGTTCTTCGTCCAGTTCTTCGTCGAGCTCGTCCGACTCTTCGGATTCTGCAAGCCATTCGAAACATGAACGTAGCCGCCGGCACCATAATTGCCGCGGCGCTTATACCGAGTCACGCAAGAAGTCAGAAAAGGGGAGAGTAAGTAGCAAGAAATCGAAGAAGCAATCAAAACATGATATAAAGCGTAACAACGAGAGACGCTTGATTGAAATTGGGGTGAGTACAGCTTTGAATTCACTTCGTGAACGCAGTTCCGGGAGTATCTTGTTGAAAGTTATACCTGAATTCGAGCCTAAAGTAGATAATGTAAGTGAATGGTTGAAAGTAATTGAGGAGCATGCTTCGTGCTATAACTGGAATGACAATACAACTAAATTTCAAATTTTGAATAAACTGAAAAATACAGCAGAAAAATGGTACCACAATTACATTGAAAGTGAAGTAGGATGGGCAAATTATAATTGGCAAACATGGAAGCAACTGTTGAGTGTTACTTTCAAGTCAGAAAGAAATACGTATAGCCTATTTATGGCGGTTGCTAACCATGTACCACGCTCTGGTGAATCATTGTATACATTCCATTTTGATCATCTGAATTTGATCAATAAATTGAAAACAAATTTCACAGACGCTGATAAAATTTCATTGATAATTGGGGCAATAAAAGATGATGCTGTTACATCGTCAGTTAGAGCAGCTGGCATCAGTGACCTTAATGCACTAGCCAGTTACCTCAGAGATAGGACCTACAAAATTCCCAGTTCCAGTAGAACATTAACTCAGTCCGAAAGCAAATTCAATAATTACGACAACAAGGCACTCAATAATAAACCTAGAAATAATATCGAATGTTTCTGTTGCGGTAAAATTGTGCACAAAAAAAATGAATGCTCGTCATCTAATTTGTAAATTTTGTAACAAAAAAGGCCATATCGAAATAAACTGTATGAAAAAGAAAAATTGGGAAAAAAGTTCTAGAGTCGAGTATGAACCGAGAGTTAAACTCGTTAACAGTTCAGATAGAGAAAAGTTTTTTAGGTACGTCCTTGTAAACAATCAGTCTGTCGCAGCATTTATCGATTTCGGGAGTGATTGCTCTATTATTCAACATGACACTGCTTGTAGATTAGATATGAAGGCATTCAAATTGAACAAACCTGTGAAGTTATCGGGAATTTTAGGTAATGGTATTGTTGTAAATGAAGCAGCTCAGGCAGATATGACCGTGGGTGAAGTCACACTTCCATGTACCATCTATATTATGAACGATGACTCAATGGAATTTGAATGCATAATAGGTCAAAATTTCACGAAAAACGAATCAATTTGCTATAGCAGAATAGACAGTAATCTGAATTTTTTTTATGCGAACCAATCGGTAAACCAAATCGCAGAAATATCTTGCTTTGACGGAATGCCCGAAATAAAAAGTCAACTTCGAGAATTTGGTGATTGCTTTGCCACACCAGAAATCAAAACCTTAGGCAAGATCGAATGTGCTACCATGAAAATTGAATTGACAACTGATAAGCCAGTTTCACGTAATTATTATAGGATGGCCGAATCGGATCGTGCAATTTTGAGAAACATTGTGCAAGAGTTGATAGAAGCAGAAATAATTCGAAATAGCAGGTCACCGTATTCCAGCCCCGTTTTATTGGTGAACAAAAAAAATAATCAGAAACGTCTTTGTGTTGATTATAGAGCCCTAAACGCTATTACTGTCAAAGAGAAATACCCAATTCCCAATATAGACGATCTAATTGATAGGTTACGCGGTTGCAAGTATTTTTCAAGTTTAGATTTCAAGTCAGGATACCATCAAATCATGATGGACCCAAGCTCATTAGAAAAGGCTGCGTTTATAACCCCTGATGGACACTATGAATACCTACGTATGCCATTTGGCTTATGTAATGCACCAGCAGGATTCTCGAGGGCCGTAACGTCAATTTTTGGAAATTATCGCTTCCAAAATGTTTTAATATATTTAGATGATGTTTTGATAGTCTCCAAAACAAGAGAAGAGAACATTGAAACACTGAGGAAAGTATTTAAACTTAAAAAAAAATCACGTAACATTGAACCTTTCGAAATGTTTCTTCCTCAAAGAAGAGATTTCATTTTTGGGGTATGTTATCAATAGTAAGGGTATCTCTCCAGAACCCAATAAGGTTATGGCTGTTAGGAGTTTTCCACAACCAAAAAATGTGCATCAAGTGCGTCAATTTTTTGGACTGATCGGCTATTTCAGAAAGTTCATTGACAAATTCAGCGAAAAATCGGCAATCCTAACGAAATTACTCCGTAAAAATGTGAAATGGAACTGGCAAAACGAAGATACAAGGGCTTTCGAAATATTAAAGGAAATATTGACCTGTACACCAACTCTTATAATATTTGATCCAAAACTACAAACATTTCTTTACACGGTTGCTAGTAGGGACGGATTAGCTGGAATTTTAGTTCAGCTTACCGACAAGGGCAAAAAACCTGTCGCTTTCTATAGTAGGCAGACAAGTACGAGTGAAAAAAATAACCATTCGTTCGAACTCGAACTGTTAGCTATTGTCAGTAGTATCGAAAAATTTCGTTACTACCTGTTGGGCTCTGAATTTACAATTAGAACCGATTGTAATGCGGTACGAAATGCGATGGGTTAGAAAGACATTGTACCACGCATAAGTAGGTGGGTTCTAGGTTTACAAGAGTTCAATTTCAGAATAGAACATCGCCCGGGACGACAAATGCTGCACGTTGATGCGCTGAGTCGAAACCCATGCGACGGAACTACAATGGAACAAATAGAAACAGTAATGCGTATCTCTGACGGTGATTGGTTAGCTGCAGTACAGAGCACAGATGATAACATTGTGAGAATTAAAGAAATTTTAGAATCAAGGGGATCTTGAAAATAATAAAGACTTATTCAACACTTACGATTTGAGGGCGGGAAAAATTTTCAGGTTGACTGAAAAGGGCCGTCACTGGGTGGTCCCCAAAAATTGCCGATGGCAAATAACTCAAAGTAATCATGATGACTTGGGACATTTTTCTGTTGATAAAACATTACAGAGAATTCAGGAACTGTACTGGTTCCCGCGAATGCGAAATTTTGTAAAAAAATACGTGAAATCCTGTTTGAACTGTCAGTATCATAAATCCCCATCAGGAAAAAAACCAGATTTTCTGTTTACTATAACGAAGTATGCTCGTCCGTTTCATACGTTACACATTGACCATGTTGGGCCGTTCGTGGAAAGTAAACAAGGTAACAAATATTTGTTGGTCATAGTGGACTCGTTCACGAAGTTCACATTCTTGAGTGCTGTACCCAACGCTAAAAGCAAATATGTTGTCGAGGAAATAAACAAGATGCTGCCCATTTTTGTCCTCCCGAAAAGAATCATTTCTGACTTGGGAAAAGCGTTCAACTCTGAGAAGTTCAAGAAGTTTTGTGAAGAATCAGGCATTCGCCACTATAGCAATGCCGTAGCCATGCCCAGAGCCAACGGACAAGTGGAACGATATAACCGTACTATTAGGGACGCTGTAGCCACCATGGGAGCTACTGTTGACTCGGACGAATGGGACGTAAACATCAAGAGTATTCAGTTAGGAATAAATACCACTATCAACAAGACCATCAAAACTACGCCAAGTGAGGTGATGTTTGGAATCAAATCGGCAACAACTGGTGATCGTTATATTGCTTGTAGCTATCTGCTGGCTCAAACCTTGTCGATGTCTTTGAAAAGATTATTAAGTTGCTGATTACTAAAGAAATTTGTTCAAAATGACTTTTTATACTTTTTTATTCAGAGTACATCAACTTGTCATCATTTGGCATTAATGACATTAGAATCATTGTCAAACAAACATTCACATACAGAGTCAAAAACTTATCAGTCAAATAAAAACACAGTAACATTCTCCCCCCGATGTGGAAATGGAGTTTCTTCATGGTTGTTCTCGTCTCACGTCGAGGACACATAGTTTAGACACTGGTCTCCTGAATACACCATTTGTGGTTTTTACATCTGCTACTCGTACTTGTCCATCCTTTCCAGGAAATGTAGCCACGACTAATCCCTTCAGCCAGTGATTTCGAGGGCATTGATCGTCAACCACAACAACGATATCGTTGACTTTAAGATTTTCGTTTTCTTCAAACCACTTTTTCCGTTTGTGGAGAGTGGGAAGGTACTCCTTCATCCAACGCTTCCAGAACTTGTTGCTCAAATCTTGAACGAATCTCCACTGTTTCTTCCGGAATGTCCCATCTGGATTGAAATTATTCAAGATATTAATTTCCGAGTTGTTATAATATGGGCCGAGTAGGAAATGGTTTGGTGTCAAGGCTTCTTCGTCAACACTATCCAAGGATATGTCTGTCAGAGATCGAGAATTGACAATATTCTCAACACCCAGAAATAGTGTGTGAAGGACTTCTTCATGGAGGACTTGTTCTTTCATTATCGTCTTTAGGGAAGTTTTGACAGATCGTATTTGACGTTCCCATATTCCGCCCATATGGGAGGCTGTAGGAGGATTGAAATTCCACCGGATACCTTTCAGAGATAATTTATTGGTGATTTTCGCTTGGTCCCATTCTTTGATTGCTGTCAGTAGTTCTCTGTCTGCGCCTCTCAGATTCGATCCGTTGTCGCTGAAAATCTCGGCTGGACATCCTCTTCTTGCGTACATCCTTTGTATTGCCATTATGGCAGAATCTGTCGTCAAGGAATTAGCTATTTCGAGTTGAATGGCACGAACGGTGAGACACGTGAACAGAACCCCATACCGCTTCTCTCGTCTCCGTCCAATTTTTATTAGGAAAGGTCCAAAATAGTCTAATCCGCAGAAAGTGAATGGTCTCACAAAAGGTGATGTTCTTCCGATTGGTAGGTTTCCCATTCTTGGTATAATTGGTGATGACTTCATATTTTTGCACTTTTGACAATCTCGCCAAGTCTTTTTGACTAAACCGCTCAACCCAGTTATCCAGTACTTTTGTCGTATCTCGTTCATAACCATATTTCGACTTTGATGGTTATATTTTTCATGGTAGGAATGAATGAGTAATTTCGTGAAACTGTGTTTTGAATCCAAAATGACAGGGTGTTTTTCAAAACCTGGAACATCTGCATCTATCCTGCTTCTCACTCGCTAAACATCAAATTCATCAAGATATTGACATAAGCTTCTTATATTACTGTGTCTAAGATCTCCTCCGGATTTGAGGGAATTCAAGTCATCTGGATATGCTTCGATTTGTACTTGTTTCCACCATAAACGTTCTGCCTCATTCATTTCATCAACAGAAAGTACATTGTCCGAGTTGAGTTCGTGATGACAACGTTTCACAAATCTCAACACCCAAGCTGTTGCCCTAATGAGTCTCACCCAAGATGAAAATCTTCGACATTCAGGTAAAGCTTGTGAAAGTTCATAAGTGTTCTTGAAGATCGCTCCCAAAAATTCTTTTTTCATTTCAGTTTTGTCTACGATGGTTTTAGTCAACTCTTGTGGCCAACATTCTAATGGACTTTGTAAGAACGTTGGTCCTGTCAACCATACACTTGATGAATCTATATTCAACCCTTCTCGTGTAGCTGCATCAGCGGAATTCATTTCTGTCGGTACCCAACGCCAACTAGAACGATTTGAATTCTCTAGGATGATTTGAATTCTATTTGATACAAACTGTTTAAATTTTATTTTATCAGATTGTATCCAGCAAAGGACAATTGTCGAATCTGTCCACATGAAAGTCTCATCTATTTTTATTTCGAGCACGCTTTTAATGCGACTGGCCAATTTGCAACCCATAACGGCAGCTTGTAATTCCAAACGGGGAATAGTGGTAGATTTCAAAGGACAAACTTTACATTTCGATGATACGAATGATATTTCTGTTCCAAATTTGTTTTCGATTCTCAAATATACCACCGTAGAGTAAGCTTCTTTGCTAGCATCACAGAAGGTGTGGAACTGGACAGATCTAGCTGAGGAAAAACTTAAAGAATAGCATCTGGGTATCCTAATTTCCGAAACTAGTTTTAATTTGTCTAGGAAATTTTTCCACTTTTTGAAAGAATTTTCCGAAATTTTGTCATCCCAGCCAGTTTTATCACGCCACAAATCTTGTAAAAGTATTCTTCCCTGAACTATAAAATTATTCAGAAATCCAATCGGGTCGAATATACTCATGATGACCCTCAGTACCTCACGTTTTGTCGGGACATGTTGTGACGTCCAAAGTTTGTCTGTAATTCTGCAAATATTCAGTTTAAATTTGAATTCGTCTTTCTCTGGATCCCACTGAATTCCTAACACTCTTTCTGTAGGTAAAGTTGTATCTGAATTGAAGTCTTTTACTTTCTTGAGTCTTAAATCGTCAGGTAAAGCAACCATAATTTCTCTAGAATTTGATAACCAATTACAAATACGAAAACCTCCTTTTTGATGAATGTGAGTAACATTTTTTATCAGTTCTAAACCCTCGTCTACTGAGTCACAACTGTCTAAATAATCATCAACATAGTGTTTGTTGATAATTGCAAGAGCCGCTTTGGGAAAGACGTCTTTGAACTCAGAGGCATTTTGGTTTTTAACATATTGTGCAAGAGAAGGAGAGCAGGTAGCTCCAAATGTCATTACCTGCATTTCAAAAATTTTGGGCTCATTGTGTCTGTCGAAACCTCTCCAAAGTATACGTTGGGCTGTCCTGTCTTCTTTTCTCACCTGGACTTGATGAAACATTTCAGAAATGTCTCCGGAAAAAGCAATTTTTCTCTGTCGGAAAGTCCAAAGTCAATAAATCTGGACCAGATAGTAGCATGTCGTTTAGGCTCAAACCGTGTGATTTAGCGGCAGCATCAAATACTAGCCGCATTTTATCTGGTTTGTTGCTGTTAAATACAGCAAAATGCGGCAAATACCAATTCTTTCCTGTGTCCGTTGATTCCTCCTGTTCGACTTCTTTTAGATATCCTTTCATAACGTAGTCGTCGATTTTCTTGCAATAGGCTTCTCCAAAAATACGATCCCTATCCATTTTCCTTTCCTGACAATGCAAACGATTGAGGGCTACTGTCCTACTTTCTGGCATCCGTTCAGAGTTGTTTTTCCATAAAAGTCCCGTCTCAAAACGATCACCTACTCGTTTTGTAGTGCGTTTCATTATAGAAAGAGCATACTCGTCGTCTCTAGAGAATGAAATATCATTTTCCCCTATAAACTGATCATCAAGTATAAAGGATTGTTTAACTAAAGCATGGAGTATGTCGTCATCAAATGTCTTTTCGCAAATATGAAAAGTGAAGTTACAGTTCACTTTGCCAGAAATTATTCTGCCGTTTATAACCCATCCCAATTTAGTCAAAGTGGCTTTTGGAGCATGTCTGTCACCTTCTACGAAACTTCGTGGCATTGTCAAATCGTAGTTGTCTGTTCCTATAAGCATTTTAGGTCTGACATTGTCAAATGAATGAATGGGAATATTCTTAAGATGTGGCCAATTCTGGACAATCATTTCCATATTTAAAGATTGCATGGGTAAACTAAGGTGACTGGATGTTCTAACGTCCGTTAACTTGTATGATTTTGCACCTGGATAAGTGCCACTTATTCGCAAGTTCACTCTGTGTGAGTTATCGTCCGTTTGAGTCTTTTCATTCGTCCATTGCATACAAAAAGGTTCAATGGGACCTTCCAAACCAATTTCGTTTGCTAAGTCATTGTCTAATAATGTTACAGTAGAACCTTCATCTAGTAGAGCATATACAAATATTTTACCATGAGGACCTTCTATATTCACCGGAATAGTTCGAAGTATAATGTCCGAAACGAACTTTTGGTGAATTTGGACGGGTTCCGGTAAGATATTGTTTGGCAAAGTATCGTCTGTGACGTTTGAAACCTCTCTTGTCATTTCAGTTTCGATATCTTTGTGTAGTAAATTATTATGTTTGAATTTGCAGTTATTTTTTCCACACATGTTTTTGTTGAAATATGAATTCATACGATGGTTTGATTTAAGACAAGAAATGCAAAGTTTATTTTTGGTTATGTAAGCCCAACGGTCGTTCACAGTCATTTTTTGAAACTTGAGACATCTTTCTAAATTATGCTTTTTTTTGTCACAACATAAGCAATTCTCGCAATTATAGTTTTTTGTTTTCTTTTCGTCAGACATAAAAACCGTCTCCGATTTTTTATGTAACTGTGAGCGATCGTTTTTATGCCCAGTATTACAAAGAAGACTAGAAGCTCTTCCTACCTCTTTCAGCCAGTCCGAAAAATTCAACAATGTCACTTCTTTCAGTTTGACAGCATGAAACGCCCATTGCTGCTTCAAATTGACAGTCAAGTTACCTACGAATTCTTCCAAAAGTATTGGACTCTTGAGATAAATATCATTCTGGAGATGTTTCACCGCAGTTACTAAATTACATAATGAAGTGGCATACTTAACTATAGTTTCAGGTTTATAGTCTTTTGGGGAAGGAGTCATTCGTACCTGTTCAATTAAATATTTAATAATCAATTCAGGACGCCCATAGTACGTTTTCAAGGTGTCAATTATTTCAGAAACGTTTTTGTGTGAAATTAGAAGCATTTTCACAGACTCCCTGGCTTCACCTTTCAAACATTTTCTGAGACGAATCAAGTTTTCACTATCAGAATAATGACACAATTCTGTAGTTTCATAAAACTCTTTAATAAAAACTAACCACTCAGATGGATTTCCATTAAAATCCGGCAGCGATCTATCGATTGCATGTCTGCGTATTGCTATTGCACCCAAATCGATGTCAGATCTATGAAAATTATGAGGAAAATCACCGTTCATGTCCACATGTTCATCTCCCGCGTCTCGAGATAGCTTTTTCATGTTGGTCACGTTTCCTTCTCCATTATTCATTACCTCCTTGTCCTCAGAATTGTCATAAAATTTCAACCAATTTCTTACCTTGACACCACCATTTGAAAAATTTCTATTTTCATCGCTTTCGTTGGAATCAACTACGCTTGTATTATCGTCGTGTATTCTCAATTTGTCTAGGGCCAATTTCTTCATTATCAACTTTTTGTCAAGTTCGAGAATCTCCGTTTCTGCTATCAACTCCATTTCGATCTTCCGCCTTTGTGCCAAGCTGGAAGATGTTTTATTAGTCTTCGTTCTTGACTTACTAGAGATAATAGATATTTTATCATTTTCATGTGATGAAAAGTGTTGTTGACTGATGTCTCCCTGTCTTCCGCGCCTGTCTGGCAAAACTCTTTCCGCAATTCCATTTTCGAACTGAACATCATCAGGTAAGTTCTCCAACGTTTTCGAAGTCTTCGAAGTCTGGTATCGTGAACCTTTCTTACAGCTCCTGTTGCTTTTTCGCTGCTCATCCTTGAAGACTGAGATGAACAGATTTGTCGACAAATTTCTTCAAAATCCCGCTCAAAGGGCCAATGTAGCTATTTGCTGGCTCAAACCTTGTCGATGTCTTCGAAAAGATTATTAAGTTGCTGATTACTAAAGAAATTTGTTCAAAATGACTTTTTATACTTTTTTATTCAGAGTACATCAACTTGTCATCATTTGGCATTAATGACATTAGAATCATTGTCAAACAAACATTCACATACAGAGTCAAAAACTTATCAGTCAAATAAAAACACAGTAACATTGCTCATGTACATGAACCCAACATTTTGGACGTTACCAAGTTGAGACAAGATGTGTCTAAAAGGCTGGAAAAAAACCAAAAGAAGCAAGATGAATACCATAACAAAAAGAGGAGAGCTGCGCCTAAATTCTCAATAGGTGACAAAGTGTTGATAAAAGTCACAAACTTCCCTAGCGATGGGACAAGCAACAAATTGAAAGAGAAATACAGGGGTCCATTCACTGTTGTACAAGTAATAGGTAATGATAGATACAGGGTGAAGGAAGAACTTGGTTCCGAGAGGTGTAAAGGAAGAGTACTGTACGATGGTGTCATTGCAGTGGAACACATGAAACCATTTGTGACCAGAGATGACTCAGCTTGGTAAGCAAATGTATAATGTATTTTTCCTACAGAGATATAGCTGACTCTGCCAAGTCCACTGATTGATCATGGATACAGTCAGATTTTGCGGACAGCAGCAGCTAATGGCTGATGAAGTGAATGAAATGCGATATGTGATATGATGACTCTGTAGGTCCACTGATTGATCAAGGATACAATCAGATTGCACGGATAGGCAGCTGTCTCGGTAATGTTGATATGATGACTCTGTAGGTCCACTGATTGATCAAGGATACAATCAGATTGCACGGATAGGCAGTAGTCTTGGTAATGTTACCATGTGAATAAGTAATCTTGATAATGTTAATATGAGAATGAGTGAGAAAGAGATAGCTTGGCTATATACGTAAGTCCACTGATTGGTCAAGGATACAATCAGATTGCACGGATAGGCAGTAATCTTGATAATGTTAATATGAGAATGAGGGAGAAAGAGATAGCTTGGCTATATACGTAAGTCCACTGATTGATCAAGGATACAATCAGATTGCACGGACAGGAAATAGTTTCGAAAATGAGAATAACTGAAATATAGTCATTGGAAACTTGGTGACCACTATAACACCATATCAGTACAGTTATAATATGACTATTTTGTTTTACAGAACGTGATGGTGTGTCGAGGACGGAACACATAGCAGGATGGCCGGATGTTAGCGATATGACTGTAATCATCCCGTATAACGGTGTGACACATAGTCTGGGTGTACGAACGTTACGCAAAGGATGACATGATGTATTTCTGTGAGGGGTTTTGACTCATTCGATGTTGAGATATTGTCCAGTGTGGTTGATTATTGTAATTGTCGAACATATTGGTGTTAGTACGCGAGTGTTGTCATTTAGTGCCCAGGGTCCTAACAGTTGTTATTACATCGATAGGAATCCATAGCAATATTCTATTACAGCAGGAGAACCGAAATATGGGGGAAGGTAGATTCACCGAAGTTTTTACCACAGACGAAAATCCACATTTACAGGATATCATTTCCATATCGTATTCGCAATATTGTGCTCGCTATTATCTGTATCCTCTTTGAAATGAATATAGTAACATGAACCCAGTGAAGCTTGAGTTTTTCAAAATAAATTCCTACAGGCATTCAAACGCAGCCCTACGTGAGCTAATTGATCCCACCCACTTTCTTGCCGGAGTTATAATTACGCGTTTTATAGCGTATTCTGTTGCTTCATATTATGGAAATTCGTTACACTTCCTGAATGAGTTTTATTTTAGGAGAAAACATCACCACTGCAGTCCCGATAGGCATTAAACTAATTCAATAAGCAGTATAAACGAGGATGATTCCAATGTTAAATTTCTCGGTCAGTTAAGAAAACGGTAATATTACCGATTTTGATGAAACTTTCACAGATTAGTCAAAATGCAATAAAAACACGATAGCAAACGAAATTTTGATGCGGAAATAATAACTTTGGAAGATATGACCTTCTCAAGTACCAAAAAAGGAGTGGATATGGTATTACACTCTAGGAAAGTTAAATGACTACAATTTTCCTCTTTCTCTCAGCAACACACTAACTACACATTTATTCAGCTATTGTCACTATTTTTCTCTCAAATAACAATGGAAAATCCAAAAGAGGAACAAATTATTATTATGAATTTTTCTATACTCACAAACGTCAAACTTCAATCATGAAACTTCGTAGGTGGTTGAAATATCTGTGCTTGAGTAGTCATACAGCGTTGCCAAATGACCAGAGATTCTTCAGAAATTATCAAATGTTACTTTATAAAATATAAGTGAGTGTGAATAATTCACACATGATTCTTGATATGATAAAAACATCACAGCAAGAAAAATGTTTGTGCGAAATCGTAACAGATCATGAACAAAAAAAAAGGAATACGCTTGCACTAATTTGCCAACTGTCGACCGAGTGCAAGATCAAGAGAATGGACACAATGAAAATGCGTATGCGCTGTTTTTCCAAGTGCAATGCCCTTGCAATTTCAATATGAAATCGCAACAGTCTTAGGCTTCCTATATGAAGAAAACGAAAAAGGACAATGTGAAATAGGTAATGTGTATGCGCTAGACCAACATTTCGCAACAGATTTGGGCTTCTTTCATGAAGATCAAGAGAATGGATAAAGTGAAAAAGGAAATGCATTTGCACTTGGCCTACATTTCTCAAATCCGCGCAAAGCTCGTGCTACTCGCGCTCTCATTTACCAACTGTTGGCAAAGCGTTTGCACATTTTTTAAGAAATCACATCAGACTTGAGCTTCCTACAGAAAGATCAAGAAAATGGACAACCGGGAAATGTCGGCAGAGCGCGCGCTACTCGCGCGCTTTTTTGCCAAGATCAAAGCCTCTGCAAGTTTTATATGTAATCGCAACAGATTCAGTCTTCCTACATGAAAATCAAGAGAATGTTCATGAAAAGGGAAATACGCATGCGATCGACCAACATTTCAAATCGCGCGCAAATCCGCGCTCGCGGATTTGCGAAATGTCGGTCGAAAGCGCATTATGCGCGCGCTTTTCTGATAGGATCGAAGCCTTTGCAATTTCTATACGTAAACGCAAACAGACTTAGTCTTTCTACATGGAGATCACGAAAATGTACATGAAAAAGGAAATGCGCATGCGCTTGGCCAACATTTCGCGAATCTGCGCTCGCGGATTCGCTAAGATCAAACCCTTTGCAATTTTTATGTGTAATCGCAACAGACTTAGTCTTCCTACATGAGGTTCACGAAAATATTCATGAAAAATGCTCATGCGCTCGGCCGACATTTCGCAAATCCGCGAGCGCGAATTTGCGAAATGTCGGCCGAGCGCGTGCTACGCGCGCGCTTTTACAACTAACATAACAATATTATAAAACATATCAAGAATGTGTAGCACTCATTTGCTAAAATATAAAATCCAGTGTCAATCAAGTGTCAATTTTCAGTTTCAATATTAATGAGGATGTGATCAACAATATTCAGAATAACATGATGCTTTCAGATTGCCATATGATCACAATAGTTGTGACATTCTGATATAACTGATATGAAACAATGTAACTGCGAGGATCTTGATAAACCATTTCTTTCAATTTAATGTCATCTTTTATGGAGAAATGGGAAAGTTCCGTCAATTTCATCAAAATGTAAATGTTTCACTGCAGTCAAGCTAATCAGAAGAGAAAACTCCAATATTTGTGAAGAAATTCAAAATAATTGATATTTTCAATTTTCTGGATTCGATACTTGAAATGCTGTGTATGAATATACAATTGAATTCCAAGCAATTTTTCAAATAACCATTTTCGATATCTTGCCATCTTACCCCACTTTTGGCCTTCTTATGGTATTTTTTTCCTATATGCCGCCATATCAATGGCATATGAAAATCAACTTTTAGGTTGTTGGACATGCACAATCGATCACCCAAAAATGTTTTTTCAATCCTCTTATACAAACTTTTTTCTTATATATTACGTACTTTATGTTGGGAACTGTATATTCATTTAGTCTTTGAATTATTTCTTATGTCTCTTCATAATTAAAAATAGTTTGAAATATACCGAAAATTATGGAAACATATTCCCCTCAAGAAAATATTAACGAATTTATCGAAAAGTGGCTTCGAGAGCTAGTGAAAAATCTAAGACTAACATCAAATATTTGACTAAAAATGCAATAATTCTCGCCTTTATTGTTGAAATATGAAAAAATGTTCTTCAATACTTTTTTTCTATCGTTACCGAAATAATTTTAGTACGCAAGAGAAATTGAAAAAAGTAAAGAAAACGGTAACCTCTCAGATTTTGATGAAATGTTTACTGATGATTCAGGGTACATACAGGGTGTTTCAAATTCGATCCTCATCATTGGGATCTCGGAAACTATGAGAGATACGAAGATGGTTAAATTGTGGCAAAGTTGCGCATCTACCAGACTAACAATATGCCGTTGTGAAAGTTCTGAAATTCCGAGTATATCCGGAGATATCCGGAAAAAACAAGAAATCCGGAAAATGGTTTTTATTTTTTCTGGATTTATTTTTCAATGGATTCGAAAATGAGTTGCACTTCCACATTGCCACTCATTTCCCCAGTTCCCTGCTACATAATGGTGTTTTCAGATTTGCTATCCGACGTTTCGTCTTCCGGCCACCATCATCAACTTAATTTTTTCTTAGGGGCGCTACATTGGATTCTGTATGTTTTGAATAGAACCAGATTTTACTTTTTCAATGATGTATCATAAGTTCATTCTTTTTCGAAAAATTAGAGATATTGAAAAAAATTAATTCTTATCATAATAGGCTTGGACTTTGATGTTTCTAAATTTGACTTTCAATTTGTTACACTCAATGACATTTTGTTATTGTATAAGTCATTGAATTTTTGGCAAAAAATGGCTTTCACGAATGAAGAAAAAAGACATATGATACAAATTTTTTACAAATACAATAGAAACAGTGTTAGGAAATCGAAAATGTATTTAAACTTGTATCCCGAAATACGACAACCACACTGAACTGTGTTCAAGTTATTAGATCAAAATCTCACCGAGTTTGGTTTATTTGAAAAGCTAATAAAAAAATACGGAGACAGAATCAACTATCAAAATTTGATAAATGATGTGTGTATGAGGTAAATTAGACATTGTGTCCTTTTCAATGAAAATAGAACTTTGAACAAATAACAATAATTAAGTAAAATGTAAAGACAAAAGCAAATCACAGCAAATGCTCGAAATGTTGGCCTTATTCATAACACAACTGTGCCCTTCTTCGAATATTATTCACAGCACGATTACTTTTCCTACTCCTCAATCTTCCGAACTCTCTAATAGTGCTGTGTTGAAGGTCCTCAATATTTTGATATTCTCTCTGACCATGAACTCTATTTTTCAGTGTACCCCATACTAATGTATCCATAACATTTCTGGAGACCTTGCTGGCCACCTCACCGGCCCATTATTCCTTATCCATTCATCACCAAACCTTAGGTCAGGTCAGGTAATTAGGTACTCGCCTGGTAGTGTGCGGTGGAGCACCATCATGTTGAAACCAGATGTTGTTATAGTTAGCCAGTTGGCAACACTGAATCTTAAGGTCTTCTTTTCATAGGTCCTAGTAGCTCGAGGTTCCCGTTCAACTGTAGTTGTCCCGCTGTATATCTTTTGTTCAGCATTCCTTCGCTGTTCGTCCCCATTGTTGGTATTCTTCGTTGAGGGTATTCGTCCCAGATGTACTGGTACTTGATTGATTGAGCCGTACCCACTGTCTTACTGAGGAAACCTACTTATGATCAGATAAGTTTAGCATAAGAGATTGCCCCTAAGGCATCAGTAATCATAATTGTAAGCTATCGTGACGTCACAGGCATAGCCCTCACTGGAGGTTCAATATTTTATTTATTTAAACAGTACACCACTCTCAACCTATTGAATCAATCTTGGTGGTACCATATTTACATTAATTTCATTAATTTGTTTTGTTATTGTGTGCCGAACGGTACCCATACAGGGTGTGTAAAATAGATCAATATATTTTATTAGTAAGGGACATGACTATTTCTTTTATTCTGGTCCAAGTTATCTAAGCGTAAGGGAAGACAAAACCTGTACATATTTATATATTATTTTTATACCATTTACAGGTATCTATTGTTTAAAATTTTAGTAATATTAGTACAGTGGGTTGTCCTATTCCATCAGGGTGGTTTCGGATTTTTCACTAGCGATAAATCCGTGGCGCTCCGGAAAATTAACCCCACATTTCAATCTTATCGAAATCAATTTTTATTGTCGAATCCACGCCTACTGAGCTACTGGATATGTTAGTGGCGTGAAACATCATTGCACATTCACTGCTCTCCTTTCCTAAATTTTGCCCCTAACAACCATCGAAAAAGTCTTCGAAAATCTACATTAAAAACTGGTGATAGGTTACTCCATTCAGAAATCCGTCAAATATATGAGGACCCAAAATTCAATTTTTGTAAATCCCTGCCCACACGTTTAATACTGAATCGCACTTGTGGTCGAATTTCTCGGAACTGCCTGGGGTTGTTTATGCTCCAAATGTGTTCGTTATTTCGGTTGAATATCCCACAATTCGTAAAAGTGCTTTCATCTGTCCAAATTACATTTTCCAGGAAAACAGGAAAATCAGGTCTTCTTATTAGCCAATTACAAAATTCTAATCGCATTTCGGGATCACCTGGATGCAATTTTTGAGATATGTGTATTTTGTAACATTTTAAACGTTTTTTTAGATGTCTCCAAGCACTTGGATGACAAATATTCATATCAGAGGAAATTTAACGTGTAGATTTCCCCAGGTTCAGGTTTATCTGCAAATAATGAATTTTTATTAAAAGGACACAATGTCTAATTTACCTCATACATACCCCATTTATCAAATTTTCTTTAGTTTCCTGGTCCATTCCATTATTTATTCTCGGCTTTTCAAATGAACCAAATTCGGTGAGATTTTGATCCAATAACTTGAACATACAGTGTGGTTGTCGTCTTTCGGGATACAAGTTTAAATACATTTCTCCACGATCTTCACAGAATTTGCCAATTCTGAAATCAAATTTGATTACAGAATGCTGGAATTCTCTCTCATGATAGTGAAGAAATATTCTGCAACACCTCTGCCCCCATGCAATTTAAATGTATTTACATTCTCTCTCTTGTGATAGAATAATATTCTCGCACTGGTTAGCAATAATTACATTAGCCTTGGCGCAGTTGATTGTCATCGTAGTGGCAAAATTTGAGTAAGTGTCAAAATTATTGCTGTCACGTTTCCTATCTTTGATCGTGGAGAAAATATAGTCTGCTACTCGGTTAGAATGAAAATTTTCATTCTAACCTTGTTACAGAATATACTATTCCGATGTCCTAACACTGTTTCTATTGTATTTGTAATAAATTTGTATCATATCTCTTTTTTCTTCATTCGTGAAAGCCATTTTTTGCCAAAAATTCAATGACTTGTACAATAACAAAACGTCATTGAGTGTAACAAATTGAAAGTCAAATTTAGAAACATCGATGTCAAAGCCTATTATGATTAAGAATTGATTTTTCTCAATATCTTTAATTTTTCGAAAAAGAATGAACGATACATCATTGAAAAGGTAAAATCTAGTTCTATTCAAAACACAAAGAATCCAATGTAGCGCCCATAAGAAAAAATTAAGTTGATGATGGTGGCCGGAAGACGAAACGTCGGATAGCAAATCTGAAAACACCGTTATGTAGCAGGGAAAGGTTGGCAATGTGGAAGTGCATCATTTTCGAATCCTTCGAAAAATAAATCCAGAAAAATATTAAAACCATTTTCCGCAATTTCTGTTTTTTTTTTCCGGATATCTCCGGATATACTCGGAATTTCAGAACTACCTCGACGGCATATTGTAAGTCAGGTAGATGTGCAACTTTGCCCCAATTTAACCATCTTCGTATCTCTCATAGTTTCTGAGATCCCAATGGTGAGGATCGAATTTGAAACACCCTGAATCATCAGTAAAAATTTCATCAAAATTTGAGAGGTTACCGTTTCCTTCACTTCTTTCAATTCCTTTTGCGTACTAAAATTATATCGGTAACGGTAGAAAAGTATTGGAAAACATTTTTCATATTTCAACAATAAAGTCGAAAATTATTGCATTTATTGTAAAATGTTTGATGATAGTCAGATTTTTCACTATCTCTCAAAGCCACTTATCGATAAATTCGTTAATATTTTCTTGAGGGGAATATTTTTCCATAATTTTCGGGATATTTTGTACTATCTTTAATTATGAAAAGACATAGGAAATAATTCAAAGACTAGATGAATATACAGTTCCCAACATAAAGTACGTAATTTATGGAAAACAAGTTTTTATAAGAGGGTTGAAAATACATTCTTTGGTGATCGATTGTGCATGTCCAACAACCTAAAATTTGATTTTCACATAGGTCACATATACCATTGATATGGCGGCAAATTGAAAAAAAAATACCATAAGAAGTCCAAAAGGGGGGTAAGATGGCAAGATATCGAAAATGGTTATTTGAAAAAATTGCTTGGAATTCAATTTTATATTCATACCATTTCAGTAATCGAATCAAGAAAATTGAAAATATCAATATTTTCAATTTCTTTACAAATATTGGAGTTTTTTCTTCTGAATATCTTGACTGTAGTGGAACATTTACATTTTGATGAAATTGACGGAACTTTCCCATTTCTCCACAACAGATAGCATTGAATTGAAAGAAATGGTTCGGCAAGACCCTCGCTGTTACATTATTTCATATCAGTTATTTCAGAATTTCACAACTATTGTGATCATATGGCAATCTGAAAGCATCATGTTATCAATTTTTGGTGATAATCGTGCATGAGCGTTTCACTTCGCACCTAAATTGGAAAACTTCAAGCCTATTCATTTTGAAGAATTTTCAAGAATATGCAAAGTGAAACGCTTATGCACGATTATAATCGAAACCTTATTATTTTCAGGAAAAAAAGATGTCTTCAGATTGCCAAATCATCACAATAGTCCTGGAATTCTGATGTAACTGTTAGATACGAACCAATGTAACAAGGGTTCTAGCAAAACCAATTTTTTTACTTCAGTGCCATCTGGTGTGGATAAAATGAGGAAGTTCTGGCATTATCATCGAAAAAGAAATGATTCACTACAATGAATATATTCAGAAGGAAAAACTGATATTTGTGTGGAGATCTGAAAATATTGAAAAAAATGTATGTTTCCAAATTCCTTGATATAATGCCTGAAACTCTATGGAATAAATACATAATCAAATTTGAAGCAACTTTTCCAATTAACTTGTTTCGATATCTTGTCATCCCACCCCACTTTTGGCTTCTTCATAGTATTTTTTCAATTTGCCGCCATTCCAGAGGTCACGTGAAAAGTGTCAAAATCTATTTTCACAATTTTTTTTTTCTTTCAATACTCAATAACACTAATACTCAATAATAAACTTGTTTCCCATATGTTACGTACTCTATGGTGGGCACTGTGTGTCATTCTGAAACCTGTGGAGAATCCGCAATTTTCAAAATGGATCAATCAATCAATCAATCAAAACTGTGCTTTTTGTTGAAAAAAATATAATTCTAATTAACACAGCAGTGAGATCTGAATTACACCAGTTATCGCCTGTTTCCCTCTTTCAACGACCAAGATTGAAATCAATAATAATGTTGTTCTGGCCACATCAAATAAAACTGCTGATAAAAAATGTTACACTCTCCTTGCTCCTAGAGTATTTAACTGTCTGCCCCAACAAATGGAAAACATAACTCACTATAACCTATTTATATCGAAAGTAAGACAATTCATTCTAACAGAAGGTAGAAGAATAACACATGATATAGTAGAAAATAAACCAAACGCATATATAACATTCAAAATTTTGTATATTACTTTCCATTTATGTTTGTTGATCACATCCTCATTAACATCGAAACTGAAAATTGACACTTGATTGACACTGGATGTTATATTTTAGCGAATGAATGCTACACATTCTTGATATGTTTTATAATAATGTTATGTTGGTTGTATATATATTTTTTTTATCTTAAACAAATTCCGCAAATAGCTATTTAGGCTTCTTTATGTTCATTTGCTGATAGGAATCAACTGAAATCAATGTCAGAGAAATTTTTTCCATAGATAAACCTAATTATTTCCATTTTTTTGTGATTTTATGAGATTTTTGACCAATAGTATTGTATATATTTGGTAAAAACTCATATCATATCAACAAACATGTCGTTTTCAATGTTGAGATGTTTACACCAATTTGCCTGATACACATAAGAATTTTCTCTTGTTCTGTCATGTCGCCGAACTGAATAAAATAAACTATTATTTTTATATTATAATTATAGTTATTTGAATTTTTTACTCCACTACAAAAATAATTAAATATCTAGGTACGTTTCTAATACTCAAAATACCCTAACTACCAGGTACCTGATGTTAAAAAGAAATTTCCATCTTTTTTGTAATTTTATGAGATTTATGACAAATTGAAGTAAGATTTTATTTTAATATTTTTTTATTTTTATTCATTGAAGTATCATCATTATTATCCATTATCATTGAAGTCGTATCACAAATTTGCCATATCCAAATCAATTGTAACACCAAATCAAACAAGGTGGACCTTATTACGGTAAATACAATTGGGTACTAATCTATTTGGTGTAAAAACAACATGATGATTTATAATTTTTTTTTGGCAGCTTCTGATGACAACCCACGTCTACTGCTTACATTTTTCAAGTGCAAAAAGCGATGATGGTCATTGTTCAAATATCTATGGTTTTTACACGCAGTCTGTAATTTTTTAGTAAATCCGGTGTTTACTAAGGCATTATCTCAACATTTATCGTTAATAGATCAATGAAGAAGCATTGATGCCTTAGGCTTGAATGTAATTCGTGTACAAAAGGACGTTGTTGTGGCGTACCTACACGAAAAGCTCATTCAATACCAAAATTCCATCAATTATAAAGGTGCTCTAAAACAATCATTTATATCTGCCATATTTTCACAAAATTATCCCATCATAGTTTCCCAAATAACTTGTTTATTAAGGGACAGTTTTACAAGTTCCAGTTAACCTACAGATCAATTAACTAATGGTTAGAATATGATCCTTCCAACGTCATTTTAACGAATGTCATTCACCATCTCAACTATTAGTTAGTTATCTGGAGTTTAACTCGAACATGAGAAACTGGCCCCAAATGGAATAAATCTTACCTCGACGGGCGCATCATGACTGAAAAATCTGAATATTTTAGATCGAGGTGCAATTACGTTAACTCGGAGTGCCACAGTGTTCAGTGCTTGGACCATTGCTTTTTTCGTGTATACACATGATTTGTCAGAATATTTGGAAGATTCTCACCTTACTGTGTTTGCGGACGACACCACCATCACAGTTACAGGGAGAATTATTGATGTACTGCTTGATAAGGTAAAAGGCATTATCGACGGATTTAACGGCTTCCCCCGTATTAATTGTCATATATATATATATATATATATATATATATATATATATATATATATATATATATATATATATATATATATATATATATAGGATTTGCAAGAAATAACATTTGATAACTTGAAACGAATGCAACTGCGCACAGATGCGTCATAGTGATCTGTTGCGTATTGCGTCACAGGAAAACAAAATAAAAAAAGTCCCCTTTATGCAATGCGATGAATCTGTATGATAAATTACCAGAACAGATCAAGCAAATTACTTCTGATAAAGTGTCTGATGGCAGAGTGACGCAATTGCTACTGAAGAAATTGTACTATAGTTGTGATGAATTTCTGGATGCAGATTTACGATGAGCACTGATTTTATTTTCTTTTTATTTAATTACTATCTACGATGTTTGTCTATATTTTTACTAGGCAGTTTATATGCGCGAATTTTGCATATACCCTGAGACTCAGACTCATGGCACACCCCTCTTTTCTCATTTGTTGCTCCAGCCATATTTCTGAAATTGGAAACAATTAATAGATGGCACTTTTTGACATATTTCGAAAAAAATGCCAACTTTCGGTTTCACCGAAAATGACAAAACTTTCGATTTTCAAATACATATTACTACATACCTGAAATCTTCGTAATAATCGGAATCCGATTATACCTTGTGGTTAATTTTTGTCACTTCCTAAAGTTACTCCAAATAATCAAAATAATGCTAACTATCGATTGAAATATTGTGGTTCAAAATACGTTCCAAAAAAGTAAACCACAACGCTTTTATACTCGAAACTCTGTTATTTTCAAACGGTACCATAATGGGACGTCATTCGAAAGTACCAACTATGGGGTATCCATCCATATGAACTCTTTTTATGTATTTCCAATACGGGCACAATAATGGAGTTGAGAAAGTTTGGGTAACTTCTCGGTTCCATAACAATAATTTATGGAACACAAATAACATTTTGATGTTTCGATAATCTGTTATTTGTCAGTTAGTTCCAATACATTATTAATATGATTGGATCGTTAATAAGAATAAGTAAGTCCAGAAAGCCACCAATTTATAACACAAACGAAAAAGTCGATATGCTGGTAATGTATGGGGAATGTCGGCAAAATGCAGTTGTTGCTCAGCAAATACTCCGAACTACGATGTTCGGCTCGAAATTACTTTATTAAACGTCTTGTACACCTAAGAGCAGTTCAGAAGAGAGCCTGATGATGATAATGTTGGTATAATGAACATAATATTTTTTCTGAAGAAATGGAAATAAATGTTCTTATGAGAGTGGAAATCGACAAAACATTGTCTCTTAGAGAGATCGCTTTCGAGTTGGAAACCAATCGCGAAAGTGTCAGAAGAATTTTCAAAAAACTTAAGTGTCGACCTTATACATATCGAATATATCAACATTCGTACGAAGTGGATAGTTTAAGAAGGGTAAAATATTGCAGGTTGGTTCTACACAATAATGTAAGCCAAATAAAGAGTTTCTGAAAACAATTGTATTCTCCGATGAGTGACTTGGTTTATTTAACAAACAAAATACTCAATATTGGACGCAATAGAATTAGCATATATTTAGGCAGGAGAATTCTGCGTTCTGGGTTTAATGTATGGCTAGGAGTATTTGTAGTTTGAATAATTAGTCCCATGATATTTGATGGACCTTTGAATTGTGGGAAACCTAAGTTTCCTCAGAAATGAAATTGAATTTATTCAGAAGATTTACCGCTGAATCTAGAAAATCGACCGTTCTTTCAGCAGTATGGTGCACGCCCGCACAATAATAGTAAAATCCTGACGGATTATTTTTGTGACCAATTTAGTGAAGCGTTGATCGAAATACATGGTCCTGTTTGATGGCCTGCACGATCACCTGAATTAACCACAACAGATTTTTTTTTTATTTTGGGGTAACTTGAAAAGCATCGTTTTATCATCCAACGACCCACAATGACCTAGAATTACGAGTTAGACAAGCCAGTCAAAGTATAACGCCTCCACAATTGAACAATGCTATTCGAAGTACCGACATTTCGAACAGCTATTGAAAGATTTCTCCATTTTTAATTTGTTTCATTATCAATTCAATTTTGAGTGAATACCTAATTGTTATTTTTTACTCACATTGCCTTTCGAACCAAGGCTTTGAGTCTCCAAGGTTTAGGATGAATATGTATTCACTAGATAAATCTGGTGAATTCGAAATTGTTATTTGTGTTCCATAGCCACCTTGATAAATTATTGTTATTGAACTAAGAAGATACCTAAACTTTTCTTAACCCCATTATTGTGTTCGTACTGTTTATACACAAAAGGAGTTCATAAGGATGGATATTGCAAATGAGTTTTGAATATCAAATGTAGGAGAAATTTGAAAAAGATATTCTATGTTATACTTATTTCATGTTTTCGTTATATTCAGGTTCATTCTATATGAACTATCTATGAGTATGATTGTTATCATTATATATTACTTATTTTTTTATTTTAGGTAAGCTCGTCAACGTCTACTCTTTACCAATATCCACATCTTCTTTCCGGTGAGTTTTTACTGTTTTCCGCTTTTGGGATCAATTTGTATCCAAACTATTCATAAAAAGAGTTCTAAAGCTCTACTTCCCGAAATAATGAATATTTTATTATCAAAAAGGTATATTTGCTCACATTTCATATTTATATCAAGCCATAAATGGATATGTTGAAAATGTAAACCAAAGCAGTGCATGCACCAGTGGCGCAACTTCGAATATTCCAGTTCTTCTATAGAGGCCCAAACCATTGTAGAAACCACATGTGCAATTTCGTATCTTCCTCATTGTGATTTTTGGGCAGTAGCTATTCAGATTGCTTCTATGATGTACCCAAAATTTAGATTTTTATTAATATCGTTTATTTCCAAAGCTTTCAATAAGCTAATTTATCTTCATTTATTACACTGGGAGAATTTTCATGTTATCTTCATTTATTGTGTGATTTGTTTTTCGTAAAGGACCACGCACACTTCTTATGGGAAAAAGTCTTTCGGTGTAAATGGCTTTTGATATGTTGTAGCTCGAGTCATTCTGAGAAAAAGTCTCCATTTGCCCAACTTTATCGTATGACTAGATTCGGCGCTAGAGGGCGCCAAATCATGAGTTTCTTGATTTTTGGAGAAATTCAGCTAAATCAAAAAATATCATCATCTCACTTATGTTCAATATTGTGTGGGACTGAGCATTTCTAAAATTTGCGAGAAATATTGTTCCATAATACAGAAAAAACGCCACTGTTTTCCTACAGGGTTGTCAACAATATACTCAATTTTTTAGTGTATGTATTCGCCTACGAGGTTATGAGTTGAATGGACTCATAAAATCCACATTCAAAATATTCGGTCAGACCGATGTATGGAAATGGTCTGACCCATACCTTGGAGACTTCTATCGTTTTGCTAGAGCGATAATAAATAGATTGCATGCCACTATATTCATGGAAGGGGCAAATGTCCAATTAGCAGGAGAGCCCAAGTAGCCCACCAATATTGTTAAAATATTGGTACAATATTGTGAACATATTACAATATTGTGAACATATTGGTAAAATATTCAAAATGCAATATTGGTGAGAAAAAAATATGATCATTCGGCGAAATTGGTCCAATCTTACTTGAATAATGTTGGTGAAATATTCTCGTAGCAATATTGACCTCAAAATATTCAGCGATATTGGAACAGTATTTGGAAAATATTTGCAAACCATCCAAACGTTTTATTGTCTATTAGTAAAATGTGAACATTTGGGATATGGTCAAATATTGTTTGGACATTTCAAAAATAATATTGGTAATATATTCTTGAAGCAATAATGGCCTCAAAACATTCTTGGTACAATATCATTTGTATATATACATATTAGTGGAAGTGAATATACCTTGGTGAATTATTGAATGTCTTTCAGTTGATTAAGGTGACTCCATCAGTATCTGCCTTTTGGTCGCCGTAACCCCTGAGTAAGCTGTCTTTAAAACATGTAAAATATTCAATATATTTTCGTAGATTATAGAAGACGTCCTATATATAGAGCCACCTAGCGAATATTATCCAGGTTTTATCATGACATAATTTCAATAAGGTTCATAGAATATTCGGCCAATATTAAAAATTGATCTAGATGTAGGAAACAATATGGAGAAAATCTTGTTGTAACGATATAGGGAAATATTATTGAACCAATATTCACCCAATATAAATTAATAAGATTTGTTGAATATTGGCGAAATGATATTCAACCAATGTGTAATTACACTTGGATATACGATAAAGTTTTTATTCCTAAAATCGATATGAGAGGAATATTTATTCTAGATATTGAAAACAATATTAAGACAAAATTGTTTCATCAATATTGGTTAATATCGTTGAACCATTATTGACTCAGTATGAGTTATTACAATTTGTTGAATATAGTTGAAATGATATTCAACCAATGTTCTATCAAACTTGGAAATACAATATAGTTTTTCATCCCTAGAAATATACACAATACCCTCGGAACTTCCTTCTGAACATTTTTGAATCCATTGATCAACTCACAAAATATATTTATATTTTTTCCTTCAAAAACATAAAATCAATTATTTAGCAACCTATATCGCCGAACCTTCAGTTAATAAGACATAGTTGGGTCAATAGGAGATGACTTCAGCTCTGTGTTGAGCATGAATTCTTGATGAATCTTCGAAAAGAGTAATGACTCATTCGAATAAAATGAAGCCTTCATTACGCGTGAAGCACTCTGTATTTTCAATTACATTTTATTTTTATAAATCAACTTCCATTCTGATCGATTAATAATAATATTCAATCATCTCATAGTTTCGAAGGCGAATTCTTTCACCTAAAAATTGAGTATATTGTATGATGAACAAATCATTCACGGATATTAGCAACGTTTAATTGAACAACAGTTGAATATCAATTACAAATAGGAAATTCACCCAAAAATAAAAGAATTCGTAATTTAGAGTAATCACAGAAATGGACCTTACCTTATTCCGAACACTCTGTATTCATAGCTTCATTATATTTTGGTCGATCAACAAACCATTTCGATCGATCCTGAATGATAAACTTGATCAACTTATAACCTCGTAGACTAATTCATTCACTGAAGAGTTGAGGTGTGTTTTTAACTATACCTTGTAGAAAAACAGTGGCGTTTTTTTCCTGTATTATGAAGATATAGTTTTCAAGAATTTCAGGAATGCCCAGTCGTACACAATATTGAATATAAATGAGATATTGATATTTTTTATTCAGCTGAATTTCAAAATAATCATAAAATTCATGATTTGGCACCCTCTATCGTCGAATCTGGTTATACAATCGAGTTGGGCCAATAGATACTTTTATTCAAGATATATTCAGCTACAACATTTCAAAAATCCAGCCATTTTCACCTAAAAACTTTTTCCCATAAGATGTGTGCGTGGTCCTTTCCATATATGGCTCATTTTTTATCTGACAAAACATGTTCTCGTTATCTTTTGTCAAGATTTCTGCCTATTTGGCCTGTTTACAGAAATTACCATTTATTGGATTTGTTTTGAATTCGTGAATTTTGGGAGGACCTCTATAAGTTTGATTGGGGGAGACTATAATTTTTAGTAATTGGTTGTAGTCCACCCTCCATATCTGAACGTCGACCCATGCCACTGCCCTCAAGTCATCGACCATGACTTACTAACGTATTGGTTCTAGTTAGCACCCGGAGAAGCTAGAGTTCGAGATTACCAATCTCCCAAAATTCTAGAAAAACCCCTCAGAGGATCATCTATGAGCTTGTGCGAGCAAGGGACATCCGGGACCTACCGCTTACATTAGAGTGGATTTTAAACTAGGTTAGGTTAGGTTGAGTTCGAACGTGAGTGGGTTCCGTATCAGGCTCGATTTTTAACTAAAGGATTATCTCGAATATTCCTATAAAATTGCCGTCAAACGTTCCGACTGCTGGCTTGGCAGAGTAGGAATAGATAAAGGATACGAACCTTTGAATGAAGTACAGTGAATTACAGTTTGTCAAACATAGCTGCAAGTGTGAAAATATGCACGCCCATGATGCGCACTAGGCAGTTGAAATATTCTCAGTGTCAATGGGATTTCTTTCATCTCGCTGTTACTTTGTGGTTTACTGACCTATACCAAATAATGAAAAAATTGTAACAGTGATACAGGACCTTGCTTTGATCTACTACGATGCTTTGATTACTGTAATGATACGTTTTACCAAGTTATGTTTAAAACTGACATATGGCATGACAAATTAATCACCAATAATAGTTAAAGACCTTTATGATTTACTGACAGGTCCTGAAACCGTTTGCTGTGCATGAAATAGCATTCTTGGTGTTGCCCCAAGTCACCTGGATGTATTTTTAGAATGTCTCCAGGTCAAGGTCGAGGAGGAGGGGGCGTTTGGAAACCAGTCAGTTTTTGTTTCAACGAAAAGAAAAATCCTGTAATATGCAGAGAAAATCTCCAGAGCCGAGGACAAGTAGGAATCGGTGTTCTTCTTAAATTACTACAGGCTTTTTTACTCACACGGAAAAAAATGGTCCAAGTAAAACGTTTTCCTGACTTTTTTTCGATTGTGGTGAGAAAATTAATACCTATTCCCAAAAGAATAACGTTTTGTCTCTAAAAAAATGAGTATTCTGAACGCATGAACTTGTAGTTACAATATTGTTTACATACAGCAAGTACATCGAATATTAGATAATTCACTTTGTATAATGTTGCTACACCAGGTTTTTTTTCCACTTATATCGAGTATTTTATGCATGTACTTACTATTTTATACTACTTGCTTTTGAAATTGTTACATAAATACATTTGACAAAAAACATTGAATAAATCGAAAGAGAAAAGTAGGGTTAAACACAGAACGACGTCTTGCTTTCTGGCTACTGGGATAGTCGAGTTTAGGCTACATTTTTTATGCACAGAGTACCAGTCATGTAGAATTCAGTCGATAAGTGGAATTCCATATGACACAGAGTCCCACTGCAGTTGTGAAAATGAGTGAAATATATTTTGGTCATCTACAGTTTTGTGTCTAATAGCGAGTGGCGTTGTTCATGCATTCAATCAAACTGCAATATGCGTCACTACTAACGGGTTTTATTGAGAATACAGTTATCAAACTTAAAACTATGCTCAAATAAAACCATCATTTTTAATTAAATTATTCGTAGTTGTGAATCTAAGCTTTGTTTAATCTATTCAATGTTGCCAAAATGAAAATGGCTTCCATTCTTTATTTTATAACCAAGTGCAAAGTGCAGATTGGAACTCAACCTCCAAGTTGATATAGAAGAATAGTATTAGTTATTGAAATTGCAATATTCTTGCCTCAACCTACTCCCATGATTTAACAAAAAAAATGCCCATTAATGAAGCTAAATTATTCTTGCCTCAACCAACTTATGAAGCAAGTGTTCACTTGTTTCAAAATATTCTCCTTGTAAGTGGCCAAGAGGAATTCGTCAGAAAATCAAACTAATATTTGGTTGGACCTATTCAAGAATACAATCTCTTTCAATCAACGCAAAAATCCTTTTTATCAGTGCATGGATGGTCTTTCGAAAGGGTACAGATTATACAATACTGAGCATCGAAATGGTATGAGTACTCCTAATGTTATTATGTTGGCCACTGTAAGATCGGATTGAAAGGGTACAGATTATACATATAATATTGAGCATCGAAATGGTATGAGTACTCCTAATATTATTATGTTGGCAACTGTGAGATCGGCCTCTTTTTAGAAAAGATGGGCTTGGCTTTTGTGCGTATTGAATTTTATCAAGTTGTTTGATCCCTATTCTGGAATTTTTGCAAAATTCATATTTGAATCGTTTACGTTCCTCCCCAATTCTCCACTCGTTTCAAGGGCTGATATCGGAACTTTGAAAGAGAAAGTGATAAGATAACATCATCCGCAAAGCAAACAGTTTCGGTGCTAGAATGAATCCTTGCGGAACACCAACATTTATGGGTAGAGTGTAGTAGTAGAGAAACTCCTTCAACTGCTACGTGGGGAAATCTGTCTGAGATATATCTAGATAACAGGGAACACATTGGAAGGGGTGGGGCAAGCAATAAAATAGAAGCTTGGAGTCCCTAGCGCCAAACGCGATCAAACGCTTTGGAAGATATCTAATGCCACTGCCAGAGATTTACAACGTTTTCCAAAAGATATATTTGGGACATAACCAAGCAGGACACCATATTGCCATATTGCCGATCATTCACTAGATATTTCATGAGCTTGTTGCTGATGGCTGTTTCCTTGACCTTAAAGAAAACAGAAATCAATGCGATGGGTCTGTAGTTGCTAGGTAGTGCCATTTTCCCTTTCTTAGGAACTGGTTTTTCCTCTTGCAATTTTCCAGATAGACGAAACTAACCCCAAATTATAGGAGTAGTTGAAAAATTCGCAAAGAACGACCACCGAGATTGCATCATACGCACTAGATTTGTTGGTGTGCAGACCCAGCAAAATTCAGGTTGGTTCTGTGCCTTGTAAATCATAATCAACTGACGGGAAGTGAAATAGCTATTGGCACAAAACAGAAAACCAAGTTTTTGAAAAGCACTTTTGGTAATGGACCTCACACGGCATATCCATGACATGGTACTGCTGATGGTAATACCAATCATCGAAAAGAATGACTTTATTATTGGTTATTCATTGGTATGCATACTCTTGACATAATCATGTTGACCACTCTGAGATTGGCCTTTCTAGAGAATGACATACTTGGGTTTCATTAGCATTGAATTTTACCAAGATGTGGGATCCCCATTCTAGAATTTTTGCTAGGTCCATATTTGAATCGTTTACGTTCCTTTTTCGTTTTCTTCTAGTTTTACGAGCTCCTATCGAAACTTCGGAAGAACATGTTCGTATATAGGGTAGTATTATCCGCAAAGTCCTGCACTGGGCTTAAAGTAGTACTCAAGAAGTCACTGATGTGAAGGTGAACCAGTTTTGGTGCTGAAATGGATTCCTGCGGAACACCAGCATTCATAGAAGGAGTGTCGGATGAAACTCTCATCATCCATGTGGAAAGATCTGTTCGGGAAAAAACTAGATAGCAACGAACACAACTGTGGGACAAGTCGTCTCAGGCAAATAACTTTGATGAATTGATCAGGATTGGTCGTGCGATAAAGATCGAGATTGTATTGGCAGTGTGGTTGTTGACACCAGGAATGAATGTGTGTAGCTCGAACAACTATTTTAGTCCATACGTGAGAGCAAATGACTCAGTTTGACGACTTCAATGAAACGAAAGAAACACACTTTTGTCTTATTTCCACAGTCCTTTATTTTCACGACCGGTTTCGGGTTTTATCCCATTATCAAGTATAACAACTAACTAATACAACTGAACTGTAAAACCTAGTTATCTAGGGATTTTGCAGGTAAACTTCTCCATCTAGTTTACCTGCAAACTCCCTATATACTTACTTAACTAGGTTTTAGAGTTCAATTGTATCAGTCAGTTTTTAAACTTGATAATGGGACAAAACCCGAAATCAGTCGTGAATATAAGGAGGAATTTTGCTTGTTTGGTATGAGCCACCTTCAAACCGTGTTCAGGATTCGAATTGCATGTAATACGATGCACTAAATTTGTTCTTTATTCATCTTGCACACCGCATATTCTCGGATTTAAAACTTCTATTCCAAGTCATAGATTGTTTTAACATTTATAATTTCAAACTTTCACCCTTATGAGAATAGAAACGAGTTACTACAGTTTTTACCGACACTATGTCTTTGCATGTTCCATTCCACTATGGCTGAGCTCCTAATGGCGGCAAATGCACACGTACTCCTCCGCCGCTCCACTGACTGTATATCAGTGACGGTGACTGGTGGTTGGCCGCCATATAATTCACGTTCAACGAGATTTTCCGGTAATTTGTCCCGACCATCGACCAAAATCGAACATGTAACGCTACGGCATGGAAAACTCTCTCAGACTACTAATATCGAGAGCATGTCATTGCGTTTGTTTTGGGTTACCTATTGGAAATCGCAGTCCGCGGAGAAACGTTGACGATTCGCTAGAAAAGGGTTAACAATTTACGACCTTTCCTTTCTCTGAGTGTTGCCGGATATTTGTGTTTCGTTTTATTGTTCAGTCCTTTTACGACATTCGAATCTTACCGAGTATATTGAATGTTCGACCGTAAAATGGATCGTTATAGAAGATGGAGGGTGATATTCTTAACTATGTTTGGGTACCCGCATACAAACCAAATAAGAATGATACTATCATACTACCGTATGCGTTCTGCTGGGTCTTATCACCAACAAAGCTAGTGGATCTGATGGAATTCTGCAGATCTTTGTCAAAAAACGTGTCTTCGAACTGACAGCACTTCCGATCGGGATCATGAAAAATCTAGAATACTCAGAAATTGTAAATTATCGACAAAATGATTTTTCTTATCACATGATGACCTGATTGCCTATGTCTTACATACAGGGTGACCTATGCCGATTTTCAATGAGATAGTAATTCGACGTATTTTCGTTAATCGATAGTTCAAAAGGCCTTGATGCGTATTGCTCAGATGTAAATTGAGCTCAGAAGAACATTGTTTTCATATGTGCATGAGTTACTTCAACTATTAAATATTGCTGTGTTTTGCTTGTGAAGCAAAAGTCATTTGTTTTTGCAATGTCTTATTGGGTGTTACTTCAGTTGAAAACATCAGCTTCAGTCACACGTTTGATGATGGAAGAAAAACACTGGTGTAACTTTTCACATGTTCACACCCAGGGGCAGCACTTTTCCTACATAAACAAAAGAAGCTACCTCATGCTTAGTGCATAGCTTTGCAAATGGTAGTAGTACCATTCATACCGCTTTCTTTTTCAAAATTCCGATATCACAGCATGAAACCAGAGAAGAACGGGACGTGAACGATTTGAATATGAACTCAGCATTCTGAAATGGGGATTCAACAACTACGGAGAATCTAATGGGAACAAAACCCAAGCATGTCTTTCTTCTAGAAAGGCCGATCTCACAGTGACCAACGTAATTATGTCAGGAGTATCAATATCAATGAAGTCCTCCACTTCGATGCTCAGGATTACTAACAGCAATACCCTTTCATGAAAAAATCATATGTGTTTCAGTGCTAACAGTGCATCTCAAAAACTTGATTTTCTGTTTCGTTCCAAGAGTTGTCACTTCCCGCCAATTGATTATGATTATAAGGCGCTGACTTGGTTCATCCTAGACAGTTTTCCGTTATATGGAGTCAGAGCTATGCCGAATATTGACAGCTAGTAGGCACTAGGCACTCAAAAAACTGCACGGGAGCACTTTCAATAGTTAGATGCTTTCGAGGGCAGAACATTTTCAAAATGTGCTCAGCAATTTCGAGCACTAATAATGATAGATGAAAACTTATATCAGTTGAATATCTAATACAGAATAGAACTTCCAGCCATCTTTTTTTCAATTGTAGACAATAAACTCCGAAGAATAGCTCAACAGGAAAGAAAAAGAGATGTACTGTTCACAAAAAACAGTTTTATTTTCAGTGAAATCTCATATCTCTAAATATTTGAAATTTCAAATTACTTATAATTCATTAATATTCTAAATCCTGTAATTTTTTTGTCTTTGTACTTGTCGTGAAAATAACCGTCTAAAATATTATAATAATACTTCGCCGACTTTCGGGAACCGCTGTCCACCGAACCTCAGGTAAGAAGCCAGTGTTGACATACTGCTCTGAAACAGACAGTTGAGGATCGGCGAACAGCGGTGCTCAACATTTCAAAAAATTTCAAAAACTCACTCGATTTTTCCTTTTTTTTTTGTTTTTTAACCGTTATAGATCGTTATAAAATGGCATTATACACCCTTCATTCAAGGAAGTGCAAGAGGTTAGATTCCCGTATAACTCTGAACTTAGATACTTTAGGTACTTAACTGTATTCACAATATAAAAAAACTTGAAGTCATCTCCACAATTTTTAATAATTTCATCTGGTGTAGTGTGACGGCAATCAAAAAAACAGTTAACCGAACATGTTTCGAACCTATATAGGTGCATCATCTGCGAAATAGACAATTCCACAATAAAGAAGAAAAACATTACTCTTAGTAATCCAGTCAGGTGTAGTGCTATATATGAATTTATGAAATTAAGTGTCTCCACATTTCAAATAAATGGGGGTGGATTAAATTCTACAATAAAGAAGAAAATTATGACTTTAGGTAATCCATTGAGTTGTGGTATTACTTACATGGAGAGAAAAATACTTAATTAAGATTATACTAAGAGAAATGAAAACCACCACATTCTACCCAACAATGGGGAACATGGTGACAGGGTTAAAGGTTGTCCAAGTGATAACAACCCGGGAACAAATAAGGGGGTTTAGGGGCCTTAAGCCCTTTCTCCAAATCGAAATCAAAATTGGGCATCCACATGGATTAATGATTAAATACAGGTGAAACTACGAGAGGTTACCTGTCAAGTGCCAAGTTCAAAGTCGAAAGCAGCACAGAGAATGACAGGAGAGCCACAGACACAGAACGCAAAATTGAAGATACAAAATCCTCCACATAGCAAGTAGTGTTCTGAGCAACCAGGTATCATGTCATCCGTCTAAGCCAGTAACGTACGATAATACTTAATATAAAACAGTGTGCGTAAATATAGAACCAGCCCGCCCGGTGCAAAATTACTACCTCCATCTACACCACGGAGCAAGGAAGCACCCGTTTATGAAATGATGGAAACATCACCGCGCGGAACAGACAGAACAGCATGTGCACGGCCGAACAAATACAATATAACACAACACATACGGACTTATGGAGGATCAAGGCAAAACCGAAATTTATTAAAACTTGAGCGAGTTGAAAAACTTTTTGCAGTTGAACTGTACTTGTTCATTGAGAGAACTGACGTTAGGATTATTAATGGCAGAATTAATTTCGTAAATTTCAAGAAAATTGAGTAAGGAGCCTTTCTGACAAACATGTAAAATGTCTAAATCAGTGTCAATATCTAACTTGTGATTGTAATTAAGAATATGGTTGTAAGTATTGTATTGATCTATATGTGGCTCTCAATTAGTTTAACATGTTCCAAAACTCTTGTTTTAATTTTCCTCCCACTTTGTCCAATGTATTGAGCTGGACAATTTGGTTGTGAACAAGAAATTCTATAAACACCTGATTTATGTGAAATGGGTACTTTATCTTTAGTGTTGACCAATTGTTTAGAAATAGACTCCGTAGTATAAAGGGAAAAATTGGTATCATTGCTGAACCGTTTAAAAATATTTAAGATATCAAGTGATACTTTACCTATGTAAGGAATTGAGCAGTATTTGTTGAAATTGGGGGGTTAAACTCCGATTCATTTTATGTTTATTATTGATTCTATTAATTAAATCATGGGAAAAACCGTTATTATGGCCTATTGGTCTAATAATATTCAGCTCATTGTTGAAAATTTTCAGGTGACATAGGGATATTAATTAGTCTGTGGTAAAGTGTATTAAAAGATGCAAATTTATGAAAGTAAGGATGACAAGAAGAAAAGGGCATTACTGAATCTGTATATGTGTAGGTTTCCTGTAAATTGAAAATTCAAGTTTGGAGTCGTTAATGCTGATCAATAAATCTAAAAAAGGAAGAGAGTTATTTTTTGCTATTTCTATGGTGAATCGTAAAAAAGGGTGTAAGGAATTCAAGAATTGTAAAAGAAGATTTACTTCTTGAAAAGTGCCATTGAAAAGTACAATACTGTCATCAACATATCTGTACCAGAACAATATTTGGTTAAATAGAGGAAAGAATTTGAAGTTATGTTCTAAATCAGCCATGAAAATCTCATCTAGGAGAGGGGACAAATTGCTACCCATAGCAAGACCAGAAATCTGTAAGAAATGTTCGTTATTGAACTGGAAAAAATGTTGTTGTAAAACAGTATTCAAAAGGGAGCATAAATTGAGAACATCGAAAGACAGGACATCTGCTTTAAATAGTAAATATCTCACTCACCTGATACAGTCTTCAGGTGGGATACTAGGGAATAAATTGACTACATCGAAAGACAACAAGAAGGAATTTGATGGCACACCCACATCTTTTATTTTTTGAGTAAGGTCAAAGGAATTTCCCAAAGCACGGGGATTATTGAAATGAGTGATGTCTTTGATGAGAAAATTTAACCAAGAAGCAATACTTAACTGTAGCCCCTAAACACACACTGAAACATTTAGATTATGTCCAACAAAATAGCCATTCGTCTCGTCAGTGATACTTCGCTCACTTCTCTGGCACACTGCAGAAAGTTCTGCGATCTGTATCTGTTTTCATGGATGATGCGCTTCTGACATATCAGAGGTATCATCAAAACTAACCCGTTGAGCTCAGTCTTTACATCTTTTAGTCGTCACGTTGGAAACAAGCCGTACATCTCTTTCACATGGCTGGGTCTTTCAACTAACGGCACAATTTTGGTACTCACTGCCTCGGACGGTGTTCCCTGAGACATACAGCCTCAGTTTCTACCTACTTTCTATCGGCGTTCCGAATTTTACAGGGTTTTCGTGTTCGTGGGGCCCAAAACATTAAAAAAATGCTAGACTTGGTGTGTTTCACTCAGTTTCCAGTTATACAAAAAATGCAGTTGACGGATTTATGGGATAACGTTTAGAACTTACTGATGCTGCATTCTATTTTGTATCACTTATGGTATTTCTGGAAGAGATTTAGTTGCGACCATGTCAAAGTATCGTGTTTGAGAGTCGTTTAAGATTTCTCAAAATATTTTCAACAAAATATTTGACAAAAACAACAAGATTTGCCTTTGTTTTTTCGTAAAAATAAGCTGTTGGTGTTCCTGCAGAGGTGTAAATTTTTTAAAGTAAATTATGGTATTGAAGTATCAAAGTATTGAGTTGGTATGAAGTGGCATTCCTGAATTGTTTCATCACATGTCAAGACCAGCAGGGTCTTAATTTTCATGTGGATATTTTCCAGATGAATGTGTGCCCAATAGTTTATTTTTTAGAAGGAACAGTAGAAATGGTTTGAATTCACGATGCCAGTAATGAATATGCGCGGAAGATGAGCTCAAATATTCAATGTGGTGAAATAGATATTGTTGTTTTATTCCGGTTAACCAGTTGCACCCCTACGCGCAACCATCATAAGTCTTCGGATGACTTGTGCGATCTAGGAAAGACGTATGATGCTGAACGAGACCGATAACCTTACCGGGACTTAAACCCACGACCCTACGCTTGAGTTGCGAGCGCTCTGTCAGCACGAACACCACGGTCCATTTTATATTCTCCTCTTTACATTTCATTATGTTTGCCAAAATTCAGAACACCTAGTTCTGTGGATAATGCCCAACGTAAAAATCCCATAGTTTTGTGGTGGATTTATAATCAGAAAAGTTCCAGATCAAACTAATCTTTTATCGGTTCCATTCAAATGGTAACAAAATGGTATGAGTTTTATGCTGATTATAAACGGAATAAACCTGTGAAAAAGAAAATGTTAAATGTAACAACATTCCCTTCATCAATTGTTTCAAACATGTAATGGCGACATTAATTGATGGTTTTTCCCATAATTTTTTTCTTTATTTTTGTAAATTCAGCTGATGATGAACTATTTCCACTGCCTAACTAATCGATGGTTATTCACTATTCTACCATCACATACCTAACTAATCGATTGCGATATTGAATTGTGGAGATGACTTGAGTTTTAAACGGAATTTGTTGAATTTCACATAGATATCCTGATCTCAATGGAAATTACTTCTTGGGGTGGCTCGTTAGCCAAACATTCTAGGTTTCAGCTGCTTGAATTTCAGCAAGCATGGGCTTGTATGTCGATACCAGAGAAATTTTGTCTGAAATGTATCGTTCTCGATTTACGCCCACATGCCCTGTTCAAAGCCTTCGTAAATACCAATAATAGGGCATTATAATATTCGTTTTGAGCTACTGTTAGCTCCGACGCTAGAATGTTGATGAAATGAAAGAAAAAGAGTTACAGACTGAAATCCTAGTCTCCTTCTCCTTCCTGAGACTGCCGCATAGAATTTTTTTATCGTTTTATTGTTCCGTTCTTTTACGACCAAGGAGTCTCGCTTATTTCGATATGCGGTATAATATTCTTCCCTTCTGACAAATAGAAAGCAAGTGACTCTCACAGCACAGTACGCTACATGAAAATGTGAAAATTTAAAATTCTTATGCTACAGCTGGTGTCTCGCGTTTTCTTATATGCTAGTCAGGATTTATTTCATTGGCCATACTCTTCTTTTATCTCCGAATCGAACAAATTGAAATAATCTCAACTATACTTACGAAAATGTAGTAGGGTCTGAGTGAGCTGACTAAATGAATGAAGTTTTGTACCTTGAAAACAGATATTGACATTCCGAATTTTATCACTTTTCCAAGTTGGCGACCATTTCAATAACTTGCTACGAAGGCGTAGAAGAAGCAATTCTTTGATGGAATCCTAACTTTGAAGTCTGACATCCTATTTGAATCTCGTACCCCCGACTTCAATCTCGGACCCCGACTTCAATCTCAGACCCCTGACTTTGAAGTTGGACCCCCGATTTCAAAGTCGGGGATACAATATTAAATTCGGGGGTCCGAGTTTGAAGTCGGGGGTCCGACATTAAAGTTGGAGTCTGACTTTGTAGTAAGGGGTCCAAAATTGAAGTCGGGGATCCGACTTTAAAGTCGGGGGTACGAGATTAAAGTTGGGGTCTGAGATTAAAGTCGTTGGTCCGAGAATGAAGTCTGGGTTCCATGAAAGAATTGCTCTTGGTTTTATTCTTGAACCTTCGACTTCAAGTTGGGGGTCCAACTTCAAAGTCGGTAGTCCGACTTCAAAGTCGGGGGTACGAGATTAAAGTAAGGGGTCCGACTTTAAAGTCGGGATTCCTTAAAATAATCGCTCGTTGCTTCAATCACGAACACCCGACTTCAATCTCGAACCCCCCGAATTCAAAGTAGAGGGTCCGAATTTGAAGTCAGTGGGCCCAACTCTAAAGTCGGGGATCCGAGATTAAAGTCAGTGGTCCGACTTTAATGTCGAGATTCCATAAAAGAGTTGCTCGTGGCTTTAATCCCGAGCCTTCCACTTCAAAGTCGAGATTGAAGTCGGAGGTCCGACATTGAAGTAGGTGGTCCGACTTCAGAGTCGGGGGTACGAGAGTGAAGTCGGGGGTCTGAGATTAAAGTCGGGAGTCTGACTTTGAAGTCGGGGGTTCAAAATTAAAGTCGGGGATCCGAGATTAAAGTCGGGGTCCGAGATTAAAGTTGGGGGTGCGAATTTAAATTCGATGGTACTGGAGTAAAGTCAGGTTTCCGACATTGAAGTCGGGGATCCAACTTTGAATTCGGGGGTCCGAAATTGAAGTCGGGGGTCTTACTTTAGAGTTGAGGGTCCGAGATTGGAGTCGGGGGTCCGAGAGTAAAGTCGAAGGTCCGAATTCCAAGCCAGGGTTCCGAGATTGAAGTTGGGGGCCGAAAGTTGGGTACGAGATTAAAGTCAGAGGTCCGAATTTAAAGTCGGGGGTCTGAGATTGAAGTCGGGAGTCTGACTTTGAAGTCGGGGGTCCAGGATTAAAGTCGTGGATCCGAGAAAAAAGTCGAGGGTCCGAGATTAAAGTCGTGGGTCCGAGATTAAAGTCGTGGGTCCGAATTCAAATTCTAGGGTACGAGAGTGAAGTCGGGGGTCCAACTTTAAATTTGGGGGTCCGAGAAAAAAATCAAGGGTTCGAGATTGAAGTCGACGGTCCGAGTTTACAGTCGGTGGTCCAAGATTGAATTCGGGGGTCTGACTTTAAAGTCGGTGGTCCGTGGATTAATTCGGGGGTTTGAATTCAAAGTCGAAGGTACGAGAGTAAAGTCGTGGGTCCCACTTCAAAGTCAGAAGTCTGTGATTAAAGTCGGAGGTCAGAGATTGAAGTCGGGGTTCCGACTGTAAAGTCGGAATTCTGAGATTGAAGTCAGGGGTCCAAGATTAAAGTCGGTGGTCAGAGATTAAATTCGGGGGTCCGACTTTGAAGTCGGGATTCCATAAAAGGATTGCTCGTTGCCCTTCTATTCCTTGTCAACTTGCAGTAGTGGCTCCTTGTTTATTTACTTCCGAATTTTTCGGTATGATACTGAAATGTCACTATCGCGAGTTTTTGGTATCGGTTATCTTTCCATAGAATATTCAGAATGGCGTTATTAAAAGAGGAACGGAACATAGAAGAGTATAAATGAGGCTAATTGACTATTGCCTGATCTCCTCCTAATAAGTAATGACTGGCAAATCCAGAAATATTCAAGTTTCACTGTTCCCTATGGCATCGTGAAGCCGGTGGCTCACGATAGTCACGATCAAATAGTTTTATCATAGTGCTTTGAAGTGCTACTGTTTTATTTCACATAATGTATTACAGGGGAATGAGTTTCTTTGAAAAATCTCTCAGTGCGCCGTTTGGATTAGGATTGTATACGAAATAGACCAGTAAAATGGATAACAGCAAATTTTCAAATTGATTCTACTTACCCATTAACCAGCAGCTACTCATGCTCAACTCAACTTCAATTACCTTGTAATATCAAGAAGGTAGACTCGGTGGCATCCTGATCATGTACTCTAGGATATTAGAAAATTTTGTGATCATTTTTCATTTCGATGTCTTAAGGCTGTGACAAAATTTGTGTAATTTTGCCAAAAACAATGTTTGTGGGGCGTCAGAAAAACACCGCTTCGTGTTGAGAAATCTTGAATTGTAAAACTTAATGCTGAAACATAACACTTCAAATGTGTCTCAGCTTTCAGTCACGCCAAAAAAATACAATTCCTTTTTACCTATCGCTTCATTGTACCATATATACTCATACGACCTACGTTTCTCGGAAAGAAATATTGAATATACGAACGAGAGGACGCAATTTATATAGATTTTATACACACTGGATGGGCATGAAACTCATAATTCAGTTCGGTTTCGAGTATGAACATTAAGATCCCATAATGGAACAACTGGGACGCAACTTCACTCAGTTCAGTTTCATTTTTGTATTTCAGCTATTGAGTTATTCCATTCCATCTACGAGGATGGTCCCAGAAGTACCTGGCCTGACCTAGAGATGGCGGTAGTTGCTTGAAAAATACCATTGTATTAGAAAGTACATAATCTATACAGCATATGTTTCGAGTTTGAAGACGTCACGTTGTTTAGTATTTGTTTGGCAGCCATCAATAGTAAACGTTTTCAGTGAATTTGCAAACATGGAAAAAATTGGTCATCGTTATGTGATACAATACTTTTATTTGAAGGGCCTTAGCCCATCCAATATTGAAGCTGAACTAGATTGTACTCTGGGTGAGACTGCTCCTTCGTTATCAACAGTAAAATATTAGGTAGCAGTATTTGAACGAAGCCGTACGACCTGCGAAGACGAGCATTGCAGTGATCGACCAAATGAGGTGACGACTCCAGAAATGTTGAAGAAAATCCACAAAGCGGTACTGGATGGTCGTCGACTGAAAGTGCGCGAGCTAGAAGACATATTAAGCATATCAAAAAGTGCGGTACATCGCATATTAACTGAAAATTTGGACATGAATAAAGCTGTGCGCAAGATGGGTGCCGCGTTTGCTCACAATGGAAAAAAACAGCGTCGTGAAGATGTTTCCATCGAGTGTTTGGCAAGGTTTCACAGAAACAAAGCCGAATTTTCGCGCTGTTTCATAACCATGGATGAAACATGGGTCCATCACTTCACAACCGAAACAAAAGAACAATCAAAACAATGGACTGAAAAGGGAGAACCAACTCCAAAGAAGGCAAAGACCGTTCCATCTGCAGGCAAGGTCATGGCGTCGGTTTTTTGGGATGCGCGTGGGATAATTTTTATTGACTATCTTGCAAAAGGAAAAACTATCAACGGCGAGTATTATGCGAACTTATTGCAACGTTTGAGATAAGAAATCAAGCACAAACAGCCGCATTTAGCCAAGAATAAAATGTTGTTTCATCAAGACATTCCACTAGCTCACATATCCGTTATTGCAATGGCCAAATTTAATTAATTGAAGTTTGAATTCCTAGCTGCTCATGCACACTATTCGCCAGATTTAGCCCCCTCAGATTATTTTCTGTTTCCAGACATGAAAAAATGGCTAGCTGGTCAAAGATTTTCCAACAATGAAGAGGTTACGTCTGCAGCTAATGGCTATTTTGAGGAGCTTAACGATTCTTATTATGAAAAGGATATCGAACTTATTGAACATCGCTGGGTAAAGTGTGTGGAGCTAAAAGGAGATTACGTTGACAAATAAATGTTTTTTTCCAAAATTTTTGTGGTTTCTTTGTTGGGCCAGGTCCTTCTGGGTCCACCCTCGTATACTGCGAATGTGGAGGAATAAAAAATATAAGCGATATATTTCTGAAGTGTCCTCTAAATAACTTACCCAACAAATACATTCATGTTGAACTCAATAAAAAAGAAATACTGACACCTCATGATATGACGGATGTTTTTATCTTATCCAATGTAAATTCATTGACCATAACCAAATAAAGCCATAGAAAGATTATATATATATATATATATATATATATATATATATATATATATATATATATATATATATATATAAGTAAAAAAGTTATTGGGTATAACCCTCAAAATGTTGTGCAACCGTAGACACGTGTTTCGAGCTTAAGCTCTCTTCAGTACGGTAAAATCAAGTGCGAAGATGTACAACACTTGGACGTAAAAATAGAAACAAAGGAAGTCAACAACAGGAAGCCAACCACACATTTGTGGCATCGGTTAGAAGACCTTGTACTCACAAGGCAACAACTAACGTCGCCACGGAGGTAGCTACAGCTACCAGCGTGACAATCCTACCCAGAAAGATACAAATAAGGATGGATTTAGCGAGGGGCAATATATGAAAATATATGTAAAAAAGTTATTGGGTATAACCCTCAAAATGTTGTGCAACCGTAGACACGTGTTTCGAGCTTAAGCTCTCTTCAGTACGGTAAAATCAAGTGCGAAGATGTACAACACTTGGACGTAAAAATAGAAACAAAGGAAGTCAACAACAGGAAGCCAACCACACATTTGTGGCATCGGTTAGAAGACCTTGTACTCACAAGGCAACAACTAACTTTCTGGGTAGGATTGTCACGCTGGTAGCTGTAGCTACCTCCGTGGCGACGTTAGTTGTTGCCTTGTGAGTACAAGGTCTTCTAACCGATGCCACAAATGTGTGGTTGGCTTCCTGTTGTTGACTTCCTTTGTTTCTATTTTTACGTCCAAGTGTTGTACATCTTCGCACTTGATTTTACCGTACTGAAGAGAGCTTAAGCTCGAAACACGTGTCTACGGTTGCACAACATTTTGAGGGTTATACCCAATAACTTTTTTACTTATATTTTCATATATTGCCCCTCGCTAAATCCATCCTTATTTATATATATATATATATATATATATATATATATATATATATATATATATATATATATATATATATATAACAATTTATCCTTCATAAACACCTCGAGGGTAGAGAAATAATAAAGAAAACATAATTAAAAACTTCTGTATTCGTGATGGCTAGTTGCATTTCATTGGAAGCAACGGCCGATAAATCAAATAGAGAGAGAATTATGATTATATTTCCTCATTTAGATATATTATTTTCATATTTATTATATTATTATTATATTATATATTGTTATTATATTTTAAATGTGTTATGGTAAATTGTTTTGTAAATGAAATTTCAAATTATATACACAAATGATAAAACAAAAACGCAGCCATTACTACCTGTACCTTTAGTAATTTCTTTACCTTTGCCTCTTCTTAGCTCAGCCGGCGCCAATGACGAATGAACTTGAGAAATCTAATCTCAAAGTGGGTTACACATCTATGGTTGCCTGTACCTATTGAATATTATGGGATAAAATATGAAGTTATATTCTCAAGTTGGTAGTATTGTTTCTTTTCAATTATTTTATTTCAAGTTGTCAGACCTTCATAAACATTCAAAATATTAGAAGACAAATATATATTAATTCTATTTATATCTACCTATCCCTAAAAGAGAACTACCTTATGATATTCTGATCAAAAGTAAACGACGCAAATCATTCTATGTGAAGAAACGTATTAAATATGAAATCTGCCCATGCGCAGATATGTTCAACTAAAATAAATGATGTTGGTCACACTGTACTGTCCATAAATTGGTTGTACTTATTTATGTTCATTGACACAATATTGTGACATAATGTTTATAAATATCACTTGGTTCTGGTTTTGTAAATGAAAATAAAAGATTATGAACGAACGTATTCGTATTGAATGGCTTGAATGTTTCTTCCTAGTGATTAGTTTCAGGATAATTGCATAGGATGTGAAATATATATAAGTTTTTTGTGCACTTGCAAAATGTGTTGTAAATACCTGGACGTCCTACAACTGACACTGTTGTACTTTGTGTAAGTTATTTCTTCACTGGATACTAACTATTATTACTGTGTTCTCCCTGGAACTCTGCTGTTTTATTTTTCATATGTATGTGAATGTCGTACAGCTGACATTGCTGTATTAAAATACAGTTACTTGTCTACTCGAATCTGCTTATTTCTGTATTCTCTTTGTTGCTCTGCCTTTTACTTATTTTGAATAACTTTAGTTTTTTCTCATCTCATCTCATTTTTTTCATTTAATCTTCCCCATAAAAAAAAACAATTTTTCTTTCTCCTTTCTTTTTTCATCTCATAGGTCACCAATCGTCTTTTTCTTTTTCAGTTCACCTATTAAAATTTCATTTTCTTATAAACTTATCTATACCATTATCTTCATGCTATTTATAACTATTTCTCTACCCTAACATATTTACAAAGTCTATATTTTGAATGCTTATTATATTTTCGGTTTCCCATTTATCAAATTCCTGAAATTTCAAATTTTCTCATCACTTTTTAAATTTCCCTCCACCTGTCATGTCATACTTCAAAACAATCCATCATTTCGAACTCCCTTAATACAGGATGTTTCATTATTACAACTTATTTCTTTTCCTTAATATTCATTAGGATTTATTTTTCAGAGTAATTAATTTATTATAACTGAATTTGCTAATATTTACAAATAAATGAAGTACAAAATAGGCTGCAAACAACATCTACACTACTCATCGTATCCTGCCGTTCATATGAAGAAATTTAAGGTAGTAAAACTTCCACAAATTAACAATGTATTATGCCTGTTTCCGTTTTGTATAGATTTCAGTAACAATTTTCATTTATAATTTTAATCTTATCACTCACACAAATACTATATCATAACAATATATATATATATTTATTTTATATATTATTATTATGGGAGTAAAGGGTTCATCATCGGTCGTTAACGAATGTTCGTTACTAAACGATCTCCCAACGAACTCTGTTTCTTCGATTAAATCTCTTAACCCAGAGATTGGAATGTTCTCCCTCTGCTCGCTAGGTGGAGCGGCCTAGAAACCGCTTCACCGCGTGAACCAGAGTTGACCAAACCAGCGGAGTGTGTGATGATTTGGACGGGAAACAGATGGCTTCAGTGCTGTCTGTGTTGACCTACCCTTGCACTGATGAGAGGCAACAACCTCGAAAATAGTCTGCAGGTGGTCACCCTGTCCAAATCAAAACATAATTCTGCTAGTTGGTCATAGAGGGCACTTGCAACTGCGTCCTCTGATGCTTTGAGGAACGTTGCACAAGTATCTGTTAGATTTAATTCAATACCCGTCGTGGTCTTAGCAAGAGGAGTAGTTGTTTTCTGACAGGTACTTGCCATAATAAGCCTACGTAGTAGGTGTATATGGGAGTAAAGGGTTCATCATCGGTCGGTAACGACTGTTCGTTACTAAACGATCTCCCAAAGAATTCTGTTTTCTTATATTATTTTCCATTCCTTTTCAAAGACTATTTGAGTTCTATTTCGAGTTCTCAAATGATTTCTCTTGATATATTTTGCATTATTTATCATTCGAGGAATTCATGTTATATAAATAATTATTCTCAATAGAACTGATTCTTACTACTTGAATATTGTTATTGAAAATTATTATTTGGGCACAGAGTGAGTTTGTTAAACAAGGTAAAAAAATGCCGTTAAACAGTAGCAGCAGGGACAGTTATTTAACGTACCTACAAATTGTACCCCTATTCCAGATCTTTCGCTCCCATACGTCCGTATGAAAATTTCATATCCAAATTAGTGAAGTATCATTTTGAAACAACTTGTCTATATACTTGAGTTTCGAATGATCGAGTCAAGTGATATTACAGTAACCGTTTAGAAATTTTGTAGTCCAACTCAAATCGCATGTTCCGTAAATATCTAACTAGTACTGTGGTTACAGTGTCCCTTATCGGAACTTGAATAGGAATACCTATAGACGCCTCCAAATTATAAGTATAAGCTCATCTCGAATTTGCCAACTCTTTATTACGAAACTGATTTTCGTAAGTGATGTTATTAGTTTCTAAGTATTAGAAATAGTCTTCCCTAGCGCGCACAAGTCTCTCAAAATATTTCTGAGGGTTGCTAAGGGTGCAGCCAGTTGACAGAAAGAACAAACAAAGTTGAACACAATCTTTAGTTTATGAGAAAATTAACCATTTCACGTATAGTGTGCATATTCATAACCATGGACAAGTTATCATAACCATGAATAGATTGAAAAACAGGTTTCATGACTATTAAGAGCTCAGTATTCCTTTGGTTACTTAAGGTACCTCGTATCAGGCCAATACCAAGAAGAAAATAAAATAAACATTTAAATGACTTTTCGAAATCACGCTTATATTTATGAACTATTGAACTAAAACTTTGTTTTTCGAATATGTTCACATTTTTGTTGATATCTCAGTTAGCGAAGGGGCTATTTTTGTCACTCAGCTGAGAAAAACTTGTATGTACTAGAACGCAAAATACCTACGTTGGCGTTCTAGAACTTAAATGTTAAACCTTTGGTGTGAATACAATTCAAGAAAAAAGAAACTACTCAAAACACCAAAACTATGTCACAACCACACTCGACGCGCGTTTCGCCAACAAAGTTATACCACTATTTATTAATGGACGTCAAATTATCTAACACATCGAATCTACCTACTCTACCTACTACTTATCTGAGGGGCAACCGCACTTATTATCAAATTTGCCTACTTTTGTTGTTTACTAATTCTAGCATTTACCTGCACAAAATTAATTTTAATGTTATCCTACTTGTTTTGGATTTGATGACACAAATTTCTTAGAAAAAACAATAATATATGAATTTATTGTGAAGAAAAGAATACATTTTTCAATGTACTACGAACTTGAATAATAAGCTGTAAGGGATAGGACCCTTATCAGCATTCATACTATTTTTACACTTGGCAATTTCCAGACTCTTGAATGCATCGAGAAGTCTATGGTCATGAACCTGTCTGAATAATTTTAAGCTTTTATCATCAAATCGGTGGTTGTGATCCAAAGCATGTTGGACCACACTTGATTTTTCGGGTCTTGAATATCGGATATGAGCAATGTGTTCTCTGAACCGTACTCACATGGCCCTTCGGGTTTGACCCAAATACAGTTAATTTTAATGTTATTCCATTTATTTTGGATTTGATGACACAAATTTCTTGAAAAAAAACAATAATAAATTAATTTATTGTGAAGAAAAGAAAAGAAAACATTTTTCAATGTACTACGAACTTGAATGATGGGAAAAATCTTATTTTTTCGATTTAGTTCACTAGTTTATCAATAGAAGCCAGTTTTTGAAGAGTTGTTTCTACTTTCATTGGTACTTCAGTTGTATGCATATATTTGCTACACCTTGTCATCCAGGTTTTTGCCTCATACCCAACCTTGATGGATACATATATATATATATATACACATGTCAAACTACAAAAATTACCCAACTGACCGACACTTCTCACAATTTTTACGGACTTTTCCCATTTTCTTTTTGTAAGTTTTTACAATTTTTTTCGGGAATGAAAGGGTCCGAGCTCCCCGGCGTTCTTTTCCATAATTTTCCACGTTTGAAACCATCGGAAATTTTTCCGAATTCCTAGGCATTCTCTTTCTAGCCTTCTGGTGAAATTTAATTATATTCCACCTCGTCTCATAAATAAATTATATGTAGTACCTCCGTCACTGGCCAAAATATCCACAAAATTTAAAGAGATGAAATTCCCTACTCCTCCAGTATTCACGTCCCGCGGGATCCGCTGCCCTATATCAGTCGTTGTTTTTGTGCCAGACTATTCACACGTAGGTATCTATATTTTGCCTTGATACCCTTTTTACGCGTAATTAGAACGATGCCAAAGAATAGTGTTTTGCGGAAAAAACGCCGCAGAAGCCGAAGTTGGTCTTCAGAACGGTCTTCAAGTGTTTATGAATTATTGAAGCGAATTGAATGCAGATTGGCGTCGGTGGAACGAAAACAGTCCCGAAAATCTCGGTACTCGAGTGATTCCGATAGTGAGGATAGTGTACGCGACAGTTCCATATTGCGTAACAGTTCGGCGGAACGGAGAAGCCGCCGACACCGGAGACAACGCCCTTCCTCGAAGAGCTCAGCAGCGGGAGAGGGTAGAGGGACGCATAGCGAGCCAAAGCAGCTGACTACAGCGGAACGTAAGTACTCGATTGCATTTGGGTTTTAAGAGGAACAAAATAGTTACAGTTTAAGTGGCCCGTTCAATTTGAACGTTTTATATCAACACCGATGATAGGTATTATTGGTTCCTCGATTGCTGCATAGGCGGAGAGAAGAAAGAAGATAACAGCATTTAACATAATTCTATTTGGGATAACAGATGAGATGTTGTATTTCTGTTTGTGATAACAGATGCGGTTTTCTGTTTGTGATAACAGATGTGTATTCCTGTTTGTGATAACAGGTATTGTGTCTGTTTGTGACAACAACACAATAATAACACTTAGATGAGTTTGCTGGTGATTTTCAAGCCCTACTTGCTACAACTAGTATTATTATTTCTGTTTGGGATAACAGACGTAACGCAACAAAACCGTTTGTGACAACACACCAACATTTTCTCTTCTGTCAGGAAAAACAGGAAGATAAAAGGGCATAATACAGCCACCTGGTTTGGGGACACCAGGGCTGTTTTTAACCACGCACAGTGCAAAGTACATAATTAAATAAAATTTTTGCTTTCAGAATCTGATGGACAAGAGAATACAGGGGGGGCGAAGAATCAATTCAGCCGCCCGTGCTGCAAGATGACATTTTATCGATTCTTGGAAGTGATATCACAACCAAAAAATCCTTTACCGATCCAATTCACGTGGAGGTTGCCAACCGTTGGTACCATATTTTGGCTTCGGGACTGAACGAAGCCACTCAAACGGCTTTGACCGACAAATACTTGCCCCCAGAAAACTGCCCTTCGCTAATCCCTTCAAAAGTGAATCCTGAAGTGACAATGGCCATCTCAGATTCTATCCTCCGTAAGAGACGGTCGGTTAATGGCACTTCAACAGTATGTCGGCCATTGGGCCAGTGCTAACAAGTTTGCTCTCGGATACGGTAACGAACAAGGGGCATATTCAACGCTTGAGCGATGGGTGTCGCCTTTTAACCAACATTCATTATTTGGAGTCGGTATCTCGAAGAGAATTGATAGCAATCAATTAAAACAAGGAACTAAAGGAAACCTTAACCATCACCCCCATTGGAGATCTGTTGTTCGGCACCGATCTAGATAATAGAATCCGGGCGGTCAAAGACCTCGAAAAATCAGACCAACAGCTAAAACCCACGAAGAAGTCCGGTAAGCTAGGGGTATTCGCTTCCACTTCGAAATCTCAGGGAAACTACAAACGCCCCCTCTAACAGAAACAGGGAAGCCGGAGGGGAGGGCGCACCTATCAGGGCCCAGCAACGATAAATCGAGCGAAGTTACACCATCTTCTAAGAAAACCCCGGGAGAGACCGTATCAGAGCGACTACCAGAGCCAGCGTCGCCGCCATGTTTAGAAAGAATGGTCAGTAAAGCATGTGGTCGTTTGAAATGTTTTGTTGATCAATGGCAGAAATTATCAGTGAACAAGAAAATTCTGTCATACATACAAGTCTTAAAAATACCATTTTTTATAAAGTTCCAGCAAACAGTTGTACCTTTGAGTCAGCTGATAACCAAGCTCTTGAAGACTGGTGCTCTAACTAGAGCAGACCCATGTGAGGGTCAGTTTATATCAAAAATCTTTACCGTATCAAAACCTGGTGGCACATATCGGCTTATCCTTAACTTACAAACTCTTAATCAATATGTGGAGGACATGCACTTCAAAATTGAAGGCCACAAAGTTGTGGCAGAACTTATGTCGCACAACATTTTATGTGTACAGTTGATTTTAAGGACGCATACCATTTAATACCTATGTACAAACCTCATCGCAAATACTTGCGGTTTATCTTCAATGGTTTCCTCTATGAGTACAATTGTTTGCCGTTCGGATTGAGCTGTGCCCCACGGGTATTTACAAAAGTCCTAAAACTCATGATTACTTCATTACGAGAAAGCGGAGCTCTTCTTGTCGTGTATTTAGATGACTTCCTAATCTTAGGCAAAACTTTTGATCAGTGCGCCCATAATGTACGACTGACCATAGACTCACTATCACAGCTTGTGTTTCTGATAAATTTTTCAAAAAGTAAACTTGTACCCAACAGGTTATGAACCTTTTTGGGTTTCATTTATTATTCGAAATCCATGACTGTATCATTACCAGATGAGAAACGAACCAAGATCATGAAGTTACTTGCGCATTTTGCGAAGTTACCACAATGCACAATTAGGGAATTCGCAAAGTTCATTGGCACCATTGTCTTGGCGTGTCCAGCCATAAAGTACGGTTTTCTATATACAAAAAAGTTAGAACGCCACAAGTACTTAGCATTACAGGGATCAAAAGGTACATATGATGCAATGACTCTCATTTCAAAAAATTTACTTGGCGACTTGAGTTGGTTCATTCGGTCGGTGCCATGTACATTGAATCAATTAAAGATCACATCCTTTCAACTGGAGTTATTTACTGATGCTTCTACTTCAGGCTTTGGCTTTGGCAGAACCTTTCCCTGGTGGCAGGGAAGTTATCAGGAAAGCTCTACTGTTAGGACATGTGCCAACGGACTCACTGGTAATTTGTTGTCCTCAATAACACCTGTTACTCTCAAACAATACAATATGGGATTGAAACGTTGGTGAGAGTTCTGTTCCCAGTCAAATATTGACCCTTTCGTAGTTTCTATCCCAAATGTTTTAGAGTTTTTAACTATTCGGTTTCAAAAGGGAGCGTCTTTCGGGACGCTCAACTCTTATAGGTCCTCTTTGGCTCAAATTGCGGGACCCGACCTCGCACACGATTATGGATTGAAGAGATTTTTCAAAAGAGTGTTTGGTATGCGACAACCATTACCGAGGTATGAAAATACCTGGGATCCCGAGATAGTAATTAATTACGTGAGAACTCTTGGAAACGATACAATCTCACTTGAACTCCTCACTCAGAAGTTGGCGAGCATATTAGCTCTTGCAACAGGGCAACGTATACAGACCCTAAGCCTCATTGAGGTCGACAATATACAAGTGCAGGCTGATAGGGTTGAAATTAAAGTCCATCGAAGAATTAAGACATCGGGTCTCAATAAGAGCCAACCGTTCTTAACTTTGCCATTCTTTACCTCAGACCCAGAGGTGTGTGTAGCAGACACTCTCTTAAAGTATTTAGGGAAAACAAGAGAGTTGAGAGGCGACTGCAAATTTTTATTCATTACCCACAAGAAACCTTATCATAGAACCACAACACAAAACATAAGCAGATGGATAAAAAATGTTTCAACCAAGAGTGGCCTGGATACCAACTTATTTAAAGCTCAAAGTACGCGACATGCCTCAACGTCTGCTGCGGCTCGAAAAGGTTTAAATTTCGACTCTATCAGACTTGCGGCGGGGTGGACCAAAAACTCTAGAACATTCGCACACTTTTACAATAGGCCTTTAGTTTGCAATGAACAGTTTACCAATACTATCTTGAGTTCGAAATAACATTATTTCAGCCAGATCAGGTTACACCTTGTTTTGCTCGGGCAGCGAATGAGTCTGTCTATATATTGATATTGTGTTTAATAAATGTTGCAACGCCTTTAAGCATCTACATATAATTTATTTATGAGACGAGGTTGAATATAATCATAAGACCAAACGAACTTACCTGAAGTGAAGTTCGATCTTGATTATATGAAGACCTCGTCGAAATAAATAAAGTCCCACCCTACCCTAGTTCATACTTCGATACATCCCAACTATTATTGCAACAACACCTTTCAACAAGACTGATATAGGGCAGCGGATCCCACGGGACGTGAGTACTGGAGGAGTGGGGAATTTCATATCTTTAAAGTTTGTGGATATACTGGCCAGTGACCGAGGTACTACATATAATTTATTTATTTCGACGAGGTCTTCATATAATCAAATTCGAACTTCACTTCAGGTAAGTGTCGTTCGCTGTCCGATATTTTTCACTGATCCAAATTTTCTTTCAAGAAGTTGGGAGGTACGACATCCATCGCAATATATTATTGCATTGTCATCAAAATTACATATGACATTGACCGGCAGAAAGTACGCATCATATGGAAAATGCTTTTATTGATGAAATTTCACAAATATCGATACGCACAATCAATCGCTTCTGCATCAAACGAACCCCCAAAAGACGTTGTACAGTGCCGTTCGTCTTCTCGTATTTGGAGAAAAACCTAAAGATGTCTCAAAAACACAATTATTTAAATATATATCGAACAATTTCATTCGGAAAAGTTTGTCAGAACGACATTTTATAGCTATGTACAAGTTTTGAAGAAAAATTAGACAAAAAATTTATTTTTTGACTAAAAAAATGTTTCAAATTGGAAAAATGTATTTCTGACAAAGAAACTAGTCAGAGGGCCAACAGTAATATTTCAAACAATATTTTTTAAAAATTAGCAAGCTAATTCTTTTTACTACGCATTCCTTAGTTATTTCCTTTACTAATAGGAATAAATAATGATTGAATAGTGAATAGAAACATAATACAAACATTATTGTACTAATCATCTTCCTGAAGATACGATTTTGTGCTCAGCTGCTCATAGAATAGCACATTTGACTTTCCTCTTACAGTTAATTCTGGATATAATGGTGTCAACAAGAAATCATTCTATTCATACCATCTACCTACATGAGTCCACAGTAGGCCAGTGGCCACGCTGTGATTGAAAAAATTAGATGAATTGTAGCTAAAAAGGTCAACACTGTCACTCATATTATAGTTGCTCATATCCAATTCTTCTAAAGGAAAATCAATAGTGACGTTCAATTTCCTACTGTATCTCCCTGTAACTGCCTTATGCCTAACGACGGGTGGGCCATCCATTTGGGGCACATAAAAAGGGTCCTAACCAGAAAATTCAGAACCCATGAATTTCTCTGTCACAGAAAATCCGTTAAAATAGATCACTAAAATGGTAGGGATTCTATTGATAGAAAGGGATTTTGTAAATTTTTTCCCTTCTTGAATTGTAAACATATTGGTTTTAAGTCAAAATTTCCTCTCTTCTGTCCTGTTTTCTGAGGTGATGCTACAGAAAGATCCCAGAATTGATCAAAGGTGACCACACTATGCGCACTTCAATGTGGATTTCAACTGACCAACAAAGTTATACAGGGTGTCAATTTGAAAACTTCCCACACTTAATATCTTCCTTCCAGTAAACAATATGAGTAATCGAAAAAACAGGTCAATTTTATTGTCAAGGGGGACACTTTCAAGGACTATTTGTAGCCCTCGTGGTTCAACCCCCTAGGAGGGGTAGATGTTACCCTTAGAATTTTAAATGGGAAGGGGGGTCAAGTGGCACATCATTTTGATGGGTGTTCAATTCTTGTTCCAATGGTACCCTGACTTATTACTTTTTGATGAGCATTTTCCGAAAAATTGCGTTCTAAACTAACAGAAGTAATTATTAGAACGCCTATACTGAGATGCATGGTTTGGCCAGAACTGGTTAGAATATTAGGTGGTACCGTTCCAACCCTTTATTAGGGGTAACATTAGCCATTAGCTCCAAACACTTTACATAAAAAAGTAGTCTAATAGTAAAACGTAGATGGTAGTAAAGTTGTGTTTATTAAATACTGAATTTTTAAGTGTCATCGCAGAAATTGTACAGATAGCCTTCCTTTTTTGCTACTTCTGCTGTAAAAAATTTCTGTTTTTCGGCAAAAAATTGGTTAGCAAATTTGAACTATGTGGTAGTATTGTGAATACCGTTGTACCTGTTGGGCTGTTTAGGAATTACTTTAATAAGTGTATAAAAGTGTAAAAATGGTTTACATTCTTCAAGACAGAATTGAAATGATTGTAATTTATGGCGAAGTTGGAAAGTGCGCACGAAGGGCGGCATGTCTTTTTAACGAAAGACATCCAAATTGTAATGTAAGTCACCGGTATGTGCTTGATTTGGTGAATAAGTTTTACGAAACTGGTTCAGTGACAAATAAAAAAAGAAATAACCCCAGAGTACTAAATGAAGCAGCTCAAATTGAAGTTTTGGGAACATTTGCTGCAGAGCCCACGAGCTCCTTACGATCAGTATCAGAACAGACGGGAATGTCACGCGAGACTATAAGAAAAGCATTGAAAATGCATAAATTTCATCCATATAAAATGCAGATTTTTCAAGAGCTCCACGAGGATGATTATGATAGAAGAATAGAGTTTTGTGAAATCATGTCTCATCGAGTCAATACCATCCCTAATCTTCTGTTAAACATCTGTTTCAGCGATGAGTGTTCATTTTTTCTGAATGGCAATGTTAATAGACAAAATTGTCGCTATTGGAGTGACGAAAACCCACATATTTTTCGGGAAGGTAATGAACTTTTGCAGGAGGATCTGTTACATTTCCAGCAGGACGGTGCTCCACCTCATTATTTTCTTCCCGTCCGACAGTGGTTAAACGACAGATTTCCGGGTAGATGGATTGGCAGAAGGGGAGCAGTTGAATGGCCTCCGAGATCACCGGATTTAACACCCTTAGATTTCTTTCTTTGGGGGCATCTTAAATCCGTTGTTTATAAAACACAACCTTCTGATATTGACGAACTTAAAAGACGAATTACAGCAGCATGCCGGTCAATTCCTAGTGAAGTTTTCCGTAATGTTAGAGGGGAGTTCGAAAACAGACTGTATTACTGTTTAGAGCAAAATGGACAACATTTCGAACAGCTAATAAGATAAGCGTAAGTAGATTTTATGTTGGAAATGTCTTTCTCGCAAATTAAATTTTATTGTGTAGAAGGAAAATAACCACCAAATAAAAAATCCCATGCGTAATAAATTTATTCCTGTCATTCAAGGGTTGGAGCGGTGCCACCTACTCTTCTAACCATTTTTATTAAAGGGAGTCAATACAATAATGCATCTCAGTATAGGCGTTCTAATAATTACTTCTGTTACTTTAGAACGCAATTTTTCGGAAAATGCTCATCACAAAATAATAAGTCAGGGTACCATTGGAACAAGAATTGAACGCCCATCAAAATGATGTGCCACTTGACCCCCCTTCCCATTTAAAATTCTAAGGGTAACATCTACCCCTCCTAGGGGGTTGAACCACGAGGGCTACAAATAGTCCGTGAAAGTGTCCCCCTTGACAATAAAATTGACCTGTTTTTTCGATTACTCATATTGTTTACTGGAAGGAAGATATTAAGGGTGGGAAGTTTTCAAATTGACACCCTGTATACAATCTAATAGGCGATTTCCGTGCCCACGTATATTGACCACGACTTTTGAGCTTCACTGTCATTTAAATTGTTATCAATCTTTCCCAGGAATGCTTTGCGCTCTTCCGTCATTCTGTCAACATCTTCATGCTCAACCTCCAGCAGATATGGTAGGAACTCCTGAGCATCTTGCTGAAAGGAACCAATGAAACGGGGTGCATATCTTGAATTTAATTTTTCGGGAGCTTGTATTCACCAATCTTTCATGCGAACCTTCCGACTCCCAAGTAACAATTTAAATGTTATTTGGATTTATCCTAGTTTTATGAAAGTTTTATGAAGGTTAGGTAATGCCCAATTTGATTTATGCAAGTCATATATTATTCCTAATACGCTACCAGAGCAAATAGATTTATGAATCAGTTTCAAAACACTCCTGAAGGCTATAAGATAAAACCATTCAGCTTTTAGGTATATTTGTTTTTATGATGGTTTTACAATGGTTTATACATATACACGATAAATCTTTTTGGTATTTAAATAATCCACATAGAAACATAGTTTTGTGATGGTTTTATAGCACTCCTCAAGTCCATGCGATGGTTCTGTAATAAAACTAACGATGAGGTTTTATTAAGGTTTTGAGATGTACTCTCGAGAACCGCTATAAAATCAAAGCATAAAACTATTCCTACTTAAATTCTAGTAGCTCCCCCTAACCGGTAATAAATAAATCACATTGGGTAAAGATAACTGGAAAAAATAAATAGTAATTAAACGTTTCACAAGACTTAGACACCAAATACTTATCACGGGAGTATAGACACTGAGTATACTGACCAAGTCGATCACGAAAAGACGAATGTCAGGCGGGATTGACAATTGACAGTTTGGAAATTGGATTAAATAATACCAAACGTACTTTTTTAGGATAAAATGATTTTAAAATGGTTTATTTTGAGGAGAAACGACTTTATGACGGCAATATGTGCAGCTAAATAGAATAAAGGTAGGGTAGCCATATTTTATTACAACCAGAGGGAACAACTAAAGAGGGCCTAATTTCAATTCATGTTTCTTGCAATTTGGCGTGTATGACGGAGAGGAAATACACAATTATTGGTATTCATTTGTATTTAGATATAGTACAAATCATTCCGGGAAAGATATGAGTCAAAATAATTTTTTAATTTTATGTGGTATTTTGTTTATTTTCTTAATTTCGCGTTGTTATTGGGGCGCGTTGCAGATTTACCTCCTAACTGACGTCATTTTGTCAAAAAAATTTCATTCGCAGATGATATTCGACATTTTACGTTGTTGAATACCCATATATTCTTCATATATCACTGCCAGGACGCCATCATTATATTTTTGTTTGTAAAATAGTCGCCCTATTTTTCGCAACTGAAGAATTAGATTAATTTAAGTCCGTTTTGGCTGTAGTTATTTATGGAATATTTTCTAACCCACTTTCATTCAAAAAGAGATATTTTGATGCCAAATAGATTTTTTTAATGACATACAGGATTATGACAGCCCCATGATTTGGTTTTATAATGATCCTCAGGAGGTTATTAATAATCCTGCGAATAAGGCAAGCAGGTTTTATGTTTGCATTTCAAAATAGCCCTGAGAACCTTCACAGGAGTGGGCCCTCGTAGATTTATAGCAGCTTTAAGGAGGTTTTATGGATGTCGTTACAGCAAAACAGTTTTATCGATGCTGTGATTGTTATGGTCTTCAGGACCTTCTGAGGGCTATCACAAAACTGAAATTGTTACTTGGGACTATAAATTACATTCGCAAAAGCTTCGATTGAATCACCCTTTAGACTTGAGGTAATTGTGTTTGAATTCATAATGTAGGTGTCCTTTGTCAAATGCTCCAGCAACCTTCTTGTATGCTTGAAAGTGGTTGATAATGTTTCACTTTGAGTAAGATTATTCTGGACTTTGATTGTCTAAAAAAGAACAAAGAAAAATTCAATTATCTGCAACTTGATAACGACTGTAAATTTTAACAGTTGAAACGTCGTGATTTAAAATTTGCAGAGAATTGCATTTTTCTTTATTCTTTTTTAGACAATGAAAGTCCAGAATAATCTTACTCAACCTTCTTGTAGTTGATCGAAAATCATTAAGTAAGTGATGCCAAAATTTTGAAAATCAATGAGATCAATCAAGTGTTTTAATAAATTTTTTGTGTGCTTTCTTTTTTCTGAAGAGTCCTTATTACAATTACTGAATTTGCCACTGAAACAGATTGATGAGGAATTTGTAAGTACACTGCAGGATGTTGATTTTGATCTTACTCTGATGTTCGTGAGCAACTTTATTCCTGTCATGAACGGTATACCTGTCGACTCTCTCGAGTGTGATAAAAAGAATTATTCAATTCCAAATTGTTAGATGCAATTTAATTTCCAGCCTTCCCTTTGTCATCTTAGAAAGACGTTTCCTGTTAGATTGATAAAAAATTCATACCATTGATGCCCAGGAGGAACGGTTCCCTACACTTACGCTGCGTATCCTCTAAGAATGGCAATACTAATAAGTTATATGACAAAGGAATGAATGCCATTGCATTCCGTAAGTTTCAATAGCTACATGCATTGATCATATAGAAGTAAGATAGTTAGTCAATGCCTGTGTAATTGGTGTTGGACGCAAACGCGAGTGTTATCTAGCGTGATTAGTTACAAACATGAATGTTTGACGTCATTTTAATGCAGCTTTCTTCATAAAAACCCTGATTTTAATGCTTTCCCATTGTTTCAATCAAGTTACAACACGACTTGGAGGCCAGATCACTGAAGTTACGACATGACTTGGATGCGAGCTCACTATCGCCATCTACATGTCGCATCCATTTTAATCCAATGATAATCCCATAAGGTTGACTATCTTCTATATAAACAATGCTACAAGGTAGAAAATGTACACAGATAAAAAATATTTCTTCAATCAAGAATATACATACTCTTGAATAGAATAATCTTCTGAAATGAATAATCATTTCTAATCAATGAATATACTTCCATTTCAAGCTGATTGTAATGTTTGCTTCTTTACATAAAATATCTTGAAATGAATTTGTTTGCAGTGAAAACATTATACTCTTGATCCTAGAAAACATTCACATCAACTCATTGTGAAACATAATCCTCTTAACACAAGAATATAATTCCTTGGTAGATATCACTACCCGTGCCACATGACACATTCAACCGATGAGAAATCAAAGCAGCTGGCGACACCGCGACCTGTGAATACGACTTCCATTTCGATTATTTCATCCAGTTTGACCATTTGGGTTGGAGGTTATGAGGCTATGCGTACCGATATGAATATTAGTTTTGTGCCTAGTGGAAACTGTTTCTATACAATAAAAATGCAATATGAAAAATTGAATTTGGCTCATTACGGGCCAGTTGTGAAAATGAGTGAAATATATTTTGGTCTCCTACAGTTTTGTGTCTAAAAGCGAATGGAGTTGTTTATGTATTCAATCAAACTGCAATATGCGTCACTACTAACTGGTTTTATTGAGAATACAGTTATTAAACTTAAAACTATTCTCATATAAAACCATTTTTTATACCTAAATAATTGTTCGTAGTTGTGAATCTATGCTTTGTTTAATCTATTCAATTTTGCCAAAATTAAAATGGCTTTCATTCTTTATTTTATAACCAAGTGCAAAGTGCAGATTTGAAATTGCAATGTTTTTGTATCAACTTACTCCCATGATTCAACAAAAAAAAAAGTACCCATTATTGAAGCTAAAATATTTTTGCCTCAACCAACTTATGAACTTGTTTCAAAATATTTTTCTTGTAAGTGGCCAATAGGATTCCGTCAAAAAATCAAACTAATATTTGGTAGGACCTATTCAAGAATACAATCTGTTTGAATCAACGCAATCCTTTTTATCAGTGTAGTTATTTTTCAACTCATTAATTTTTTTTCTCCATATTTTCCCAATTTACAGCTGCCCTTCCCTGACGTTCAGAAGTAGAGATTATGTGTGATGGAGTCATCATACCAACGCAAGTAAAATCCCATATGACTGGTTTTCCAAATTTCCAAGGGATTAATGTCATTCCATCAGATCTTTTCTCATCTTCACGACTCACATATACAGGCTCTAAGATGGATGAAATGTTTGCCTGTATCAAAGACCTCTCAATCAAATTATTCATAGTAAACATCATGGCGATATCTACGACCAGAACTGAATTTGCAGTCATCCAATTCAACACTACAATTGCATTTGTGGTTAACATAAAGTTAGGATCCGAGTCCAAGCTCTAATAGAATTTTTTAATGTTTCATCGTCCAGAAGATTACTATGAGTAGAAACTGGAAATGCATCTAACCACGCACTTGACTCCTTAGACGTTACTGCATTGGGACGAGCCTTTTGTGTTGGATAAGCAGCTGAATCAAGCGGACTCTTCAAATTTATTTAAGCAATGGGCGATCATACGCAACTCTAATTTCTTACTTTTAGACACTATATCCTTTCAAAAAATACAAGTGTTGGAGACTTTTGACTAGCTACAATTCACAAGTAATAAAGGTTTCAAAAGTTATATTCCGTCATATTCAGTCCAAGTAAATGATGGATAGTAGGCCTGAAACAAAAATATAATAATGTTTGAAAACTATTTTCACTGCTACGAAAAATGCATTCTTCCATGAATCTTTTTAAATTTGCAGGTTCATTGGCATTTATTCAGAAGTTATTCAACATTCTGACATAGGAATCCAAATGGAGATTACATGAGTGTCAATGTATGTTCAAAGAGATCCTTGAACAAATACGAATTGTCAAGTGTTGGAAAATCAATCAAAAACTCACATTACAAACCTGTGTATCTTATATCTTGGCTTGAGGATTTTTAACGTAATCGCAACTTTCAATTAAAAATGTTTCACTGACATTTACACCGAAACTTCCTTCCACAAGATTAGTGAAGGTTCATGTGGCTGTATTGTCGCCCACTGGGAATGATCATGTACCGCGGAAACTTGGTTTCATATATTGGGTCAAGTGCTCTCTTTTCAGCAGAGGCTGTCAACATTTGTCATAAACCGATCCGAGCGGAAATAACGCCCATCTTGGACAATTTCTTTCCATGTCTTACTCCTCGGAAAAATTACTTTCTCTGAATGTTTCCTCACACGTCATTACCCTGTCTTGTTATCACCCTCATAAGATCCTAAAATACGTGTTTTTTTAAGATGATAAATGTTTCTGTTCAAGTAATAGGTAAAACTTTTTTCGAATGTAATATACGAATGGGTAGTGGAAATCTGATAACTATATATATACTTGATATTCGATTTTGTATGGGACTTTTTTTGAACAATGAAGTTTTCTCAATGAGCAATATATTTTCATGACTGATAATATTTCAGGAAGCGAATGGTCACGATTCATTTCATTTTTGATTTTTTATGATTCCCAGATACCTGAGTTATATAGCAAGTCATAATTCAGACTTATTAGTATACCAGAAACACCTAATTATTAGCAACATAGATAATAATTCAAATGAAAACGTGAAAATATTACTGATGCGTATGAAGATATAAAATAATTTTACAAAATATAGCAGGGATTGCTTCCCTCCAACATATGTTTTTTCAGAGTTATTTTGAAAGAATTGATTTTTATTTCACATTGTAACTCATTGGATGTTTTTGTGCCTTTGATAAAAATGAAGTTTTGAATAAATCTTCTGTTAAGTTGAGGAATATGAAAATATCTTTTATATCTCGTTTCATAGTGATAATATTTGAAATTATAGTTTACTTTATCTTTCAAGTACTTAGGTACACTTCCATTACTTATTTTAAGTAAAGAAATCAGTGCCTGGTATGATGAAAATTATTTTACTGCCATCCGCCATCTGCTCAACATCTGTGCAATAGACGAATTGCATGAGACAATTGTGCGCATTGATCCATTCTGCAATTTTTGTAATATATTTATTTTATTTTGATTCAATAAATACAAAATAGTAGTAGTAGTGTTGTATATTATAATCCTTCGGGTCCACTGATTGCGATATCTTGAACATCAAAATAGATAGTTCACTTCAAAAGATGTCGTTTTTATTGAACTACAATACCAAGGTATTCGCTTTATTTTCCTGCTCGATTATTTCATTACCAATTTTTATTGCCATGATTCTCTATGACAAAATCATTATTATTTCTTTCATTAGCAATAAGTATAAAATTAGTTTTATTGTCGTTAATTTTCTGTAGATTTCGGTAGATTTTCTATAGTCTCATGTGAATAAATGAAATAAACATTAGCAAATAAATGAATGTTACAATTTCCTGCTGCTTCAACAATATAATCAATGTATAATAGGGACAATAAAAACTCAAAAACACGTCCCTGTTGGACCCCATTGCCATTTTCTATTTCCTTGGAGAGTTTACTATTGAATCTCAGTTTATATTTACCGTTCCCAGATAATTAGCTAGCCATTCCAATGCCTCACCCTTGATACGGACAAATCTTAATTTTTCGATTACCCAGCATCGAAAGCCCTTTGAAGATCAAGAAATACCTCACCTTTCATTTGATTTTCACCTAGACTTTTTTCCAGTCATCCAGAACACATTGGAAGGCTGTTTCTCAGCTATACTTCTTATACTTCGTAAACCTGACTGAACATTGGTATTGATCTTATTTTTCTCTACAGGATTTCCTCTTCAGGATTATTTGTTCATAAACTGTTTTTTCGAAAAATTTTTCAATAGAGTTTAGCATAATGACTGGCATTGATTGGGTTTACAGTTTTTGGTACTGGGATGATAGTGAAAATTTTCAGGTCATTGGGAAATGTGCTCGTCTCTGGTGATTTGTTATTGAATTTCATCAACGGTTTTTTAAGGTTATCATATAAAAAAAAAATACATGATTTTGCCACCAAAAAGCTGATTTATTTTGAAAAATTTCCCATAGAACCGAGAGCTATCTATACCTACAGTTTCTTTCATGTATTTAATTGATAGAAAATCAAAAAAATGTATTTGATAATTATCAAATAACGGGGAAAGTATTAAAAAAAAACATATATATTCACCACAAGAGCTAGGGGCCTCTCCGGAGTATTAAATTATTTTCTTTAGTCCAGTGATAAGAATGAAATCGACAAAGTCTAAGTACCATTCTCTCCAAATCTTTCCGCAAAGTGGATAATATGAGACAAGAATCTGACAAAAAACAAGTACTTCCCTGGCTAATGCCACGACGGACATTGAACCACATCTGACAGATATTTGTGCAACGTTCTTTAAAGAAGACTCAATTGCAAGTGCTTATTGTAGGCGAACAAAAGATTATCCTTAATTTGGCTGGGGATGACCACCTGCAGACATGTTTCGAGGTTGTTGCTTTATCACTGCAAGGGTAGATCTGACAACTATGATTTGTCTTTTCCCTGCCAAATGAATTATAACTTACTGTTTATCTAATAATTACCCACGGATGAAGCAGCGACTTACAGTAAAGTCAGTAGCAGCGCCACCCTCCAGGAAAATCAATTAGCACTCTCCGAGACAGCGAAAGGCTCCAGGAAGAGTGAATACGAAAATTCAAACAAGTTCAAATGTTTTGCCGGAGACTACAAATAAATAATAAGAATAAAATCGACAAAGTCTGAATCAAGAAGGACGTTGCTCTTGGGTCATTCGTTTCTTTGGATATACGGGAACCAATTTCCTGGATGAACTTTTTCGCATGAGGGCCGAGAGTGCCGAATGTTTCAATTGCTACTGGATAGAAAATATAATTGTCCTTCAAATTTTGGTATTTTCGGTGTTTTAAGTTTTCTGCCAAAGTAGCTGCCGAACCACTAGAAATGGAAGTTGAAGAAACATGTGACTGTGCCAAAGTGTCTACACAGGTAAAATCCCAGATAACAGGTTTTCCTCTCTGCCATGGAATGAGTGTTATGCCATCAGGCCTTTTGCCGTCGTCCCTACGAATACCAACTGGTTCTAAAATGGACGGAATGTTTGCAGACGAAGGGGCTCGTTTAATTAGGTCATTCACTGCCTGATGTCTTGAAAAACGACCGGCACTATATCTACAACTGAGTCCATGAGTGCCTCTGCCATCTACTTCTGTACCGCATTTGCAACGGTGTTGGACACAAATCATCGAACCTGAGCGAAACCCAACGGCAATCCTGAATGACTCGTTGTCCAACATCGTTCCAAGGGAAGAAACAGGAAGAGCATACAGCCACGCTCCCGCATCTTTCGATGAAACTGCTTTGAGCCGTGCCATATCTTTTGGAGTCTTAGCAGACTGTAGCAGTTTGTCGTGTTCAATTTTTATAAGCAGAAGATCCCATGCACGTTGAAACGTTCTTTGTTCTGGAGGTGAATTAGAATTTGTTCGACTGATCCAAATTTGTTCAGCTTCTTTCAATAAGTTATCAGAAGGAAAATGTGTAGGTAGAATCAGATTCGTTAAATCGGCAACATTATAAACTGATGACAGGAAAGCGGGCAATGGAAGAGATGATGCTGAACGAATGCCCAAGCCCCCCTGAGAGACCGGAAGTGATGCTTGCAACCAAGAAGCGTCATCCATTGGGTTATTTAATAATAATTGGAGAGAGTCTCGCAACGTATCATAAAATTTGTTCAAATAACTCACATTATGCCAACAAGGACTGCATTTCAAAGTATAAGTAAGTTTTGGAATGGCCATGCAGTGTTTCAGGAGGTGAAAGGCGATATGGGTAGGGAGAATTGACAATCGGGAGAACATTGTATTGAATTTTTGAAGTTTCTCTTCGAAGCAGGGAATAATGGAATCATTGGTAAGCGGTGCACCAAGAATAAATAAAACTCTTTTATCAACATGTCTCATTCCAGGAGCAAGATTGATTAAACATTTGAAGATTTCACTATCGAAGCCTTCAAGAAAAAAGAGTTCGCAATTGTGAAAATTCAGTTCCAGACCAATATCCGAGGAATTATCAATAATTGATGAAAGTGCTAACAGAACTTCATTTGCGTTGCCTCCAAAAGAACCATCGCCCAGATACCAAGCGTTAAAATCAGTCGTAATATTTTTTATGATATCATTATTTGAGTGACAGAAGACTGCCGGAGATAACGGATCACCTTGTTGAAGTCCACGTTCTGACATTATTATATCTTCGCCAAAAGACAGAATAGAAGGCTCACTGTAGCACTGTAGTATCCAATGATATATTTCAGGAATATACTTTCTAACTTTCTCGAACATCAAGTCGCGATTCACCATAATAAAGGCATTTTTGAAATCTAATTTCAAAAATACTTTGCAGCTCTTGTTGATGTGTCCATTCACGAATCGTCTGGCAGCATGAGCGACAGCTTCACAGCCTCCAAGAGTGCCAAAACCAAATAGAGAGAGAGAAAGAGAGAGAGAGTCATTATTAGTTCCTTGTAAGTACCAAAACCCTTACGGGTGTAGAACATGTAATTTTTTATACAATAAAAAACAGTAATATTTATATGCAGGTAAAAAAATATACAACATGTACATGCCATAGTTCCTAAAATGAGTATACATAGTAAAATACATAAATATATTGTCGCATATTCATTAAATTGTAAGCCACCTGGAAACATGTTTAAAAACAGAAGAAATACAAAACACAGAGTAAAAACACAATATTTTATAGAAAGTACAATATAAAAAACCAACTAATTTAAATATCTAAATAGAGTGTCTATATGATGCAAAAATTAAAGCACATCGTCGAAAAACTCATGCAGCGAGTAGTATGCTTTGGAGAGAAGTAATTTTTTCAATTTGATCTTCATGATATTGCAAGACAGGATTCGAAGAGATTCATGTATCTTGTTATAGATTGAAATCAATGAAAAAGGTATATTTCTTTGTAGATAAGTTAAATGTGTCTTTGTATTCAATAGTTGTTTTTTATTACGAGTATTGTGGGTGTGATTCCGGTTATAGATTGTAAAGAGAGATATGTTCTCCTTAACAAATATTACAGACTCATGAATATAGAGACTAGATAGAGTTAGTATTCTCTTTTCTATGAACACTGTTTTGCAGCTTTCCCTCTGTGAAAGATTGAAAATTTTTCTCATGCATCGTTTTTGCAAAATGAATATTTTTTGTGTGTGGGCAGACATTCCCCAAAGAATGATACCATATCTGATGTGACTCTGTACATACCCATTGTATGCTAGCATTGCAGCCTCAGTAGAAATATTCTGTGTTATTACTTTCAGGGCATAGCAGTACCTTGATATATGAGTTGCAACTTTTTCAGTGTGACTCTTCCAGTCAAGTTTTGAGTCGATTATAATGCCAAGAAGAGAGAGTTGGGTTACTGGTTCTAAAATGGTTACACCATCACTTATACTATTATTAGTGCCATTTTGGGCAACGGAGATAATTTGGGTCTTGTCAGTATTTAGTTTAAGGTTGTGTTCCGAAAAATACCCCGCCAGAAGATTCAATTTGGAGAAGATATTGGATTGCAGAAAGTGGCGTTCAGTTGAACTGATGATTACTGAGCAGTCATCAGCATATTGAACCATGTTATGGACGAAATAATTCACCAAGTTTTGGTTTTAATTTCAGATATGCCAGTTTCGCAACAAGACGATGATAAACAGTTCCTACAGCAATCGGTCTGATACCTTCGTCTTTTTTGTTCAGACCGCACAAGGAAGCACCAAACAGTATAGGAGAGATGTCAGGGCTGATACATTCACATAAAAAGAAATTGCAAAGGTTCGTGAGAGATGACAACAGTTTAATACCCGCAGATCCTGCACTGTAACTAATCATATCCTGTAAATGTGAAGGTCTAAGGGAAACTAATCCTCCAGGTGAACCAGTACAGAATGACCCAATTGCCTCTTTCGAAACTTCAAGTTGGGTAATCGATGGGCAATCTTTCGGAAAATATAGTTGAGAATTAGCCTGGATGCTTCAATTTGAGTTGAGTGAATGTTTCATGATCAAAATTTGCCAATGTGTCATCGGAACATAATATTCTGACAGCTCTTGAAAGATCCCCATCTGAAACTTTATTCTCCACCAATTTTGGAATAAAGGATTTTGAATCAGGACGATCTCTATTCTTAATGCGTGGAAAAGGTAATTTGGGAGGATTATTAAGATTCCTCTTGATTATAGTGGCTAGTGATACCTTATGATTACCATCGTGTGGAACACTGAAGTTTTTGTATGCGAATAACAAGAGATTCGTCCAGGAAGTGACACTGTTATTCTTCAAACAATCCTCAATAGCTTCAGAGAGGTTGGAGGCAGGGAGATATCTTGCAGCTTTGGGAACTCTTTTAATGATACAACATGTTTGTTTCGATGTTGCTAGAGTCAAGTGGAGCGGTGGGAAATTCTCATCAACAAAATGGTGAGAAACATACATGGCTAGATGTTGAAATATTGCTTTCTTGACTAAGCGAATGGTGAACTTTTGCCTTGTGGATCTTTAAACCAGCACAATTCTTGGAATTTTTGCAACAGGCATCACAGCGGGATGTTGACAGTGACATTGTCAATTGTTCAATTGCTATTTACCTAAACGAAATCAGATAGTAAGAAGTACATCATATTAAGAATTGAAAAGCATTAATAGTGGAGTTCCATACTTGGACCTGTTTTATTTTTATTGTATATTAATGACATACTGACTATCCAAATTTCAGGTTCATTTACTGTTTTTGCTGATGACAGCACTATATATTGGTGTCGTTCTAATTTACAAATAAAATCATTAAGGAGGTCACCATCTTATTTTATCTTGCTTCTGCAAGAGTAAATTATATCAAAGTAAAGTATCATCAAATGATGAGTTCCAAGTATAATCTGACGCAAAATATTGTCTTTTTGAAAAATGTGGGAACAGTTCGTAAAATATTGATTTGCGCACAGTTGATTTTTTTACTCAAATGTGTTAAAAAGTATCACTTCATGCACTGTGAATCGTGCGTAAAACCTTAGTTTACGCACTGTCGTATAAAGACATGTTTTTAAACAGCTTCTGGATTAATGATTTTGTTTTCTCAGTTATGTTGGTGTCAGGTTACGTTCAAATTTAATTTTAATCTGAAAAGATCTGTCTATTCAAGAAATCTCTAACGTAATCTTTCAGAGTTTTTAACGGAAGTTTGTTGCAATCAAATTAATCGTAGTAAAATGCTCTCTGTTCCTGAACTCACGAGCTGCTATTTTGACATTTTAAAATTGAATTCCACATAGCAGATACTTTTTGATCGGAAACAGTAAAGTTGTATTTTTCCCCAAAAATTGTAGAACTGATATTATTGATTTGAAGGTATCCATCATAGTCCTCCAAAATAAAAACTAAATTTCAAAAGTGATACATGGTGGTATTCAGTATTTCATTTGGAAATAAAAGAAGTGAGAATATACCGGATTTCCATTTAAAAATGAAATCCTACAAATATATATATAATGAGGTCCTCCAAATATCATTCCATCATCTTCAAAAACAAAATAGTTATAGGGGCGAGCCACTTTCCGAGGACACCCGGTGTAATAGAATGACTATTTGTGTATGATTCAGACCTCAAATCAGCGCTTTTATAAATGAACCAATTTATTTTTCGTATCTGAAAGATTCGGAGCTTGCAATTGTTATTACCAAAGAAAATAGAGCCGATTTATCTAAGGCGACAAAAACAGTTTTTTTCTGGGGCCTTGTGCGAGACGTATCAAAAAATAATAACAGCGATTATCACTCTTGCGCGAGATGTGCTGCTTCAAGATGATGAATGTGACTTTTTACGAGAACAAGAAAAGTATTCTTGACCGCGCAAAAAGGCCAAAAAGGCAGCTGGTGGCAAGTAACGGGGTCCAGATAAGATCTAATAAATTAATGAATTACTGTCGGCGGCAGATAAGCAGCCCGCTTGCCTTTCTACTCCCGATGCTGCCTGGCCCTGTTTCGCAACTTATATAGTATCTCAAGACCACTAATTACTTGAATTACGAGCATAAGTGGTACAGATTAACGAATGAACTAAGCCGGATCAGCAATTTATAACTTCTATTGATAATGCTAGTTGGCCAATTACCGCAATTGATGAAAATTCTTGGCATTAACAACTGTTCGATATATTTTCGTATTAATACGGAGCGATACCGGTTCGTGAGACTCACACAAGTTAGATCTTCTAGATGACTTTAGAAAAAGAATGGTGTTTCACAAAATTTCTGTAGATCGAGTAATTTGATTGTCATCGAAAAAAAACATCACACTCGATTTGTCTGAATGTAGTATAATGTAGTTTATGATGTCTCCATGGGTACAACAAGATCTAATCAACTTTTTTTTTTAAATACTGGTTGTTACACAAAGTCGACTTTTCAGAAAAGCAAATATCAAAACCATCTTTACCACAGAACAAAAACTATCACACTTCATCAGACCAACAAAAGACAAAATTCCCAACGAAGACCATGGTATTTACGAAATTCCCTGTTCTATCTGCCCCCACTCTTATATAGGAGAAACTTCGAAACAGATCCATTTTCGATCCTATCAACACTCCCTTTCAGTTAGAAATCGAGACACCAGCTCCGCATTAGCTCTTCATTTCATCCAAACGGGTCACCCCATAGATTTCGAGAAAACGAAAACCATCGCCCCAGTACGTTCAAGAACTTCTCGTTTTATCAGAGAAGCCATCGAAATCGAAAAACGGCCTGATTGCCTGAACATTAAAGATGATAGCCGTAAATTGAACCCCATTTGGAAGCCCCTTCTTCCAACCGTAATTACCAGGCCACGTGAAACTTATCCGCAATCAATTATTATCCCATTAACTCCAACTACACAGCAGGCACCAGCAGACAAGACAAACGAGAAAACCCGTAAGACCCGCCCACCTCCAGGTAGCCAACCACCTATAAATACTACAGTGCAACCAACATCGGATCGTCTTTTGAGATCAAGGAGTAGGCAGGTTGAGACCTTGATATCTCTCAAGACCACGACTCGAGGAGTAGGCAGATAGAGGCCTCGCAGTCACACTCTTGAAAATGGCTCCAAAGCAGGAGCCGAAACGTCGAGTTATAAACTCTCAACGCGGTTCAACCCATGAACTTAGTAATGTACATATTTCTGACCGCGGAAACCTTTCCGAACATAAATGCTGCCAATTGCTTCCTGATATGGAATACTTGTCATTTCATTTTCTTTTAAGTCCTTCTTCCTGCCATTTCTTTGGACAAAACTTTTTGGATCTAAAGGAGTCTGCATACCATGACAATCTGACATATTGAATCTTGAAAGAATTTCTTCTATATATTTCTCTTGATCCAAACTGATAGTTCCATTTCCTTTGTTTTTGATAATTCTCATCCCAAGACAAAAATGTGCATTTCCCAAATCTTTTATCTTGAACCTGTACGATAACGCATTTTGGAGTGATTTCATTGGAACGCAATTTTTCAGATAAGTTGCAGTATTAAATGCTTCAGCCCAAAAACTGTTATTCAAATTTGAATGAATAGGTATGATTCGAACAGTTTCCATCAATGTTCTATTCAGCGTTTCTGCTACCCCGTTTTGTTGTGGATTATATGGAACTGTGATCTGATGGTGAATTCCACTGGATCTGAGAATGTGCGATAACTTTTTATTCAAATATTCTGTGCCATTATCAGTTCTGAGACACTTTATCTTGCAACCAGTGTCTGCAAATTCCTTATATTCCAGAAATTTCTCCACAACTGCTGACTTCGAACGAAAAAAATATACTTTTGTGAAACGACTGTAGTCGTCAGTGAATGTCAAGAAAAATTGTGCACCTCCAATGGACATTTCCTATATTGGACCACATACATCAGAGTGGACGAGTTCCAAGAAAGATTTTGCACGTGAAGTACTAATTTTATTAAACGGACTCCTATGCAACTTTCCTTTTATACACTCTTCACATTGTTTGTAGTCTTTATCAGAGAATTTCAGTCCTGTGGATAAATTCCGCTTCAGAATGTTCATATTGTATACGTAGTTCAGATGGCCAATACGACGATGCCATAAACTAGCATCTTCCAACATTTTTACAGCATTTGCAGGCAAAGGTTATTGGTCGATACGGTACATTACATTGATTTCAGAAGCTGTGCCTACGATTTCATTGGTATCAAGTACAATTTTTCAGTGATTCGACATCCATAGTCAACATCAAAAATTAAAGTTTTGCCAGTTTGACGGAAATGAGGTTCATTTGTAATTCAGGTGCATGAGCCACATTTCCTTCTTTTGATTTGCAAGTAAAAGTTCAACGTATCTTTTACCCGTGCATTTAAACTTCTGTCCATTAGCAATACCTATTTCTCTGCCAGTTTCTTCTTGAAAATGTTTTAACCTTCATATGTTTGGAGTAAAATGGGCTGTTGCTCCAGAATCAATGAACCATTCTTCACTAAAAAATATTGGCGACGATTCATTACATGTGAGTGCAACTGAACTTATATCCTTCTTGCTGTTTCACGTCGACTTCTTCGGTTTCGGAGATTCATTCGCCTTGTGTAGTAATCTGTGGTAATCTGCCCAAAATGAGAGGTTTGTATTGTTCAGGAAATCCTCCTAATATAATACCTCCAACCACATTGTCCTTGAACGGTTCTTCAATATTCTCAAGTTGTTCGGCAATATTAAGAATTTTATGAACATATTCTTGTAAAGATGAACATGATTCAAATTTTGTCTTAAAATGGCTCGAATACAGGCCAACTAAACGAACAATTCCACTATCTTCATAGGTTTTTCTAAGATTTTCCCATGCTTCTTTTGCCGTTTTGGCCTTTTTGGTTTCAGCAGCTGCAGATGGTTTGAGAGACAGATTTATTTTCGCCAATGCTCTTTGATTCAGTTCATCATCAACCGTTTGACCAGGTTTTGGTTCTACGCAACTCCAAAGACCTGCATCAACTAGGAAGTTCTTCATCCAAAACTTCCAATCTCCGTAGTTGGTACCATCTAGGTGCTTTGACTCTGCTAACCCACCAACAGAAGTAGATATTATGGTGGATCTAGTATTACTTGTGGACATTTTCGATTTTTCACACGAAAAACTTGTGAAAGATGTCAAGATTTACAAATTTTTGACTGTAGTCTTTCTTCCCAGAAATTAACACCAAAATACGTTTACAGATTCAGAGGGACATTACTGGGCCCTTAACCTTTAACCTTTTAACAGAGCCTGAATATACTTTACGTATTCTTGTTGAAATTAATATTTAGAAGAACTGAGACGTTACTTGATTTGTCTTTTAATAACATTAACGTACATGATATAAACGACTAACCGTTACCATATAAAATAAATAAATATACAGTAAGAAATTGCATAACTATTTCTAACAGAAATGCAGATATTTTTTTTCATCAAATTCCCAATAAAACGACCTCGTTCTCAACTGAAAAGTTTCAACGATAAAATTCATCTTTTCAAGTAAGCCATCCGCCATTTTTTCCGTTGAAGCACCTACTGTTAGATTATGTAATGGAAGACTAGCACTACCATGGAATTGTTTTCCAGAAAACGCAAAAAAAATGGAAGAAGAGATTTTCAAAAGTCAATTCTTTTATTTTTGTTTCAAACTCAAATTTATTTATTAAAATTATTGAAATTCCCAGTTGAAATTCGTCGAAAATATCAATTTCATGTTATCTCAATAGGTACAACGAATAAACAAAGACACAAATAAGGATTTCATTAAGATAAAAGGGCGAAAGGAGGTGAACTTTTTGGGGTAAAAATGGTTTCTCACGATTTTCAGCCAAAATTAACCTTCTACAAAAAAAGTTAAAAAAAAGTTGTTGGTAATAAAAATATCTACAAATTTGTAACTACCATTTTTCCACATAACCTCAAATTATTCGGGAAAATCGGAAAATCCGTTTTGATTTTTTTCTTTTGTAAAATTTGTATGTATGTCGCTAATTTTAGCGAAAATATAAGTTTTATGTTCTAAATTAGTCATTTTTGATGTACTCGGAGAGAAGGCGACTCCTAGTAACTACTTCCCTGAAATGAAATCCTTATTTTTTATTTCCTTGTTTATTCTTTGTACCTATTAAGGTAACTTGAAATCAATATTCTCGAAATGTTTCAACAGGTAATTTCAATAAATGCAATGAATATGAGTTTCGAACAAAAATTTAAAAATTGATTTTTGAAAATCTATTTTTTAATTTTTTGCGTTTTCTCGAGAAAAATTTATCTTTTATTACATAATCTAAAAGTAGACGCTTCAACGGAAAAAGTGGCGGCTGGCGAGCTTGAGAAGACGAATTTTACCGGTGAAACTTTTCTTCACTAAATTTCGTAAAAAAAATTGCTGGAGAAAAACTTAAAACTGAAAAATCGGTTTTTTTCTGCAAAATTTGAGGTTATGTGGAAGAATGTTAAATAAAAAAGTTGAAAATGTTTTTATTATCAACAACTTTGAGTTTCAGTTTTTTTTTATGGGAAGTCAACTTTCGTTGCAATTCGCGAAAAACCGTGAAATACAAATTTCAATCCCTAAAAGTTCACCCCGTTCCACCCTTTTCCATTTTGTCAACTCCAAATTATTTTGCGAAAATTGCAACCTTTCGAAAAAAGTTAGGAGGCAAAGTTGTTGATAATGAAAAGGTCTAGAACTTTTCTAATTAACATTTTTTCACATAATCTCAAATTTCTCGGGAAAATCGGTAAAATCGATTATTTAGTTGTAGATTTTTTTCATGCTCAAAAATCACTTTTTCTCACGAAATTTGGTGAAAATATAACATATTATGTTTCAAGTGAGCTGTATTTTTTTTGTAGCGGAATATAGATTTTTCCTATTTTTTACAAATTCCGAAACTGAAAAGTTTCACCGATAAAGTTTCCTTTCCAGCTCGCCAGCCGCCGTAGCGTCTACTTCTAGATTATGTAATGAATGGAAGGAAGGAACTGTGGAACTGTGGATTTTTTTTCCAGAAAACGCAAAAAAATTAAAATACAGAATTTCAAAAATCAATTTTTTTTATTTTTGTTCTAAACCCATATTTAATTATTAAAATTATTGAAATTAACTGTTGAAACCTTTCGAAAATAAAAATTGTATGTTACCTTAATAGGTACAAAAAATAAACAAGGGCACGTACAAAAATTTGAGTATGATAGAAGGGCGAAAGGAGGTGAACTTTCGAGAGTAAAAATGGATTCTCACGATTTGCAGCGAAAATTATCCTCCTACAAAAAAAGTCAGGTGAAAAAGTTGTTGTAAATTAAAAGACCTAAAACTATTATATTCAAGATTTCTCCACGTAACCTCAAATTTTCCGGAAAAATGGGAAAAACTGTTTTAATTCGGTTTTAATGTTTTTTGTACGAAATTTGTTTGTCTGTAGCAAAATCTAGTGGAAATATATCTTTTTATGCTTTGCATTAGATTTTTTCTCGCAGTAAAATATTAATTTTTCTCGAACCACTTTGAAGTAATCGGTAAGGGGGCGGCTCCTAGTTAGGATGGTGCCAAAACGAATTTTAAACGCCTAAAAAGAGAAAGAAAGTCCATCAGGTGGAGGATGTTGTACAGGTTTCAACAAGTTTTAGATAATAAAAAATCGAAAACTTTTGAATCCAATACTTTTCGACCTCAAATTAACCGTCAAAATGGCGAAAACCCGATATTTCAGTTTTAAATTTTTTTCCGAAAAGGCTATGTGGAAAAATCTTGAATACAAAAGTTGTAGATCTTTTTAGTGCCAACAATATTTTTTTCAACTTTTTCTTTGTAGTAGGTTTCGTTGCAAATCGTGAAAACCATTGTTACCCCCAAAAGTTCACTTTCTTTCGCCCTTCTATCATAATCAAATCCTTATTTATGCCCTTGTTAATTTTTTGTACCTTTTGAGGTAACATGAAATTTTTATTCTCGAAAGGTTTCAACTGGTAATTTCAATAATTTCAATAAATAAATATGAATTTAGAACAAAAATGAAAAAAAAATTAAAGCAGTTTTATAATTTTTGCCGTCATTCGAACAATATTCTGCTCCTCTTTCAATAGGACTTATGCTGTTAATATTTTTTCCCGCTTTCGTGTTTTTTGTCGTCCATCAGCACTGGTCTACTGGTCTAATAAGATGTCCAACACTCAAAGAATCGACACCCACCAGTAAAACCAGAGATTGTCGACTAGAAGGATGAATCGTCGGCCTGTATACAGCAAGCACCGATAACTTTAATGATAGTTGTTCATTGGTTCTTCAGCTTATGTCTAGCATAATATAGAACAAGTCAGCATAGTAAAAGTATCAGTCTATAAAAAAATAATTTTAGTTCTTTAGACTATTACTTGCATAATATAGAATAAGTCTGGTGTCAGAAATACAATTTATAAGTTTTATAAAAAAAATAAATCTATGCAAAAAATAGTAAATGAATAAAATAAATAAAATGGAAATAAATGTGAATAAAATGATGAAGAAACATCTACACATCAATACGAATTTTGGACAATACAATTAAGATTACAGTACAGATCAGAAACTATACCTGAAATTATTCAATATTTTTGAGAACCAAGTAAGAAAATATACGTAAATATATAAACGACCTGGGTTATGTATTATATGCATTCACTTAATAAACACATACACAGATACAAACATGCATACATGTACATAAATTACAATCAGTCAAATTCTGTATCTCCCAAATAGTCACTTATTGAGAGTTCGCTTTTTTAGTAAAACATTTTTGACTACTTTTTTACAATTTATTTAAAGGAACATCTTTGTAGCGATTTGGATTATGACAACGTTCTGTTTTCTGGAGATGGTGATTCAAAAGTTCTAGTATTTCTTGTTTGATATCTGCTTATAGACCGGGAGATGGTGACACAAAATATTAGGTCATTTTTACCAGTATGGCGGTTCTTCAGGTGGTCTAATTACAGAATGACAAAAAAGAATATGCGCTGGTACCGGCGGCCCAATCGCGTGGGCGTTAATTGAACGTGTCGGATAAATAACGAGTGTCGGACGATTTTTTCCACAAAAATGCTTGTATTTTCCGATAGTCGATGAAAAAAGAAGTAGGCAGTAGCGTAATGCCATACTTTTCCGGTGTGACTTATAGCCCGCCAAACCGACACGAATACATTAATTAAAAAAAAAAAAATTCAATCATTTGTACCAGGCTAATTTTTGCGCAGCTAATCATCGTCGAGTAGCCATTCACAGAAATCACCTTGTCATTCGTTTCCGATGGTTCCCAATGGCCGCCATACCACCGCAAGGCAGTACACATTTTTTGTTATGCTAAACGATTTGTACCAGCCTGAAACTTTTCTAAACAGTTCTCTGTATGATCATGAATGGAAGTCTGATCATGCCATACCTGTGGGAGATGACGAATATATACAATATTTTTTCAAAATTCTTAGATTTTATTCGTAATTCGAATGATTTGTACCAGTATGGCACTAATTTTTCCTGTAAGTTTGAGGTTTAAGGAATATAAATACAAAATTTTAAACACCTAGGTGGCGGCAATCTTGTCTTATAACCAGATGTTCAATGTTTTTTCACATGCACCCGTCACGATAATTACAGGTGGGCATTTCAATAGATGGTTTCAAGATTGTATTGGTTGTCGACATATCAGAGTGAGTGTGGCAGCTCCAGCCCCGTAGTCACGGTATAGGCTTATTTTTCAACACCAAAAAAATGTCAGAAAATAATTTTTTCGAGTCCACCACTTTGGCACTTTGCCAAAAGTACAGTGTTATTTTTCCAAAGCATAGTTTTTTTCAAGTTTGGATAATTTGATATGCCATACTGTCACAATTCATTCTTTTTTTTTCATATCTTGCTCGCGTGTAACAGACTTCCGCCCCATAGTTATAGTATGGGATAATTTTTTTAGGTTGAATTTTATCCAAACGAACTGAATACAATGATGCCATACTGTACCAAATGATTTTATGTCTTGTACCTTGAAAATGTGTCATAAAACCAAGCCTTTCAAGTATGGCGCAACTTTTTCCCTCTACTAGAAGAATGGCATATATAATAATGGTCACATTGTCAAATTTTCTTATTTTTTTCAACATCTTCCGCCCCATGGTTATAATCTGGAATAATTTTTTTAAGGTAGAATTACATCCAAACGAACAGAATACCATGATTCCATGATGTAAAAAATTATTTTTTGTATTTTACAGTCGTATTTTTAAAACGTGTCGAATAAATAAAGTTTTTCAAGTATGGCAACACTTTTTCCCCTACTAGACGTATGGGAAATATAATAACGGTCACATTTTATCAAATACTTCCCAAAAATCCAATTGCAATACTGGTACAAATCGAGAAGCAAAACAAAAAAATTTTACTCCCTTGCGGTTGTATGGCGGCCATTGGGAACCGTCGGAAACGTATGGCAAGGTGATTTTCGTGAATTGCTTCTCGACGATGATTAGCTGCGCAAAAATTAGCATGGTACAAATGGTTGGGCAGGGGGTCCACCATGTGCCCTTGGCGTCGGGCGAGGAGTGCCCGGGGCGATTCCAAACACCGTTGGTTGGAAGCCGTGGGTCCTCGTCCAGTCAACGTGGTAGCGGCCGGAAAGTCACGAACGGTCGCCCATCTATTGTGGGCTACAGGGATCCAGTCTGACATGGGTATGCAGTATGAGTGAAAACAACTGCAGACGGTGACCCATCAACGTTGTCGGAGGAATCTGACTATCATGGGAACCTAGGGGGAAGGGGAGCCCCGTCAAGGCAACTTGACGCCCTTCCATAAGGTGTTGTCATCCAGGGGGCGGGGGTTTCGTTGGATAATTAAAAGAATACCGTACCGCGGTGAAGGTGACCAAGATCCTCACCCTTAGGGTGAGGACCCCTCGGCGGGTGAGCAACGCTCAATTTGCTCGGGCACTGACACTACAGAGCCAGTAGTATGCTTCAGCATTCGGCCTCACCATTGATAATATGCAAATGGTAGCTCGACCTGTGTCGTCTTCTAACTGCACAGGACGAAGCGCGTTGATTTGGCGTAACCAAATCTCCACTGCGTCCGCAGCCGCTCTTGAGCCGAAAGGTAGGAATAGCGGGCACTGTCGGGGCGTGGTGGGACCCGGATCGCGATCCGAATAATCGCTTCTAAGGTTTTTTTGGTACAAATGGTTGAATTGATTTTTTAAATTATTGTACTCGTGTCGGTATGGTGGGCTGTAAGTCACACCGGAGAAGTATGGCATTCGCTGCCGCCTACTTCTTTTTTCATCGACTATCGTAAAATACAAGCATATTTGTGGAACAATTCATTCGACACTCGTTAATTATCCGACACGTTCGATTAACTCCCACGCGATTGGGCCGCCGGTACCAGCGCAATGACCATCATTTTCTTTTATGTCATTCCGTAATCAGACTACTGAAGAACCGCCATACTGGTACAAATGACCTAATATTTTGTGTAACCCTCTCCCGGTCTAATATTCCCAGCGCTCTGAATGAGGCCGACTCTGTTTTGGCATATATCAGACAGAATATGCAAGATATTAAATGATTGGAAAGGCAAGATTCTCAGCTGCACAAAGATATTCATCAAACTTACTCTCTTGCCAACTTCAACGATATTTCTTACGGCTCTTTTCTGGAGTTTGAGAAACCTATAGGCCTCATGGGATACTCCCCATTCCATATGTCATGACTAACTGAAAGTGTGCAAAAATTTTATCGCAAAATGCATATGTCGCCAGCCTCCAACGACATAACAAAAGTTATGCGATTTGATCTCTACAACGAGAGATTGATGAGAACTTCCTGGAAGTCTTAATTTTAGTTGGTATATAGGTCATTCGAGGATTACATGAAATTCCTGGAGGAAGTATTTTTGCTACTAAGAAATTCCGAATTGAAACTGATCCCAACAGAATATCTCCTATTCCAGAACGAAATCCGATATCTCAGACACGTTGTTTCCAACAACCGCCAGATTAGAATATCAAACACTATTTTTATCATATTCACAGACAACTCATGATTTTTTTCATTAAATTTTCTGGATTTTAACTTCATTTCGCATTTGTTTGAGTTCGCTACTTCAAGTAAGGTCAAATTTAAATAAGCGAGCGCAATGAAAACTGAAAAGAAAATCCCTGAAAGGAAATAAAGCGGAATGCATTTTCACTCTGGTATTCCGTATTTGTTTTTATCGAGTAGCTGTACAATTGTGGAAGCGTAAAGTAACGACGTGGAGATACAATCTTCGTTGAGAAAACGACGACGACGTCCTCAATAGACGCTAATAGAACTGCAAACACGTCGGTGGCGACCATTTCCGAAGCTAAATATACCTATCGAATCATTTCTCGCTAAGAACCAGGAAAGAGTACAGAGATAAAAGTTTGTCCTAGGAAAAGTGTTCGTATAAAATTTTATTGATGGCTCGCAGAGAGAGTTGAAGAATTTTACTACTGTTAAGAAATGTAAAAAGTATCTTGTAGAGTAACGTACACTGCTAAAAAAAATTACATTATATATTGTTGGCATTTATTAGCACATTGAATAATCGTGATTTGGTCACACCATCGATACTGTAAAATAGTGTTATTTGTTTTATGTAATTTTCTACATTATTCATCACGTAAAATCACGCAATCAAAGGTATTCGATGACGTGATGTCCCAGTTATAGGGATGTCTTTTTACTTCAGAATATTGTGGAAAATTCCATAACAGATCGGTTATTTTTCCCAGAGAATTACCACATGTCTATCCTGTATTCTTTCGAGTCATGTCAAGATTATTTCGGAAAGCCTGCAGATTACTGCTGAAGGTTGTAAATTCTACTCCCAGTCAGAGATTCCTATTCCAACTTGTTGTTGGATTTTCAAATTCAAGACTAAAGTTGGATATTATCGATTCATGGTTTCCAGTTCGCGTTTTTTACCGTATGTCCAGTCCATAAAAAACATGACTGAACTATATAGGTATTCCTCTTCGGGTTTAAAGGTCGTCGTTCTTTGATTGATTGATTCCTAACGTTTCAATAGCCTTAGTGGTTAGTTCCTTCAGAGTTCCGTCCATCTAAGAGGTTGGTCAGGAACTAACTCCTAGAAGTTCTAGCCACCACCACCCTGAGGTTGTGGCCCGGGAGGATGAACGCCCCAGCACTCGTACGTACTCGAAAGCTCACCCCCCTCCCCATTTTTTGCCAATATCTGTTGAATAGACAACATAAGCATAGGCATGAGCTTATAAATCTACAACATTATTATGGAACTAGGAATAGGGATAACACAAATAAAGTACCGCAGGTATTCAAATCTTTAACCCAAAGAAGTTACCTTTTTCTTGCACCTAGAATGTAAAACCTCTTACCACCTGAGTTGAAACAAATAGCCTATCTACCATTGTACAAAAAAAAAGTAAAAGACTGGATTCAAAATAAAAATAGACTGTTCATACATAGCCTGATTGATTTGAAAAATATATATTATATAATTTAGGGATTAATAAACCAAGGGAAAAATTATTTGAAATGTATTGAATTTTTTTTTAGTTGAAAAAATAATGTATTTCCTTGCTTTGATGTAATATGGCTGATAAGTAGTTCTACTACTTTAGCAAATTTTAAGAAGTTTATCTTTCAGAGATTGTTTATACTGTGTTTATTGTAACTATGAATGAGAGAATAAACATTATTATTATTATTATTATTATTATTCTTATTATTCCACCTTCCCGCTCGTTAAAGCGGTTCCTCATGCTGTTGATTGGCGATCAGCAGAATAAAATCTGATCGTTTGATATGGAGAGCTCGGCCAATTCTCGGCCTGAAACCCTCTTATATCTGATATGAGTTGAATTTTGAATTTAACAATGACTTCTCTTAATGAGCATGGCTGAAGGCCAGAAAAACACTTGGCTGAGGGCCAAGTGTTCTGTATTGAATTTACTGAGTTCACTTCTTGGTCGGTTCTTCTTGGAATCTGAAACATAAATGCATGATTATCGAAATTTAAGCCTGTTGAAGTAGACGTTGGCGTCGCCGAAGGTTTCGCTTCTGTCTCACTTCTTCAGGGGTGTTCATGTCTCCCTAGTTCACTGGTCTTCTGTATTTGTCTCTGTCGTCTTGCTCACGTATGTTCTCGAGGAGCACCGTAAGCAGCGGGTTCATGTGAGTCTCTACTCTGTCCACGTGATGCCTGATCAGTCTGTCGATGTAGTCCGGATTGATGTCTTAAGTCTCGATATATAAATATGTTGCATATATCATGGTGCGTCTGTTGCCATTCTCAGGCAGACATTGAAGAAGGCCTGCATCCTCTGCCTATAACTGTTCGCGCATTGACCCAAGCAGTGGACGCGTACAGCATGATTGGTAGAAGGATTGTCCTATTGAGGCGTAGTTTCAACTCGAGTGCCATGCCCAAGTAACAATTTCAGTTTTGTGATAGCCCTCAGAAGGTTCTGAAGACCATAACAATTACAGCATCGATAAAACTGTTTTGCTGTAATGACATCCATAAAACCTCCTTAAAGCTGCTATAAATCTACGAGGGCCCACTCCTATGAAGGTTCTCAGGGCTATTTTGAAATGCAAGCATAAAACCTGCTTATCTCATTTACAGGATTCCTAATAACCTTCTGAGGATCATTATAAAACCAAATCATGGGGCTGTTATAAACCTGTATGTCATCAAAAAATCTATTTGGCATTAATATATCTTTTCTTGAATGAAATTGTGTTAGAAAATATTCCATAAATAACTACAGCCAAATCAGACTTAAATTAATCTAATTCTTCAGATGCGAAAGATAGGGCGACTATTTTACAAGCAAAAATATAATGATGGCGTCCTGGCAGTGATATATGAAGAATCTATAGGTATTCAACAACGTAAAATGTCGAATATCATCTGCGAATGATTTTTTTTTGACAAAATGACATCAGTTAGGTGGTAAATCTGCAACGCGCCCCAATAACAACGCGAAATTAAGAAAATAAACAAAATACCACATAAAATTAAAAAATTATTTTGACTCATATCTTTCCCGTAATGATTTGCACTATATCTAAATACAAATGAATACCAATAATTGTGTATTTCCTTTCCGTCATACACACCAAATTGCAAGAAACATGAATTGAAATTAGGCTCTCTCTAGTTGTTCCCTCAGGTTGTAATAAAATATGGCTACCCTACCTTTATTCTATTTAGCTGCACATATTGCCGTCATAAAGTCGTTTCTCCTCAAAATAAACCATTTTAAAATCATTTTATCTTAAAAAAGTACGTTTGGTATTATTTAATCCAATTTCCAAAATATTTCAACTGTCAATTGTCAATTCCGCCTGATATTCGTCTTTTCGTGATCGACGTGGTCAGTATACTCAGTGTCTATACTCCCGTGATAAGTATTTGGTGTCTAAGTCTTGTGAAACGTTTAATTACTATTTATTTTTTTCAGTTATCTTTACCCAATGTGATTTATTTATTACCGGTTAAGGGAAGCTACTAGCATTTAAGTAGAAATAGTTCTATGCTTTGATTTTATAGCGGTTCTCGAGAGTACATCTCAAAACCTTGATAAAACCTCATCGTTAGTTTTATTACAGAACCATTGCATGGACTTGAGGAGTGCTATGAAACCACCACAAAACTAAGTTTCTACGTGGATTATTTAAATACCAAAAAGATTTATCGTGTATGTGTATAAGCCATTGTAAAACCATCATAAAAACAAATATACTTAAATGCTGAATGGTTTTATCTTATAGCTTTCAGGAGTGTTTTGAACACGTCAAGGAAGACTGCTCCTGTAAGATGTCCTTTTCTCGTGCGGTTCCAGTTCTGGATGGTGGCGTCCACTATCCGCGTGACCTGGAGTTCTGTTGAGTGTTCATGCCTGAAACAGAATTGTTCATCTAGTAGAATGTTCAATTCTTCAGACTTTGTCTCGAGTCAAGTCCTGATTACCCTTTTTGTGATCTTTCTCATCGCAGGTGTTAGGCTGATGGGGCGGTGGTTTTGCATTTGTCTGTATTGATTCCGATCTTCCAGCGATTGCATAGGCATCTCTGTAGTGTAGATCGAAGACTGGTGTTGCGACAGTACTTGTTTTGTGGTTCTGGTTGGGCTTCGGAATCAGGATGACCGTTGCTTAGGTTGATGGGGCGGTGGTTTTGCGGAAACGTGTGGTTCTTGTTGGACTTCGGAATCACGATGACCGTTGCTTATTTCCAGCTGAAAAGAAAGTGTGTAAGTCTGAGTATAGCGTTTATGATGTTTGTCAGGGCTGCTAGTTCCTATGTAAGGCTTTCAGTGCCCTGACTGGTATGTTGTCTGGGCCCGGTGATTTCTTGGTCTTGGCGTGTCTAAGTACGTTCTTGATTTCCTCTGGAGATGTTGGCTCTACAAGAATGACTGAGTCGTCAGTTCTTCTAAGCCGTCTGATCGTCTGGTCTACATGCGTTCCCATCTCCTCGACTTCATCGGTGTAATCGACCTCGCTTTCACGGCACCGACGTTCGCAAAAGCTTCTGCCTTGTCCGTCTCCGTAAAAACAATGCCTATCTGCATGAAGGTGGGGCACGGTTTTCTCCGGCCATGTCTGAAGACTTTCTGCATCCTCCATAAGGAGTTGTTGGCGTCGAGTTCGTCCAAACGTTCAGACCACTGTCGCTCTCTGAGTTCTTCTCGCAGCCATCGAGACGCAAAGTTGAGCTGTCGCATCAGGCGCCAGTGTTCTCTGGTAACAGCATTTCAGCTCAAACTGACAATATACGTTTTGCGGTACTATACTTCTACTTTCAAAATCTTTTCGAGAAATTGGAATCACTAGAGCATCCATGCACGCTGCAAGAAAATGCAAATTGCAATTGTGACAAAACTAATGATCCGACATCGCCAGTTTTGTACACACATAAAGAACACATCATTCAATACTTTCATGAGAAGGGCCATTCATACTTCTTAAAAAAGAGGAGTAATGAATTTTTTTTTCAAATCACAAAAATTTCTGGTTTTTCTTCGTTACTAATGATCCGATCAGATCGTGATACATTTGATTTTGTTCGTATTCCAATTATCTACAATTCTTCTCATTGGAGCAACCAGATGCATGTATAAGTTTTTAATTTATAAGCAAAAGAATTAAAGAAAACACCTTTTTCAAACTCAGTTTGCTATATCTGAAGAAATAAACTCTGTACAAGTTTGCAACTGTACAAAATGTACAAAAAATATGCGAAAATATTTATTCTAAACTTTTTTTTCAAAATTAGGGTTATTCAACATTCTAATCATCAACCATGTAAGTTTAAGTTAGTCATCTACAGTTTCCTAAAAAATGTATGAGACCTCAAATTTTGCTTGTTTGCTCGAACTTGTTGTGTTTTTTCGCATGTGTATTTGACGAGAATGACAAGATCGATATAGAAATGTACCCAGTTTATACCCGTACCGGCAGCTCGCATTCACGTTGTAGGTTCCGATTTATTTGTAAAACAACATTAAACCTTTCGTGTGGCGGTGATGCTCAGCCATTCATCAAGAGAACATATGTTTGTCATGAAGTTATACGCTTTCAGAATTACTGATTAGGAAATATAGGAGAATTATTTCATTCTACAAATGGCACAAAGTCAAAGTTTATGAATGGAAGTAATTTGTGTTTTCTGTGAAATTATTATATTGACTGAAATATTCTTTTGAAAGTTTTTTGAATGCAATGAAAATGATGAATTGGTTGATGGCGGCTTGTCCTAGTTAGTTGACTGAAATTTCCATGATTTGTTGATTTTTTTGACAATTTTATGTGCTTGTACTCAATCAGATGTTCAAATTATGAAATAAATAAGTTTTATAACTATTGAAAGCAATCTTCAGATGTACATAATGAATGATAAGAAGTGATCACCAAGGGTGTCGCCAGCTTATGACTAGGGGGGTGGGCAATGGTGCAATATTATGGAGGATAAAAAATATGAACGCCTGGTTCAGTCAAAAGCATAAAGCGTTACACTTTGCTTCGATGACGATTGTTATAAGAACGGTTCTAATATCAATATCAATGTATAAAACTTCACAAGCCCTCGACAGCACAATAACTAAATCAAACTTTTAAACACAGTAATAATTATTTATTTTATCAAAAATAATATTTAATCTAAACATAACGTGCGGGATTCTTTGCAAAACTTTCAACCACTTTATTATTGAAATTATTTTGGTTTTTATTTATTATAGCTCTGTGTACACTCATCATGGCCAGACCATTAAGGCGATATTCTGCCATGGTGCTTCTTAGCCATGTTTTTAGTCTTCTGAGGCTGCTAAAGAATCGCTCTACTGTACAGGTCGTGCATGGTAAAGCGATCAACATTTTTAATGCTTTTTCCGTTTCGGGAAAGAAGAAATTTGTTTCTTTTAGGACATCAACAACTGTTAGATTTGTTAGATTAAGCCTATCGTGCCACAATTGCTGCCAAAGTTCGATTTTATTCTTTATGTTCGGTAAGTCATAAAACTGGGCAATTGATTCACAAGTTTGTTTAAGATTTTCTGTTGTCATCTTCTGCGCCGGGGGTAACTTAGATAATGTGAATTATGGCGTGTTTTCTTCAGCAAAACGTACTTCAAGGGAGGTGAGGATTGATTCCAAGTATGGTATTACTAAAGACCTCTTCCAGTATTCTGAAGGGATTTCTGCTCGATGATTGCTTCTATGACGTTGTCTCCCAGTAATACGCGGCATTGATGTAATGTCCTCCTCCAGTCCGACTTTCTCTGCAACAACAGTAGCTTCCTTTATAATTTCGTCTGTCACTTTTTCCGGATTTTCACGGTGGTTTTTAATTGAAAGTAAAATCCTTTTAACGTGTTCCGAGGCTTTGACCACGTCCAAAGCTACAGATTGGAGTACGTTCAAAGCCGAGTATTTGGCTACCAACATAATCCCGAGAATGAAAGAAATTATAGAAGTAGCCGCATGCAGTTGGAAGGCATTTTTACGAGTTGCACTATTTTCTTCCTGAGATAATGTTTGTAAGGCTTCCAGAATTACTGGAAGATTTTCTTTAAAAACTCTGATGGTTTTCTGTTTCTCACTCCATCTTGTCTCGCAAAGTCTGGAAATATTAGGGATCACCCGGTGAACATTTTTTAAATTGTTACATATATGGAACATAAACTCAACGTCTTATGAATGATGGTCAACATCATTAATATGTATCCATTATACGTATTTTCTGAGGCGATAAGTCTCAATTTTCAGCGTTGTATCAACGTCATACTTCAATGATCATATTTTCATTATCAAAATGACGTATCATGCTCAATGTCCAAATAGCATATTAATACATATGTCAAGTAACTGATTCAAAACTTATTTTTCCAATACGACGGTCTTTTCTGATAAGTCCCAACTTTCAGCGTTGTATAAACTTCATATTTGATTGATCTTATTTTTATCATCAAAATGACGGTTTATGCACAATGTCCAAAGAACATATCATAATATATGTCAAATAAGTGATTCGAAAGTCATGTTCCCAATACTACGGTCCTTTCTGAGGCGATGTGTCCTAACTTTCAGCGTTGTATCGACGTCATACTTCATTGATCATATTTTCATTATCCAATTGACGTATTATGCAAAATGTCCAAAGACTAAAAATGGTTGTCATGGTATATTGTAAGCTAAGCAGCCTATTTGGCCTTTGGTGCATGTTATCATGGTAACCCACGGGGTCCAATTACTAATGGACAATTCACAAAAGCTTATTTACATCAATAAGTCATCATATTTTTTCAGGTATTCAAAAAACGTTGGAAAAAGTATGCAAAATTACATGGTTATATTTGGTCAGAAAATTTATTAATCTGAATGAAACGTATTACTACTACTGTAATGTGGAAAACGAAAAATACACATACTTTTTCTGATACCAGGAAAACTTTGGAGAGACAAAGATTGGAAACATATGTAGATAATTCATTTACATTCGATTTTCAAAATCATCATCATCCAGGAGATATATCCACGATGGAACAGTTTATATCGATTATTTTGATCAATAAATGAATAAATTGTTTGAGATATTCAAGTAACGTCAGGCAAAGTATGCAAAAATACTAAGTTATTTCGTCGTTTAATGTATCTAATCTGATATAATATTTTTATTGCTATATTAGGAAATATGTAAAATTTTCATATATTTCCTGATGCCAGGAAAACTTTGGAGAGACAATGTTTGGAAACATATGTAAATAATACGTTTATATTCGATTTTCAAAATTACCATCGCTCAAGAGATATATAACTGATATAATAATTTGTATCGATTATTTACATCAATAAGTGAACATATTTGTTGAGGCATTCAACTTACGTTGGAAACGTTTTTATTACCATATCACGGAAAACGAAAATCACGCATATTTTGTGACACCAGGATAACTTTGGAGAGACCAAGTTTGGTAACATATATAATTAATATGTTTGAATTCGATTTTCAAAATTATCATCACCCAGGAGATATAACCACGATGGAATAGTTTACTTACGTAAGGCGAAGTATGCAAAACTACATAATTATTCGGTCGTTGAATGGATCGAATTCAAGTGTAAGAGAGTACTTTCTCATCTAGTATGAGAAAGCGCTAACTCTACCTTTCGGATGTATGTTATTACTACCAATAAAAGCATTTATTATTATTATTATTATTATTATTATTATTATTATTATTATTATTATTATTATAATTTTTTCATAACTATATTGGAGAGTATGTAAAATATTCATATTTTGCCTGATGCCAGGAAAACTATGGAGAGACGATTCTTAAAAACACATATAAATAATACGTCTATTTTCGTTTTTCAAAATTATCATCACTCAAGATGTATATTAATGATATAATAATTTTTATTGATCATTTTGATCAATAATTATTTTTTTTGGGGCACATAACTTCCGTCTGGCAAAATATGCAATAATACGTAGTTACTTGGTCTTACTATTGATTATATTGACGAAGATGTATATACGATTATATTTAAAAAAGTTAGATATTTTTATATTTATCTTGATGTCTGCAAATTATTGAAGAGACAATATTAGAAAAAGTACAGAAAAAATATATTTATATGCAATCTTCAAAGTTATCGTCATCCAAATGATATATTCACGATTATGCAGTATTGGTCTTTTAATTTGATCAAAAATGCAACATTGAAATGTGTTAAAGCGAACGTTTGACGTGAAATGGTTTAATTTTGGTATATCATTTAGTCATGAGTATGACTGATTTTTTAAGTACGTATCAGTTAAGTTCATTCAACATACTGCATGAGACATCTGATGAAAACCATTATATGACTTATAATTGTAAAGTTGAATGTTGACCGGGCAACTTCCTCCTCAAAACTGATTCCCGAAAAAAGTTTATAGTATCTTTGGTGGTTCCCATGGAATTTCTAATTTCAGGAAGTGAATTTAGATCATTGAAAACTAGATTCAGTTTGTGGGACGAGCAATGAAAGTAGAGGGCTTTGGTGTAGTTTTTGCGTAAGATCGCTTGTACCCCTCCGTTTTTTCCTGACATTGTTGAACAACCATCAAAACCAAAACCAACGCATTTATTTATATTCAGATCTTCTTTTGTCAAAAACTCGTCTATGCTATGTGCAAACGATTTCGCATCCAAATCGTTTAGCTCATTGAATCTGACAAACATTTCTTGGACTTCCTGTGTTTCTTCATCAAAATATCGCATCCCAATAGATAGTTGTTCAGTGCCAGAAATATCAGCTGTTTCATCTGCTAGCACACTATATGCTGCTGCTTCTTTCACTTTTTTCATAATAACGCTTCCACAAATACCAATAAATACCAATAATTTTATTCTGAATATCCACTGAACGGTAGCTTGCATTCTTTTTCCCTTGCTCAAGTATTTCTTTAAAATCAAATCTCCCACGTCAATTGGCAGCCTGTATAAATACCTTCACCATAATGTTCACCTCTCCGTGCTAAGACGTGTGACCCGCAAAACGTAATGCAGGAAATAATAGATTTTATAATTTTACGATTTTTTTCAATAATTCCCTGGGAATATTTGTTCAGTTGCAAATCGAAAGGCACACCTTCGAGAAAAGATTTAGCAGCTTTCAATTCCTCCTTGTGGAAGTGGGTTTCAATGTGCTTTTTGCACTGTTCGTGAATATCTTTGAACCTACAGAAGGGCCTTATAGTAAATGATCCCAATATGCCTCTAAATGAATTTGGATTTGGTGGGAACAACGTACAATATTTACAGAATACTCCTTTTTGGCGCTTGGAATATACCAACCATGGAGAGTTTGTTTTCAACCAAGAATAACTGAATTTTCTCTTTGAATGTTTTGCATCTTCCGCAACGTTATTGCTCGCGGAAGGGGACCAACAGTTTTCAATCAATTCCTTCTTCTTTTTGGTTGATAACATGTGTGCCCGTCCAACATATCGCCTGATATCATTTTCATTGCAGTCATCTGAGGCATCCATCCAGTGGCGTGCCCAAGATTTTTTTCTGGGGGGTTATCAGTTCAATCAATAGTTTCATAGAAAAAAAACATTATATTTTGAAAACACCAGGGCTACAGGCTTACAGCTGCTAGCAACATGAAAATAAACTGAATGACAAATATAAAGTAAGAAATTTCTTACTTCAGTAAGGTACTACAAAAACGAGCACAAACAGTAATATTGAGTGAAATATTACAGACAAAAATTCAATTTGCGCTTCTTTGATTTGCTCAAAAAATCTATGACCTCTTCAACACATATTGGAATTTCTCGATGAATATTCAGAAGAGCTAGTCCATTGAGCCTTTGTTCTTCCATAGTATGTCCTCTCATTTGAAGAGGTTGTCACTGGTATAGTGGCGAAGATTTTTAAAAGTGTGTAAAGATTGGGAAATAACTCACGATTTATTTGTTTGAGGAAAATCAGTGCATCCATAACATTTTTTGGTTTATTTTCAATATCTTTCAAAATGCTGTACCATAGTGTGACTTCTCCCAAAACAATATCAAAACTTTGAACTTCTAAAAAGTGTTCGTAGGCGGTATACAACTTATTCAGTTTACCTATGTCTACTTTTATTTCATCTTTTGGGAGTAGTACATCAAAACTAGTTAAAATATCCTCATGTTTCAAAAATCGATCATCTAGATGTGAAATAAATGTGTCTAAAAATGGAATAAAGATTCCTCGTCTATAATATTCTTCGGGAGTTGTAAATGGCATATTTTCTCTATGTGTCTGTCTGCGAGGCACTGTTATTTCCACATTATAATTTTCGCATAATGAATTCACATTATAAAAAATTTATTTGAATTCATCTTCCGCATTTTGTCTGATGTTGCTCAACGTAGAGCGGACACTCTTTGCTAGAGAAATTGCATTGCCCAAGTCTATATTTATTGTTTGTAGAATTCTACATAGAGGTAGAGTAATAGAAAATTATTTTGCAAGAACATGCAGCGTAATTTGAAATTCTCCTGTGAGAATAGATTTAATTAAAGTAAAGGCATCAGAAGAGGCATCTTTATCAGTCCAGTCTTTTATTTCTCTTAAAGAACTGATGGTTATATTCTGCAATTCTATGGAATCATGCCGCTCAATCCACAGAGTGTTACACAGTTATTTTAATTTCTGTTTTTTTGTATCCGTACTAGATTTTTCGATTTCCGTGGTAAAGACATTCTGTCTTTTAGGAGTTCTGAAGAAATTACATACTTTCGCCAAAGTTCCCATGCAATTTCGTACTTGAGAAACATTGCAAGCATCTGATACTGCTAAATTCAAGGAATGTGCAGCACAATGAACATACAGTGCTGATTTGCACTGTGCACGAATATACGCTTGAACACCATGAAATTCTCCGCTCATAGCAGAGGCACCATCATAACCTTGTGCAACCATAAAGTTGCAACAAATTTCAGGGTCTTTTAAGGCAGTTATAAGAACTTTACTCAAGTTACCAGTCATATTCGTTACCGGAATAAACTTCATAGTATTCTCGTTGAGAAACCGCAAACATAGAGAAAATTGTTCAGTACCTGAAATGTCGGTCGCTTCGTCGGCTAAAACTGAAAAATACTTAGCTTGGTCAAGTTTTTTAACAATTTTTTTGGTTATAAGTGCACCACAAGCATTAATGATTTCATTCTGTGTTTTTGCACTCAAATATGTAGCCGTTTTTGACATGGTCTCTAAATGATTTTTGAGGATTTCATCTCCAGATCTAACTTTGGATCTCAAAATCGCTCTGAAGTTCCCGTCATTTTCTATCGGATCATCAGCAGATTCAATCGGTCCGGAATCTCGATGTCCTCTTAGAGAAAGGCATTGACGCCCGCAAAGAATTATAGTGTCTAATATGGGCACAAGTTTCTTCCTGTTTTCTTCTATTTTTTTTGTGTAGCTAAATCAATTTGAAGACTGATGGGCTGTTGTCTTCTATTAGGCTTATATTCCCTGCTTTAATGACGCTGAATTTATGGTATTCACTTTCCTCATGCTGTTTAAAAACTTCGACAGCGAGTTTCTAGTTGTTGAACTTTTTTTTCACTAGCTTTCCAAGAACTTGATGTTTGCCAGTGCCTGCTGTATTTCCAGCATAGATTACGCAAAACTTACAATAAGCACCATTTTCCCTCCTAGAGTATGTTAGCCATCTCCATCGATTGAACCAGCTATATTGGAATTTTAAATTTCTTGGTCCAGTAGACGGAAATTTAAAATTTTCGTCTGGATACTATATGCCTTGTAATAACTCGTTCAAATTTTTTGAATTTATATTGATGACGTAATTTGAGATATCATTTTCGTGGATATCTACACATTCGTCACTTTGAGATGTGGATTTACTATTATTATAATGGGTTTCTTGGTCGATCACTTCAGAGGTAGAAGGTTGAGGTTCCACGACAGTCTTTTGTTTTTTCACTAAAAATGAATCGAGAGTGGCTAGTCTCTTCTTACTGGCACTCATGTTTCGAAAAATATAATCTGGAGACAAAAAATTATATGAATTAACACTGTAAATATTTACTTCCAAAATAACTTTTGTTTTTTGCTGCTTTAGTGGAATGAATAAAGGTAAGATATGTGTAATACTACACTATAGCAATTAACTAATATAATACCTACCTACAAGCCCTTCAACGTCCTCTTACACGTAAATTATGTGATGCAAATGACTGCTGAACTGTTGCACGTTTGAAGCTGAGATGTCGACTGTCGATTGGGAGCATTCAGTTTTGAGTATTGGGACGAATCAGGAACGAAGAGACTAGAACAATGCTTGACGCGATGCGACGGCTCGACATCACGATAACTACCGAAAAGAAACGACGCTTCCAGATCTAAGAAATGTCGTGAAGTATTCTATCGATCACCGGTCGGATATTGGGGGGAAACCCCCCACCCCCCCTTGAGCACGCCACTGCATCCATCAATGAATGAGGATTCGGCGCCAGATATCTAGAGGAACTTGGTCTAGGTAGTTCCTGCGGCTGAATATAACCTGTTGTGGTTGTGGTGACCGATGAAGACACATGCGATATTGTCGTTACTTTGTCCTGTTCATCGCTGTCGCTACTTGATCCATCAGTTTTTTTTTTTTATTTCAAACTTCCTGCAAAACAAAACGCTTATATAAAACTTTATGTAACTAATTAAACTAGAGCAGTGTTGTATTGTTCAATTACTTATAAATATTAAAATAAATACTCAGTTGTATTCTTTAGCTTTATTTATATCAAGGATCTGTTTTAAATTGTATTTAATTGAACCACAGATATAATTCACGTTTTGTTTTCATAATTAATTATACTGAAAACGAAGGCACTGTTAACGTTAAATTCATAGAGATTGAATCAATAAACTCGTTTTTAATAAAATAATAGCTTTTTAACATTTCCCTTCCACATAATCGATCGATCCTTTCCACTTAAAAAATATGCCAGATAAAATTAAAAATGATATTCTCAACGATTATTTTACGTCTCTAGCTGGTATATCCGTTACCAAAGCTATTAGCTAAGAGAAATAAAATAAAAATACTAGCTCCAAGTCCAAGATTGAAGCAGTACATAACTTACCAAAAAACGTTCTGATTTCCATTTTGATAAGATGATGAATGGAGATACACTCAGAAACTTCACAACTCAACACTGAGATCTTCTTATTGTTACGTACAAAATGGCTTTACAAGTAAGCGATGAAACAGAGGTATGCACCGACTAAAATCTCAGTGGAGTCGGGTGTGGTTTCTTTTTATTTATTTTCTGGTATAAATTTTCATAAAATTTCAGTAGGGGCGCCAAGTGATTTACCGAAATATACCCCCTCGAAAGACAACAAATCACTAAACCCTAAAGGCTTACTTGACAACCTTGATTAGTGAAAGAAAAATAACAAATACAAAGTTTAAATATAACTATGTAATAATTTTCGGAAATACCCAGTATAATATTACCAATCGTAGACAAAATTCCTTATTCCACTAAAAATATGGAAACCTCTCGAGAGTCCGGTTCAAAGATAAAGATAAAGTTATATGGGCCATCCCATCACCTTGATCCAGGAACCCCGCAGCTTAGCTACTTAATATCTAGTCAACCAAGAATTTAAACAAAATCGAACACTACTATGTGATATGACTATTAAGAAATAGAATAGGGTGAGTTATATATGGGGAAAAATACTTGTTTTCATAAGAGTCATTAAAATACGAACTCCGCATATACCACGTTACACAATTGAAATAAATAAACCAGCCACTATGTGGTACTTATCACGATCCTTTTGGGCTGCTTTTAGGAAAGAAGAGTCTCATAATATGTCCAGTCGTCAGCTACTAACTGAGGGTCCTACATCCACTAATCTTGTTCGTAGGCACGGGCTTCTAAGCTCCCGAAAAAGGAAAAACTTTCCCGGTACGTTCCAAATGTTAGTACGACCACTGAGTACCTCAGATCGGCAATGAATACTCAAGATTGCCACAAAATACGACTTCTCATGTAAATGTTCGCCGGAAAACGGTTCCCAAAAACGTCTAAAAGGATTAAATCAACATTAAAATATGAACCCGATTGAAGCAGTGAAATAAGAAAGATATTATTAAAAACTCACCTCTAGTGCGATATCCCGATGCAACCAAGAGACGTTTTAATACAAATTTACGATCCCTATATCCTTCATAATAAAGAACGTTCGACGATTCCCTCAAAATACCAGAAACCATATAAAATCGTCGTGTGGGGTGCAAATAGTGAAAAATCCGTTGAAAACGCTAAATCTAGATAATTTACCGCCCTAGACAAGGCGTCTGGCACCACATTGGACTTCCCTTTCCTATGAATCATTTCAAAGTCAAAACTCTGAAGTTGTAGTGACCATCTGGCTAGACGACCTGACGGATTTTGCAGTTTATGAAGCCAAAGGAGTGAAAAATGATCTGTTATGACCTTGAATCGTACCCCTTCAATGTAACATCGAAATTTCTGGATCCCCCATAACACTGCTAAACATTCTAACTCTGTGGTAGAATATTTAGATTCCTGAGAAGTTAACGCCCTACTACCATAGGCGATTACGTGTTCGCCGTCGTCAAGATATTGAGCTAACACGCAGCCAATACCCACCTGAGAGGCATCACATTGTAAGATAAACTCTCGGGAAAAATCTGGACAAGTCAATATCGGAGCCGATATTAATAATTCCTTCACGGCTATAAATGCTGATTCTGCTTCCTCTGTCCACAGAAATTTCTGATGTTTTCTCGTTAATTTACTGATGGGAGAAACCAGAGAGGCAAAGTTTGGGATAAATCGCCGATACCAACTAACTAACCCAATAAAACGACGAACCTCCTTCACTGTTGTCGGAGTAGGATAATTTAACATTGACTCTACCTTTTGTGGGTCCGTACGAAGACCATTTTTATCTACCAGATAACCCAAAAATCTGAGCTCACTTTTAACAAACTCACATTTAATTTTATTTACCGTTAGTCCAGCTTCCAACAGTTTATCAAAAACCTTCTTCAAAACTCTAAGGTGAGAAGGAAAGTCTTTGGTAGTGATAATAATATCATCCATGTACACGAAAACTGATTCTTCTAATTTAACACCTAAAATAGTGTCAACAAATCGCTGCATAGTTGCCGGGGCGTTATGAAGTCCAAAAGGCATTCGATTGAAATGAAAAAGACCCTTTCCTGGAACTGTGAAAGCCGTATTCTCTTTGCTAGAAGGTTCCAACGGGATCTGATGGTAAGCACTATTTAGATTAATTGAACTTAGAACTCGGGCGTCTCTCAACCTGTCAAGAATACCATTGATATAAGGCAGGGGATAAGAATCTTTCTTTGTGACTAGATTGACTTTTCGAAAATCTATACAAAAACGGTATTCATTATTAGGGACAAAGCCAATTTTGAAGGTTCAATTACCTCTAGCTCTAATAATTTATCAACCTCCTTATCAATCAGTGCCTGAATATAGGGAGAGACTTGATAATATCGCTGCTTTATGGGCAGTGCATTCCCGGTGTCAATCATATGATATACGCCCTGGGCACATCCTAAACCACTCTTCATTTTGCTGAAAAAATCCTTAACCAGATCATTCAACGGTGATTTCTCCTCAACGCCTATTAGACTTAATCCCTTTGGGATTTTTGTCTCTCCAAATTCCCAAGAATTATTTGAAAAAGAACTGACAATATTCATATCTTTCCAAAAATCCATTCCGAAAATTATTTCAACATCAATATCCTCCACAACTAAAGCCCTAATAACCCTAACTTTATTGTCTAATTCCATTGGAAGTAAAACCGAACCCAGAACGGTGCATTCACTTCCATTGGCAACCCTAATGCTAAACATATTTTTTTCTAATCTAACCCTTCCTGAGGTACGTAATTTTGGCCATCCCTTCTTACCGATGATGGTTTGGGCAGCTCCCTAATCAAGAAGTCCGTCAAACGGTATTCCTTGAATTTTAACATTCAAATAGGGACGTGGATCATTCTTCGAAGAACAAAACAGTGCATCAATTTTTGATTTGCTGTAACCCCACAAAATGTGTCCATGCAGCCCAAGAATCATTTACCGGTGCGGAGATCGAGGAGATGTTTGACCGGCGGCTTAACGACCTCCTGATCCGTTTTCCTGAGACGTACAACCACATTGATATTTGGTAACATCAGGTCTACCGCAACGAAAGCAAAACTTTTTCGAACGTGTTTTAGAACATTTAGAGAAACTATGACCTTTTTCTCGGCAGTTCCAACAAGTAAGACTGGCTACTTCAGCACCTCTAACATATTTTGACGAACGTACTGGCGTTTGTTCGGAACTAGGCCCGGCTAAGTCTTTTTCTAGTAAACATATCCTTCTAGAAGGTAACGGTCGACATTCGGCTAAATATTTAGCTTTTTCTAATTTTTTACATTCCAGGAGTAACGAATCGGTGTAAACAATATCATAAAGGCGCGAAACCAACCCATGAATGTAATAAGTATCGATATTTTGGTGCAGAATCTCAAGTTTTTCGAAATCGGAAGGAGCATGTGGCAATCTATGAAATAAATTCATCATTCGTGCAAAATAAGTACCAATGTTTTCATTAACCCCTTGGATACTAGTGCGTAATTCGTTCTTGAGGTCTCGTTCGAAAGTGAAAGGTAAAATTCATCTTTCAGCATTTGAACAAAGTCCGTCCATGAGTGAATATTATTCCTAACCAATCTATACCAAATCAAGGCATTTCCCGAAAGCAAATCGGTCAAAGAATTTTTGAGTTCTTCATCCGATACTCCTCGAGATAATTTATTTTCTTCAACTCTTTCAATGAAAGCGTTGACCCCCAACCCCGATTTATCCCTAAGATCCCCACTGAATTGAAGTCCCCATTTGTGCACAGGAACATAAGCTTTAAAAACCTCGTGACGAGAACTCGAAGTAGTGGATGCAGGGAGAGGGTTTATGGGTGACCCCGCAATATTCGATTCCTTAGCATCAACCGTCCCAGATTCGTCATTGAAAATTTTTTCATCTAATTTTATTTCAAGTTCATTCAGTTGTTCAAACAAATTAGCAATAGAAATTTTGAGGGCGTCTTTAGCGCTGGCGCTGTCCAGATTAGATAATCTTGTTAACCTACCATAAAGATGAAGTAATTTAGTATTTATATATTTCTGTTCCTTGCTCGAAGCAGCAATATTCTTTCCTTCAACATATTCGATCAAACTGACAACTTTTTTATTACAAATATCCAGCTCGGAAATAATATCAAGCTTCGAATCCGCATCAGTAACCAAATCTTCGAAAGTTTCTTTATTCAGATATTCCTTTAATTTTTTTCGCATGACTTCAACCGTAAGGGCTGAAGTGTTTTTAAAACCTCTGACATTAAATTCATAAATCAGCTCATCTCTGCTCAATCGATAACTATCCATTTTGAAAATATAAACCAAATATGTGAATGTGAATGTGAATGTTATTTCAATTTTTTTTTGTATAATAGTAGGTGAAGCAAAAAAATTTTTTTTTATAATAATATGTATATTTTTTTCCTAATTAAAACCAGTATAGTAAAATTTAAAATCCGTTCCAACACCTAGGTTTAAGAAAATATATTCAAATACTACGGTCGCCGAGAAAAAGCTGAAAGAGAATTACATTTCCAAGTATTTTTCCCCTTTTCAAAACCTAAAAGTAGTATACCCTAAGTTTGTATAAAAATATTATAAGTATTTATAACACCGACCAGAGCCCCACATTGGGCGCCAAATTAACTGTTACGTACAAAATGGCTTTACAAGTAAGCGATGAAACAGTTAGAGGTATGCACCGACTAAAATCTCAGTGGAGTCGGGTGTGGTTTCTTTTTATTTATTTTCTGGTATAAATTTTCATAAAATTTCAGTAGGGGCGCCAAGTGATTTACCGAAACATACCCCCTCGAAAGACAACAAATCACTAAACCCTAAAGGCTTACTTGACAACCTTGATTAGTGAAAGAAAAATAACAAATACAAAGTTGAAATATAACTATGTAATAATTTTCGGAAATACCCAGTATAATATTACCAATCGTAGACAAAATTCCTTATTCCACTAAAAATATGGAAACCTCTCGAGAGTCCGGTTCAAAGATAAAGATAAAGTTATATGGGCCATCCCATCACCTTGATCCAGGAACCCCGCAGCTTATCTACTTAATATCTAGTCAACCAAGAATTCAAACAAAATCTAACACTACTATGTGATATGACTATTAAGAAATAGAATAGGGTGAGTTATATATGGGGAAAAATACTTGTTTTCATAAGAGTCATTAAAATACGAACTAGGCATATACCACGTTACACAATTGAAATAAATAAACCAGCCACTATGTGGTACTTATCACGATCCTTTTGGGCTGCTTTTAGGAAAGAAGAGTCTCATGATATGTCCAGTCGTCAGCTACTAACTGAGGGTCCTACATCCTCTAATCTTGTTCGTAGGCACGGGCGTCTAAGCTCCCGAAAATGGAAAAACTTTCCCGGTACGTTCCAAATGTTAGTACGACCACTGAGTACCTCAGATCGGCAATGAATACTCAAGATTGCCACAAAATACGACTTCTCATGTAAATGTTCGCCGGAAAACGGTTCCCAAAAACGTCTAAAAGGATTAAATCAACATTAAAATATGAACCCGATTGAAGCAGTGAAATGAGAATGATATTATTAAAAACTCACCTCTAGTGCGATATCCCGATGCAACCAAGAGACGTTTTAATACAAATTTACGATCCCTATATCATTCATAATAAAGAACGTTCGACGATTCCCTCAAAATACCAGAAACCATATAAAATCGTAGTGAAAAATCCGTTGAAAACGCTAAATCTACCAGTCAATATTCACCCATTCGTTACTAAAATTTCACTCTCAATCGTTCAACTATGAATACATCCAAACGCTTTTTCTTATCAGGCCCTTTTTTCCACAATATTTCGGCAAACAATCTCGACGACAAGAAACGCTCGGTTTCACCGGCTGAGGCGACTATCAAATTAGCATTCATAAAAATATAAAATACATATACTGAGTGTTATTTTGGCGGAGACCAAGTACCTTGGATTTGATAATTGAAAATGCGGAAATGAATGACCCTAATGTTGTTCATACATTGATATTGAAATTGCAAGATACCTATATTAGGCGATCGATAAGAGTGTAAAAATGTAATATTATTTAATAAACATAAGTCAATATTAACTAACACAGGCAAGCCGGTAGTCTTATATTTGCTTGTTCAGCTTGTTTCGTTGATCGCCTCCAATTAAAAAGTGACTCGCTCGCAGCGGCTCACGTCTTTATATACCCAAACGAATATCATACTAACTAGAATGTACGGTAACATTCTACCTGGTCTAGTAACTGCTACCATTGTTTATATAGAAGATAGTTAGTCAACCTTATGGGATTATAATTGGATCAAAATGGATGCGACATGTAGATGGCGATAGTGAGCTCGCATCCAAGTCATGTCGTAACTTCAGTGATCTGGCCTCCAAGTCATGTCGTAACTTGATTGAAACCATGGGACAGCATTAAAATCAGAGTTTTTTGAAGGAACCTGCATTGAAACGACGTCAAATATTCATGTTTGTAACTAATCACGCTAGATGGCACTCGCGTTTGCGTCCAACACCAATTACACAGGCATTGACTATCTTACTTCTATATAAACAATGCTGCTACCAAATTCCAGAGTATTCATTGAACAAGCGCTGCCATCTAGCATCGAGTAGCAATACTAGGTTTTACAAGGAACGGTTGTCGTAGAAAGAAATGCAATGCACACACACACACCATACCTACCTACCATTGTTTATAGAGAAAGAAGATAGTTAGTTAGTCAATGCCTGTGGAAATCGCGTTTGATACAATCGCGCGCGACATCTAGCGCGATAACGACGAACCGAGGCAGAAAATACACCCGTACGAATGCGCCCCCTACAATCAACTTGCATTTTTTGAGGTATACTTGAGGATTTTTATTTTCGTCAAGGAATCCTAGTAGTGAATCGTTCGCCCTGACAGGGACGTACTTGAAATTTTCTAATGATAGTTTTTAACAGAATAGCATATTTTATTCACAAATTCAATGTCATTCAATAAAAATGAAGTGCATACTTTTTTGTTTATTATTTGATATAAATTGAATGAACTATTCATAAATGTAATAAAGTGAACGTGAACTTAATATCAGTTTTGTCATTTTGACTTCAATCATCATGAACAATACTGTGGCTGGTTCAATTGAAAAATGAGTGTGGAATTTCAGTGAAATATATCTTTTCACCTACATGTGGTGTCCAGTGTATTTTTTAAGCCAAAATCACTGGGACGAAGCTCATAATACACTACCGGTGAACAGCACCTTTGCCTTATTATTTTCGGGGCAAACTGCTTTGTGTTTGTTATTGTTTGTTATTTAATTTCAATCACTGGGCGACTCATTTTAATCAGTAGGTGGGTGACATTTGTGTCGCATACTTCACTAGTGAAAAGTTGGTGACACAATGGAACAAATAGTATGTTTGTAATCATCAGTTTATTTAGTCTCTGTATTCACCTTGAAGATATCACTTAACTAGTGTGTACATTTTACACCTGTGCTCATTTACTCAAAATGAATTTATTTCTTCGAAATGGCGCTCCCATATATGCTGTCAGAAATCAGAACAGGTTCGAAGTGTTATAAAGACAACGATTATTGAATGAAGAGATTGAATGTGTTTACCAACTAAATTGTTATCTATACTGAGTACAATAATATATACAGGGTGGGGCACCGAAAACGAAACAGATCGAATATCTTCAAAACGCATGTGTTGGGAATAAAATGCAAAAACACGTCGATTTTCAATACAAGGGGGGAATCTTCCTATCATAACCTCAACTGTCATACCTCTCCCCCTACCCCTTGGGCATCATCACCGAAACAATTTGAATAGGGAAAGTAGTAAGTGTGACACATCATTGAAAAGGTAATTTCATAAGGAATTCAGCCATGTCAATTTTTGCCACCAAAATTTTTATTTTGGCGCCCTCTTGCGGGAAAAACAACTGTTCCGTATTCCAAATTATGATACTGCATTTGCAAGCTATTTTGACATAAATTCGGTGACAATGCATTATGGAATATTTCTAAGAGAAAAAACAAAATGGTGGCTCCAAAATGGCGGACATGATTTGCAATTATGGTCCGATTCGATTCAAAATTGATATGTGGTGGTTTGCAAGGTCGGAAATTATGATTTGTTTATCAATGCAAAGAAACAGGATGGTGGTCCAAGATGGCGGACGGAATTTGTAATTCTGGTCCAATTCGAATCAAAGTTAGTATGTGGGGATTTTCAGGGTTAGAAATTTGGATATTTTTGTCGGTGCAAATAACAAGATGGCGGGCGAAATTTGTAATTGTGGTTCGATTAGAGTCAAAATTAGCATATGGGGGTTTTCGGTATGATTAAAATGAATTATTTAAATTGATAAACAAAAGCTTTTATACAAATGCGCTAAAAGGAGATAACGGCAAATAAACGAAAAAGAGAGAAAAGGTATTCATATTTTTTTTAGATGTGTGACGTAGGTTACTCTGTGCATAACAGATTCGAAAGCTTGCCGCGAGTACAAAATAGGTATTTTTGCGAGGTAAAATTTTGATTCTGTTACGTATAGAATAACCTCAGTCACACATCTGAAAAAAATTATAATTTCCTTTTTAGCGCATTTGTTTAATTTTTTTATCAATTTAATCATTTCATTTTAGTCATACTGAAAACTTGTAAAACCCCTATATGCCAATTTTGAATCAAATCGAACCACAATTACAAATTTCGTCCACCATCTTGGTTTTTTGCATTGACAAAAACATCATAATCTTTCACCCTGAAAATCCCCACATACTAATTTTGATTCGAATCAGACCAGAATTACAAATTTCGTCCGCCATCTTGAAGCCACCATCTTATTTTTTCGTATTGACAAACAAATCATAATTTCCGACCTTGGAACCACCACATATCAATTTTGAATCGAATCGGACCATAATTGCAAATCATGTCCGCCATTTTGAGCCGCCATTTTGTTTTTTCATTTCGAAAAATTCCATAATGCATCGTCACCTGATTTATGTCAGAATAGCTTGCAAATGCAGTATCATAATTTGGAATACAGAACAGTTGTTTGTCCCGCAAGAGGGCGCCAAAATGAAAAGTTAGGTGGCAAAAATTGACATAGCTGAATTCCTTACACACTTACTACTTTCCCTATTCAAATTGTTTGGGTGATAGTGCCCAAGGGGTGGGGGGAGAGGTATGACAGTTGAGGTTATGATAGAAAGATGCCCCATTGGATTAAAAATCGACGTGTTTCTGCATTTTATTCACAACACATGCGTTTATTGCGTTTCGAAGATATTCGATCTGTTTCGTTTTCGGTGCCACACCCTGTATATTAATAGCAAGTGTTGAACAAATATAATATTCAAAAATATACGAAGGGTAACGTGACAATTTCACAAATGATAACGGCACAAAACAAATAAACACAAAATTCACTGGGAATGGTCTTGATAACATCAAGTTCCAGGTTAAATAGAAACACTGAAACTGAAATGAATGGAATCTCGAGTTTACACCAGTGTCCAGTACAACGCTGGATAGGATGCACGTGTCAAAATTATATTTCATAGCCATCTATCGGATTATTCAATGAATCATATTTTACGAACTGATCAAATACATACGTTAAAATCAAGAACAGACGTGACTGGAGACTCGTGGACTAGCGACCTCTAGTGATGGTCTCCATTTGAATCCAACTAAAAGTACGTAAGATTGGCTAACTATCTCTCTATAAACACTGCTACCTACATATTTTTACACTGTTTAATGGTTTTTGCAAATCTGAAATAGTCGTGATGAAAATGGCGGTGATTTTAAAAACGGATGTCAAAATCTTAATGTTATTCTGAATATTTCAATACTTTCTACAATATACATTAAACCTTGTGAATTTATTTACGTTTTGTCATGCGATACGGAATTAATTAATAGGTAAGAAAGTCAATTGCTCGCACGTCCTTTGGTCTTTGGTCGCTTTGCGGCTAGCTACATTTGAACTCTAGATGGGGGTGGCCACTGCCCCCCCTGTCTCCTCCTTGGCGACGCCCTTGGAGATCACACTCTTTGGAAAATAAGATAGGATATTATCAATAATGTTTCTTAGTTACTCTATTATATTTTCTTGATGCTCAAAGTATTTCGAGGACTTTTGCTTGATTTTGCTGATGTGATTGTATTTTTTTGGGTATCTGATTGTATCAGGTTTGAGACAAAATGTCACGTACAATATTAGTTGCCGACGACCTAGAATTTGAATTAATTGTTTCATGATGTGCCTAGACAAGTGTACGAGAGGGGATATCCTTTGCATGTTTGACGAAATTACATTATTTCTTCGATTTAGGGTGACCAGACCTACATCTTTCTATACACTGACCCTGACTGAGGCTGAAATTGAAAGTCAACACTGTACTTATCTTGATACAAAATGTCTATCGATATATCGTAAATTTATATTACTTACGAACTTAAAATTCTGTTGCTTTGTACTGGAGGAATGGAATAGAGAGTCTTTTCAAATTTTTCCAACCATTCAAAATTGTTAACAACATCTTTATGTCGTAAACATCTTGGATGGATACTGTCCTATTTACCTAAGGTAAGTCAAGTCAAGTTGGGGTGGCTAATAAACTAAGCAATTTAACTAATGTGCACGAAGCTCTCTTGGCGATATTGTGGATAGTTTTCCTGGTAGAGACAAATTTTCCAAATCACATGCCATCCTCCCGCCAGCCTTTCAAATTGGATAGAACTAACAGCACTTGTTTTACGTCTCGTAGTTGATCACGTGATCATTTTTGCGCTGTTGCCAAACATTTCCAATACACAGTTAGGGTTCAGGCTAGAAGTCAACGGTGCAAACCATCTTTACCTTAAGGTGTACCTTAAGCTGATCCTCCTCTTTGTTGAGTTCGTTATTGAGGAGAACCGGTGCAAATAGCTGTAAACGATCATTTTACATTTCAATAAACCATACGTGCTCTGATATTTTTTTCCACAGACTTTGCAACTCATCAAGTGGGAGTAATAAACTCACTGTAGTATGTCTACTTCACGTAAATGACTAACCTCAATATTTACAAGCTCAAGAAGACACTAGTACGATTTTATCCGCAGAGGCGCTGAAACAAGTTGAAATTTGAGAGGTTATCTTTGAAAGCAAACATCAGACATTCAACCCAGCATGTCGAGAAATTTATGAATGAAGCCAATAGAGCTTATACTTTAGTGTTTTCTTACATCCATGATATGTAAGAAATGTACAAAGCTCAAAGTGATTGAATCTGCCTACAACTGATTAGTGCGTATCAAATCAGAAAGCTGCAGCGCATCAGTTCGGACATTGTGGACATTGTATTCGCTTGTAAAATGATCGATATCACTTTTATCACCATTGAATTTCAATGTTCTCCTCATTTCATCATGATCAAACTATTCGATTCGATGTTCCAAAAACACACAATCACTTCAATGCTCCTACCACATCGTTGTGTGGAAGCCTATTAATAACGTACCAGCTGCAGTCACCTTCTCATTTCAGAAGACCATTGTAACTAGTTTGTTTTGTTAGACTAATCTTATGAAACTCTTGTTGTAATTTTAATCCCTTCCATGATTTTTTTTTTAATTCAGAATAACATCTGTTTTTCCTAATCTGTCAGTAGATTTTCATGTATTCCGGGAGCACTCTTTTCTTTAGGACACCCTGTTTTTTTAAGTTTTTTTTTAGAACATGATCCGATTAAAAAGCTTCTGTTTCCTGGAATTGAGAATAATTTATGTTAAGTTACAAAAACGGTGAATGTGAGTTTTATGCACTTTCCAAATACCTAGTTGAAATAACAGCATCTCTTGCGTCATATGTAATAGGATCGTCCACTTTTCTCTGCACGGAACTCGTTCCATATGATCTTTATTATCATATTCTATTTTGGTGTATTCGTGTGGATTTAAAATAGCTCTTGTTGTTTCACAGAATAAATCTCTTGTTAACATTTTTGATACTCATTAATCTATTCATTCGATTGCAGGCTTTTCTGCTCTGAAAATCAAATCGATTCAGCAAAATTCGAATTCGCACAACAATATTAATCCAATATTTGAGTAACTTTATATGACGGTTTACAATTCATTAGTAGGTGAACTGCACGAATGGACTTGTTTGGCTATTAACAATAAATAACCGTTATAACTGGTTATACATTGACAATATTGCAGTACTATATTTGAAAATCGAAATACGATTCCAATACTTACCAAGAATTTATGGATAATACGAAAATATTGGTTGGTCTAGGTTAGTTGACACCCACGTGTTTCTGATATATATGCTGCGTAATTACGATTTTATCCAAAGTATATATAATGTGGTGTGAGCTCGTTTTGAAGAAATGCAAAATGTGGTGAATCTTCCTGGACTTAAATAGTTATTCGTTAAACAAGTTCTGTATAAAAATAAAAAATAAAATATTTATTAATTCTTTCAACTATCAATAACAATAGATAGGATAAGACAATATGAAATTTTACAAGTCTAAAGAACGGTGTAAAAAAGGTTTCAATGACATACAAGTCAGAATACAATATAACAATAAACAAACAAGACGGAATACAATATAACAATAATGATTGATATAAATTATAAAATACGATTTTATTTCAGAACTGAAAAGTGGGATTCGAATTCCTCAACAGTATAAAAACATTCTCTCACTAGGAGTTCCTTGAGTCTAGACTTAAAAATAGCCGGGGATCCCGCATTTTTTATTTCATTTGGCAGACAGTTGAAAAAACGGCAGCCTGCATTAATGGGAGATTTTTTGTAATATGAGTGTTTGGGCTTGTTTAGTTTTATATTATTTTTATTTCTGGTATTGTAGGAGTGTGAGTCACTGTTAATGGGGTATGAATATTTGTTATTGAAAATATAGGTTAAAATATGTTAAAAATTGTAATTTTCAATTGAAGGTAAACTTATGCATATTTGTTATGGCTAGATTTGTTTTAATTGTCAGTTATGATAAATTTGATTTGCCGGTTAGATTTTTGAAACCTAGTTTAGATTTTTATTGAGAGTCAAAAAAAGTTTCTTTCGTGTTGGGGTTATGCCAGTTACTTGAAGCGGGTAATGGCAGTCACCGACCGGCATTACCTCTCATACGAAATATAGGGTTATATTTACCTCAAGTTAAGACCGATTTTTAGAGATTTTGTGATTAAATAGTGACTCATTTTTTTACGTAGATGCCGCGGAACAGGACTAGAACAATAACAAAGGCAAAATGGAGTAAAGAGGACTTGGAAAAAGCAGTACAAGCTGTACGTGATAGGATTTCTAGACGGAAAGCTTCCAAGATATTCGTGATACCCTTCAGTACTCTACAAGAAAGAACCAATTACTGCTCCTTCTCTAGGAATGCATTCCACTTTCTCACCAGAAGAAGAAAAAGGTATGGCCGAGAACATAAAACTTCTGGCCAAATTGTTCTATGGTCTGAGTCCACTACAGGTTCGTCGTGCAGCTTATGTTTATGCTGAGACACACAATATAAAATACAAATACAACAGAGAGCAACAAATGGCTGGAAAAGACTGGCTATTTGGTTTTTTAAAGAGGAATCCTTCGATAACTGTCCGCCATCTTGAGTCAACTAGCATAAATCACGTGACAGCATTCAACAAACAGGAGGTTGTCTTGTTCTTCAAAAATTTGGAAGACTATATGGAAAAACACAAGTTTGCTGCTTCAAGAATATATAACATGAATGAGACCGGTATCAGCACCGTGCAAGACCCTCGTACAGTCAATGCTGAAAAGGTACAAAAGCGAGTAGGGGCAATCACAAGCTATGAGAGGGAAAAAAATTTAACTGTTATTTGCACAGTGTCTGCTGCTGGTTCCTACATTCCTTCAATGTTTATTCATCCGCGGAAGAGAATGTCACTACACTTGAGTAGAGATGGTCCAAATGAAGCTATTTACCACTGCTCGAAAAATGGCTGGACAAATCAAGATTTCTTTGTAATATGGCTCATACATTTTGTGAAGTTTGCGTGACCGTCTACAGCTGAGCCAATACTTTTAGTATTAGACAATCACTACAGCCACGTCTCTTTGGAAGCATACACATTTTGCCGAGAAAACTTCATTGTTGTACTCTCCATTCCCCCTCACACCTCCCACAGAATGCAACCATTAGACGTTGCCCCCTGAAAGCCGCCTTTCAAAGGCAGTGTGATTTATTCATGAAAAGCCACGCTTTGCAGAAAATCACTCCTCATGATGTGGCTTCGAAATTTAACAAAGCCCACTGTGATACGGCTACAATTCAGAAAGTTGTTTCTGTATTTATAGCTAGTGGAATTATGCCCAATAATCCTACCGTTTTGGGGAGGAAGATTTCTTGGCATCAAATTATCTGTTACGTTCAAACAACACTGTGACTGTCATGAATGATTCCACAGCTAACCTCAACGATGATCAAGATCAAGCAACATCTATCTCTCCACTTGAGGCCAATAATTTGCCAGGACCCAGCACCCAATTACAGATTATTCCTGAAGCCAATAACTTGCCAGGAACTAGCACCCAAGTACATATCACTCCTGCAGCCACTAACGTGCCAGGAACTAGCTCCCAAGTACAAATTCCTCCCAAGGCCAACAACTTGCCAGGAACTAGCGCCCAAGTACAAATTCCTCCTATGGCCAATAACCTGCCAGGAACAAGCGCCCAAATACAGAACGATGTATTTTCTCCGTTGCCACTTATGCCAACTCAAGCTAGAAAACGTGCGAATACCAAACAACATTCTGCCATCTTAACGCCATCTCCAAGCAGATTTCGAACAGAAGGAAACAAAAAGAAAAGAGAAGCTGTCAAAAGTCAAATGAATGGCTCCTGAATTTTCATCTTCAGATGAAGAAGTTTTGGCTTCTAAGAAAAAAAAAACTTATGCTGAATCTACCAGGCCAAGCCCAAACTTGTCAGATGAACAAATTATATGCGAAGATTATATTCCGTCAGACAACGAGAAAGAAACCTGTTGTATTTGCAAAGAATTTGGGAAAATGAAATATGGTTCAGGTATCGAGTTTGTGGTAAATGGGCACACAAAGAATGCTCTGGAGCTGATTTTCCTGACAAATATGAATGTGATTATTGTGTGCGTGCAAATGAAGTTGTAAAACGCCTAGATTGGTAGTGTTTTAAGTAATATCGTTTGTTAATTTCTGCAATAAAATCATTAAAATATTGTCTTACTGATTTATTGTGATAATTATTTTATTTTTCAGGCATAGCTCTACTTGTTTTCCCAAAGTGCGGGAAATACCAGTCAATGAAAGGTTTTCAAAATGTATCAAAATATGTTTAATTTTTTATGCTGGGCTATTTATAACATAGTAAACATAAAATGTAATAAATTAACTATATAAATGTTTCATTACATTTGCGAGATGTTCAATAATTAAAGAATTGTATTGTTTTTCGCTTAAGTGACCGCCATTCCCCCACCTTACCCTATTAATAATTGATGACTTCCTAGTAAAATCTGAAGCAGAAAATGTGCTTTTCAAGAATGTGTGAATGTACGAAGAGTGCGTAAAGTATTACTTCACTCATGTTTGATGTTTTAAAGCACACTTGATTCTTTTACGTACTTGTGCTACAAAGTATTTCTTTACGCACTATAAACAGTGCGTGAAACGCACAGTTTACGCACTGACGTAGAAGAACATCAAACTTGTACTAGTGCGGGAAAATTTGGAATTGTTAATGAATATAAATAAACTTCTCAGGAACGTCACTCATTGATCATAATACTGAAATAATTTTTATGAATAAATCTATCTACAACTGACATCAATTGTGATAAGAAATCTTCAAACTTTCTTTAAACCGCTGATTTGTTTCGCAGTTCTAGTGTTTTTCAGCTTAACTCTGAAAATTTTCATTGAATTTTGATCCCTTTTTGCAAAAACATGCCGTCTTGTTATTTGAAGTACACACTATGGAATCATATGTGGTTATTGTATTTTGCATAAGCTTCATTGAAAAGCTGTGAAAATGTTTCAATGAATATATCAAAATCACCTAAGAGGACGATTTTTATTCTTTCTTATTTAAATGTTGCCAAACAAAAATTCGAATGTTTACTATAGAGGTACCTATATCGTTTAAATATTATTGACTGGTTGTAGATTTATACTTTTTTCCGCAAAAATTGCTACTCCAACGTGTATTATACCTATTGTTCCCTACAATAACTACTTACTAAGATTCTACTCAAAATCTTCTAAGGTACTAAGGCCGCATAGCCTTCAAGACGTTCCCCCACAATCTAATCTCATCTAATGTAGTTACTCAAATGGTTTTTATAAAATAAATGAAAACTCACACACCACCTAACTTTGAAGTTATTCCATAAACATATAAAACTTTAACTAGAGTTTGTTCCGAAATATAGTATCCTAGTTTTCAATCTTCAATTAAAATAAATAACCAATTGAATACCCTATCGTTGGGAGATTATTTACGAACTCACAATTCAGGTATAAAGCAGGATCGTTTTCATTATTTAATATCAATGTAATAATAGTTTTAAGAATGTCCGATATGCGCAGATGAAAGGGTAGTATTTTTCTGATCAGACTCTACTATTTGTTTCAGAGTGAAATGATTAGGACATCCATTGTCTAACAGAAGAGAAATTAATTCTTTGTGAGTCAAAATCACAACGTATCTATTGTTAGTATCTAAAATCGTCTTCAGGTGAATACAGTATTCGGGGGTAATACCACGAGTACTCGCAATTGCTTGGTAACACCACGAGTCCTTTAGGACGAGAGGTGTTACCTCAAAGAAATTTGATCGACTTTAAGATTTCTGACAGAATTATTGATAGCATTGTGAGCACGAGTAGTATTTATTGAGATAATTTCACGAACCAACAAAGTAAAAAAAGTTACATTGTCGTGAATTCTTCAATAGTTATAGAAAATGCCTGATAGACATGAAGTCGGTCAGATTGACATTCATATTAATAGTAAGATGATAATTTATTCTCCGTTGTTGTTTGGATACGTGGTTGCCATGACAAAGTGGTATTACCGGCTCGAAAGTAAGGAACTACGTTTTATCGAGTCCCTTATTGGTCCTAATATTGCAGGAAAGGAGGGTTTCATACGGCGAGTGAAATTATCAGTGGTAATATCCCGACATTTCCCTGCATTTTGAAGGGATATTCGATCAGATAATTTCACGAATACATTATATCATTATGGACCAAATGCGTATTGCAGGAATGGTTCATCTTGTGTCATTAATGTCAGTCGAAGAGTTGAACCGTCAAACTGACGTTTCTAAATTTACAGTGATTGTTGTAACTATGGAAACGTTTAAATAAGGAAGAGGCGAAACACCGATTTGAAAATACCACGGGCTGGAGACAGTGTTTTTGAAAAGTCCTTTTCTCAATGGCTTGAATTCAAAAAATGATGGCATTTGATTGGTTTATATAATATGAGGGAAATTGTCACCTGAACACGATTGGAGATACTAACAACCTTCTCCTGCATTTGTCACATAAAAGAAAGAATTGCATTTTCTGCGAGTTAAAATCGCTACGTGAATATTGATATTATCTACAATCGTCTTCAGGTGAATACAGTATTCACACAAACAGCTAGCAAAAGTATTTATTATTCAAAAATACTAACAATCTAAAAAATTATTGATAATTACAAAATGGGGGTATCCTGTAATTCTTTCAAAGTAAAATATCATTTCAACTAATAAGCCAATAACAAAAGTTTCAAGTACTTCAGGAAAGCAGATATTATTACATTTCAGTTAAGCTGTTAGCAATTTAATTCTTCAAATCTTTTTCTCTTTGTCTAAACATAATTTTTCTTATTGTCGTATCAACATTTTCAGTAGTAATATCCCGACAAAATGCTGATTTTTCAAAAAATACTTTCACCTTGCTGTCAAGAAAACTGTGTTGCTTAGAAACACCACGAGAGCTTGCTCGAGTAGTGTTTTGTACAGCAACATAGGTAGAGTGACTGGCAAGGTGAAAGTGTTTTGAAAATTCTGCATTTTGAAGGGATATTCGATCAGACAATTTCACGAATGAATCATATTATTATGGAATGAATGCGTATTGCAGGAACGGTTCATCTTGTGTTATTAATGTCAGTTGAAGATTTGAACCGTCAAACTGACGTTTCTATATTTACAGTGATTGTTGTAACTATGGAAACGTATGAAGAAGAAAGAGGCGAAACACCGATTTGAAAATACCACGGGCTGGAGACAGTGTTTTCGAAAAGTCCTTTTCTCATTGGTTTGAATTCAAAAAACGATGGCATTTAATTGGTTTATATAATACGAGGGAAATTGTCGATTGAACTTCTTTGTCATGTATAGCTCATGTTCCGATATTACTGAACCAGTACTGCCACAGTAGGTAATTTCGGAACAGTAACAGCATAACCTAAAACAGCCATCTAATTTCGTAACGATTCGGAAAGCCAGACTGACAGATGTGAGGCAGGAACATATCTAGTTCAAAATTATATCACTACTATTATGTGATACTGATTGATGGTTGCAATTAATCAAGTAATGATATAGAGAAAATATCAGGTAATAGGGATTCTGAATCGTCAGAAAATTCAAGCTGTAGCGGAGCTATGAATATAAGATAGGTATTATTCCATTGTTATAATGACCAGTGGATCTATTTTCTTGGTCTGATATTCTGAATTCATTGTCGAGTTGTCTTTTAAGGGTCTGCAAATATCGCCTAGCATGATTTTGATCTGAAATGTTTATTTTCATACATCTACATGGTCAAGAGAGGCGAGAGAAAACAAAGTTCTTAAATTAGCGGCGGTGTCGGCATCAACCACAACTAGCCAGTCTTCTAATACCACTTGATACATTTGTTCTGCTGTCTTTTCAGATGAGCTAATTGTGATGCTATTAATAAATTGAATAAATATTGACTAGCATATCCTAACCTAACTCATTATCAATTCGGGAAGGGGATACTGGGACTATACGACCATTTCTGCAACACTAGCAACCAGTAAATATCTAGCCTCTAACAAGGTTCCATGAAAAGTGGGCAATACTGCAATAAAAATTACTTGTCAATACTTTTCGGGAATATCGGAATATGACCATAGAAAGGTGAAATTTTCAAAGCAAACTTCAGTTTAACAGTTTAAGTTTGGTTCAATTGTGTCAGTAAAGCTGATCTGAGCAACTATTTACAAAATGGAAAGGCAAATGAATTACAAGTGTGAGAGAGAGAGAGAGATTAACACAAATGGAGAAACCTCTATTTTTCAAGTCAAAACATTAACATAAACCACAGAACAAACTTACATTTATGTATGTTTTGTGACATAACCTCACAAAACGAGTTCAACTCACTATCAGTTTGGTGCGTAACTGACAGCGTGGAGGTACAACAAACTCAAAAGAAGAAGAAAGAACCACACTTTTCTGCTTGCTCTTGTAAATAAAGAACATTTTTCAGAGTTTTTTCTATTTCTGCCTTGTTTTCAGTGTTTCTGCTGTGTTATAACTCTTTCTGATGTGTGTTTTCAGTTTCTGCTGTTATGTTGAAATTTAGGAATATTGAACTTAACAGCATATATTCAAGTTCAGATGATGTTTATCGACAACAGTAAAGATAAAATATCATTAAATAGCATTGTTCCATATCTTCTTGAAGCTGAAGATATTTCACTTTTCCCAAAAATAATGTATAGGTACTCAAGTTGTTGATTATTTAGTCGAAATGAAGATTGCTTTCACAATGAATGTAATGGAAGCAAATAAATTTTAGAAACTCACAATATAGCAATTTCTATGTGGGTGAAAAAATATATGTTAAGCATATAAATCCGCATATTCTAGTGATTGGAAAGTTGAACCATCATACTATAGAAATAATGACAACTTATTTTTGAAATTTTTCTAGGTGATGCATTTTCAAAGATTGAATAATGAAGTATTAACACTATGGATAATGTCTTGAAGATAGCAGTATTGTGATTGTACAGCAGGTTTTGGGAGATTCATTCTCATATAAGTAAAAAGAAGTAAGTTACGTTGACAGGAAAAAGAGCAACTAATAAGCCAGCTGAACCCTGCAGACTTTTGGACGCTAGCAAATCTAGCAAATCTAGTGTTTGAACCTCACTGAAGATTAATCCCTTTATAAAAGGGGGTCAAACTCATCAGAAATATATCCTGTTTCTGAGGAAGACATACAAAATTCACTGATGAGCTTTGTCGAGTCCAAAGTGGCGATTCTTCATTCTATAATCAGACCATTTTCAGAATATTTGGCAAAAAAAATAAAATCCAAGAAGAACTTTTGTTATATTGAATCTTCATAGAGATTCATAAATGAGAAATTAAATGCTGTAACTCTTCCTGTCCGATAATTGTACCATGATTTGCAATTTGATTGCTCATTAGTTGCTCTTTTAATTTGTTTACATTCTTTAATTGTTGAAGATATGTCAACCTTTTCACCTACTGTTATATTTTAATAAATTGAATACTTTTCCAGATAACTGACTTTATTCTGACATTCATATCCAAAATGTTACAAAATCGGTTTGCCTAGTAACAGATGAATATTTTTAGTATTTTTCTTGGTTCAGGTCGAATTAGCCTTTGATAGAAATTATTACCAGTGAAACAGACATTGGTGAGTTCAAGTTACAGGTCCAGGCGGGTGCATGGGTACTCTAGAGACCCTTGACGATCTTTCAGTTGGTTTTGGTGACACTGAGGTTGCGCTAGTGAAATTTCTTCCTGAATTAGTAGTAGAAATTGAAGAACTGCCTTGTTCACTTTGAGAAGCGATTTCTTCTACTGAAATAGTTCCCTGCCACTTCATTCTTTGTCAAATCACTTTCACTGAGCAACTTGCTATATTATGGGCTTCTAAATTTCAAAATGCTCTAATTTTATCAATTGTAAAAGCACTCTTCGTGTCCACTAAATAATTTACATAATCAAAATACATTATATTGGGAAAGAGTGAATAATCTGTTGCTAATTCTTCAGCTTCCAGAAGATATGGATCAACGTCTATTACTGATACCACACAGTAGCTGATAGTTTATCCTCATCCCGTTTTCGATGAACAACATCTTAACTTGAATAATATTATTATATCTAATTTTCAACAAAACAGCGCAGAAAAAGAAATAAACACATCAGAAACAGTGAAAACACGGCAGTAATAGAAGGATCTGCGAAAAACTTTTTTAATTACAAAAGCAAACGGAAAAATTAGGTTATTTCTTCTTCTTTTTCTACGACTGAGTTTGTTCTACTTCCGAGCTGTCAGTTACGCACCAAACCAATAATAACGATGGGTACCATCAACATAAACTTAAGCCTAAAGATTAAGATTATGAAGATCATGTGTACGTACATTTGTATGTACCAACACACAGGAAAAGAAAAGAAAGCTCCAGAGCTATGTTGCCACTTTTTCGCAAGCGATTTATGGTGATTACCTAATGTACGCCCATGTATTTACGGTGCAATGCAATTGGTACGGATTAAATTCAATGAAATTAGCAAGCTTGGATTAGTCTATGAAATCCACAATAGTTACTCCTAGTTGGACAAATGACTGAATAAACTTTTATTCTCATAGGAAAATAATTCGTGTGGGGAAAGTGAGGTTGACTCGTTAAGTGGAACCTAAGCCTGGAAAATCTGAGGCTTATCTTGACTAAGGCCTATATTGTCCTCAAATAGCGGTGCAAACCATAATCGTATTGTATGGTCCACTTAAGTCGTAAGGTAACCTTCAGTTGAACTGTTGCAAATATCTGTTAGGCCGGCCACTCACGTACAGTTTTAACTGTCAGTGAAAACTGTGCAGTTAAAACTGACAGTTTTAACTGTGAACTGATATGTACACAGACGTGCAGTTCAATTGTGCATTCCTTCAGTTTTCTCCATGGATTCAAACGGGGACGACGATATGGCCGCGGTCGGTTTACTGTTTGCAATGTTATTACAAAAAAGAAAAAAGAAAAAGCGTAAACAGTGGTGCAAGAAGTGGCTACAAAAACGAAATGCATCTTCCCACATAAATTTATTAAAAGAATTAAGGGAATAGCCATTAGATTTTCTCAATTATTTACGCATGACTGAAACAGTGTACCAAAAATTACTTTCCTTGGTTTCTCCTTTGATTAAGAAGCAAGATACAGTCATGAGAAAAGCAATATATCCACACGAAAGATTGACTGCAACCTTGAGATTTTTAGCAACAGGACGTTCGTATGAGTGTCTGAAATTTTCTACAAGAATATCTCCTCAAGCACTCGGACAAATTATCCCAGACACATGTGCAGCCCTTTACAAAGTGTTGAGGGAGTATATGCAGGTATGTACAGATTTGTTCATTTATAATTTCTGAAAGAATAATTAAAACATGTGTTACTAGAAAACTGCTTTTATTTGTACAAAGGAATCGAATTGAATCAAAGAATTGACTTAAAATCAGAATTCAAAGTTAAATAATGCCTAATTCCTTCATACATCACGGAAAGAAGAAAAATAATAGGATGTTGAGCTGTTCTGAGAATAATGACTTTCTGACAGTGTGGGACTTGGACTCATATTATTTAAATAAGAAGGTGCTGAGTTGTTCTCAGAATAATGAATTGCTGTTAATGAGCTAGGTGTCTCTCTTGACGGTGACGGTGCGGTACTTGGAGTACAATTATTAATATAAGAGGATGCTGAGTTGTGAGAGTAGAGGGATTGACCACTTCTGTTGTTCTGAGTTTCTCTGAATGACGCACCTATAACCGTTGACGGTGTCTGAGTGGTATTAGGCAGTTGCCGTCCTGATAAACTGTAATGATCCATTGGCGATGGCATTAGAGAATCCATTTCAGTCTCAAATAGCACGTCTAGTATTTTTTTTTCCGCAATGAGTGCCTGACGTTTTCCTAGACTTCTCAATCGCACAGCAACTGTTTTTCCTAGCAGATCATACCGGTCAGATTGTTCCCTAGGTGCTTTGAAGTGGTCACGCACTGTAGTCAGCACTTCTGTTGACAGTTCATCATTCAGCTTTCTTTTTTTATTCAAACCAGGCCTTGAAAGTGGTGGCCTTTGTTGTTTTGCTGGAACATTCTCAGTTGCTGATGTAGCGCCATCAACATCATCGTTTACTGCTTGTTCAACTGGACGTGGAGTGTCGATTCCTAAAAAATAATACGATATTGTTAAAATACTAAAAAACTCAAAACGCACCTATTTTAACATTAAATTTATTGTGTCCTGCTTGTTTCAGTGTCCTAAGTCAGAAGAAACATGGCAGGAGATTGCAACTTTGTTTGCAGACAGATGGCATTTCCCACACTGCATCGGTGCCATGGATGGCAAACACATTGATATAATTCCACCTGCTAACTCTGGATCTTATTACTATAACTACAAAGGCAAACATAGTATGGTACTTCTAGCAATAGTTGACGCAAAATACCGATTCATAATGGTGGATTTTGGAACAAATGGACGAATTTCCGATGGAGGTGTTCTTCAGAACACATCTTTTTTTGAAAGACTGGTGAACGAGAGTTTAAATATTCCCCAGCCTGACGATGTTACCGACAATTTCAAGAATGTTCCGTATGTCTTCGTTGCGGACGATGCGTTTCCTCTCAGAACGGATATTTTGAAGCCATTTCGGCAAGGACTCACAGATTCCGCCGAAAAAGAGATTTTTAACTATCGATTATCTCGAGCAAGGCACACTGTCGAAAACGCTTTTGGGATACTTGCCTCACGGTTTCGTATCTTTCAGTCCGCAATTAATTTAGAACCACGGAATGTAGAGAAGGTAGTGATGGCTGCTTGTGCTTTACATAACTTTTTGATTGAACATCAATCTAGTACATACGCCCCTGCAACCTGTATGTATCAAGAAAATAGTCATGACGGGTCTATTATTTCTATCGGTTGCGATAGTTCTCAATCGAACATGATTCCACTTAATCGTCGTGCTGGAAATATTGGTAATGAGGCAAAAAAAATCAGAAATAATTTCATGACCTATTTCATGAATGATGGCAAACTCCCATGGCAAGATAACCACATATTAAAAAACAAATAAATACCTTATGCACAATAATGATATCGTGTTTTTCTTACCTCTTCACTTTCACTGTCCAGATTTGAAGTTGACGCTCTTGGGGTGTCTTGATCATGTAGAAAATCAAACAGGTCATAGTACCAAAGCACCGGTTTGTAAATGCTGTCTGCAGATGTTCCAGACTTCTTTGTTGCCTCAACTTTCTTTCGCTCTTTGCGAAAAGCTGACCTCAGGCTGTTTATTTTGGCAAGAACAGTTTGTTTTGTGGCACCAGGTTCCAATTCCTCCAACTTCTTTGCCAATTTATTGTATGCTGCATCCTTTTTTGCACGATCATGGTAATCAGTAGATTTAACTTGCCATAAGCAAGGTTCCGATCTATATAGTTCGATAAAGTCAACAATAACTTGGTTTTGTTTACGCGACATGTTGATGCACAGGCTGTCGACACTAACTAAACTGACAAGTGTGGAATATGCCAGTTCAAACCGCCACACACACTCAGTTCAGTTTGTCATTTCAGTTAAAAATATGAATAATTTCATTTCTCTCAGTTAAACTGTACAGTTGAAAAATTGGAGTTGAACTGTGACTAAAATAGCCACACACGTACCGTTGTAACTGACAGTTATAACTGCACAGTTCAAACTGACAGTTAAAACTGTACGTGAGTGGCCGGCCTTAGAGTCCTAATAAACCATCCAAGAATCAGCTGGATCTTGGATAAGCTATCCATAGACGCCAAGTTACTAATTATTCTCATTTCAACTATTTTTTTTCCTTAACTCAATTTGTTCAAGTTACTAACTTCCGCTGATTTGAGAGCATCACATGTTCCAGAAATTCCCAATAATGCCGAATTATGATTCACTACACGAAAAAATACTGTGAAGCCGCGTCAGATAACATTCAATCGTTTATTTCAAACACCGCTCACATAGTGGATTTGGAAAAAATCTCATTCCAGTCAATAACAGACAGGTGTTCATGTGTGTATTCGACGAAATAGAATAAACAAGGATGTATTGATATTATGCAAGTTAGCCTAGACCAGTTCCCTGCATAAACAAAATATTGCGTTACCCTAGCAACGAACAATAACTGATTAGAAGTGTCAGTGTAAAGTTTAACGTCAAAAAAGTAAACCAGAGTCACGCAATAAATTAAAAGAAAAAATATGTCCACCGAAATTGTGAAAATCGAAAAATTGGAGTATCGAGCCATCAAGTACCTGTATTTAAAAGGGTTAAGATTTAAGCAGATTTACGAAGATATGCTTAATATTCTTGGTGATCAATGTCCTCCGTATGCTATCGTGAAAAATTGGACTGTAAGCTTCAAAAGAGGTAAATTTTCCATTGAAGATGATGACCAATCGGGAAGGCCAGTTTCTGTGTCAGTCCCCGAAAATATCGATGCAGTTGATGACATGATTTCAACAGACCGTCGAATTGGGCTAAAACGGATATCTGAATCACTGAATATTTCATACGAACGCGTTCATCATATAGTTCACGTCAATTTGTACATGAGAAAAATTGCTGCAAAATGGATCCCCAAATGATTTAATGTTGACCAACAGCGTGCAAGGGTAGTAGCATCGCGTTTGATCTGAGCTTGATTCGAAAACGATGTAGACTTCTTAAACCGAATTGTTACTATGGTTGAGACTTGGGTACATTTCTACGATCCAGAAACAAAGTAACAATCGACGGAATGGCGACACTCCGGTTCTCTAAGACCTAAGAAGTTTCGAGTCCAAAAATCTGCTGCAAAAGTTTTTGCTTCAGTTTTTGGGATTACCATGGAGTAATCATGATTGATTTTTTGGATAAGGGTAGAACAATAACTGGAGATTACTATTCGACATTACTGATCACTCTACGGGAAAATATTAAAGAGAAAAGACACGGAAAGCTATCCAAAGGTGTTTTGTTTTTGCAAAAAATTCATGATTTATGGTTTGAATTACTAGAACACCCCCCTCATTCACCAGATTTGACTCCGTCCGACTATCATCTCTTTCCTCAACTGAAACAAAGTTTAAAAGGTCGTAAATTTTCATCCAACGAGGAGGTTATAAAAGCTGTGGAGGTCTGGTTTGCAGAGCAAGGAGAAACTTTTTCTTTTAAAGGTCTAGAGACGTTGCAGGTTCGCTGTAATAAATGTATCCAATTAAGAGGAGAATATGTTGAGTAATAAAATTTTGACATTGAAATTTTGTTTGGTTCTATAGTAGGCTAAGAATTTTTCAATATATCCTCGTATTTCGAGTGGTTGTCGGAGTATATCAGGAAATTAAATATAGTTTGACTAGAAATTGAAATCTTTTCTTGTTCCATTTGCATTCAATCTTTGCCTAGCTGCAGAATACTATAACGAAAATTCGTTCAGATATTATAAAGATCTGTGTTGATTCTCACAGCAGATTGGAGTCAAATGGCAACTGGATCGGATTGCTTTCTGGGGTGTGAAGTATAAGGCTAAATAAATAATTGAATCCAAGATGAAAACAAATGGAGTTGTTTTTGTGTTTTCTGGTGCATTCGGGAATGGGTGAAACTGTTACAGCTATCTGCACTTCGGTTCTCCTTAATTACAAACTTAGTGAAATAGAAGATTAGCTGAATCCTTATCTAAGTATTGGAAATTTTTGGCGACAGCGCAAAAACGATTACGTGACCAATGACGAGAAGTTGAATAAGGCAGTTTTCCAAAGAATGTGCACTGCGAAAGCTCTGTGAGTTCTGTCTAGTTTGCATGCTTAGCAGGAAAATAGCAGGTGATCTAAAAAATTTGGATCTACGTAAAGACAAGTCTTAATTTTTCCAGTACCGTCGAATGCACACTGAGTTAAAATTTCGTAGTTTGTTAGCTATCCTAACTTGAACTGACCTGAAACTTAAGTAAACAGAATATCCATCCAAAATGGTTACCTATGACATTATTATGTTATTTACATTTTCAGATGAATGAGGAAAATTGAAAGCAGTCGCTATATTCCTCAAGGACAAAGCAACAAAATATTTTTGAATTGCCGGCACTATAAATTAACAATATAATAAATCAATGATTATCAATAGACCTATTGTAATAAGATTTAGGTACAGTTGGGACTAAAAATAAGGTTTATTGTCTAGGTAATTCGTAATCTCCTAAGAAATGTAATTACGTCAAACACATGAAAATGATCTTTCCTCTCGTATACTTGGTCTAGGCACATCATGAAAAAAAAAATATTTTCAATTCTAGGACATCACCTAATATTCTACTTGCCAATTTGTTGCAAAACTGAATAAAAAAATCACAATAACATCAGCAAATTCCGGAAAATGTGCTCGAAATACTTTAACATCAACTGAATAGAGAGCATCGTATTTGTGACAGATCGAAAGTGAGGTTAAGTATCTATAACCTAAGCTTATGGCAAATCTGATGATTATTGTCAACTTGAAAATTCAAATAACGTATCTATGGTACTAGACGTGTATCACATTTCCGTGGCAACAACCTTCTCAGTTGAGAAGATAATACTATTAGAGGGAGAGCCAGTAACATATTTCAAGTTGTCATTCAAAGAGTCATGGCAATTTAGGTACTAAATCTTGTATGCTTATTGAACAAAAAAAGTTAAGTCTGGCCGTCCACAGTGGTCGGGTTCTCCTCAAAAAGATCATCAAAAAGATCGTCAAGTCGAAGTCATCTCCACAATTTTTTAATAATTTCATCTGGTGTAGTGTGATGGCGAGGCCATCAATCAAAATTCGGTTTATCGAACATGTTTCGAACCTATATAGGTTCATCATCAGTGAATCAGACAATTCTACAGTAAAGAAGAAAAACACAACTATTGGTAATCCAGTAAGGTGTAGTGCTACTTACATGGAGAAGAAAATTTGATATAGATTAATGAAATTAAGTGTCCCCTCATTTTAACAAAATCAAATAGGGGTGGGTTAAATTCTACAATAAAAAAGGAAATTATGACTATAGGTAATCCATTGAATTGTGGTATTACTTACATGGAGAGGAAAAATACATAATTAAGATTAAACTATGAAAAATAAAAATCACCACATTCTACAAACAATGGGAAACATGGTGACATGGTTGAAAGGTTTGTCCAAGTGACAACAACCCTGGAACAAATAAAGGGGTTTGGGGGTCTTAAGCCCTTTCACCAAATCGAAATCAAAAATGGGCAACCACATGAATTAAGGAAAGCAGCACAGAGAATGACAGGAGAGCCACAGACAGTGCTGCTTTCGACTTTGAACTTGGCACTTGACAGTTAACCTCTCGTAGTTAATTATCAATCCAAGTGGTTGCCCATTTTTGATTTCGATTTGGAGAAAGGGCTTAAGGCCCCCAAACCCCCTTATTTGTTACAGGGTTTTTGTTACTTGGACAAAACTTTTAACCTTGTAGAATGTGGTGATTTTAATTTTTCATAGTTTAATCTTAATTATGTATTTTCCTCTCCATGTAAGTATAACACAATTCAATGGATTACCTATAGTCATAATTTCTTTCTTTATTGTAGAATTTAACCCACCCCCATTTAATTCTGTTGAATTGTGGGGACACTTAATTTCATATATCCATATCAAATTTTCTTCTCCATGTAAGTAGCACTACACCTTACTGGATTACCAATAGTCAAGTTTTTCTTCTTTATTATGGAATTGTCTAATTCGCTGATAATGAACCTATATAGGTTCGAAACATGTTCGATAAACTGATTTTTCATTGATGGCTTCGCCATCACCCTACACCAGATGAAATTACTAAAAGAACGTAGAGATGACTTCGAGTTTTTCTATATTGTGAATGGTGAGAAATGTGATTTGATTAGTTTGGATAACACACGTAATATTTTTTCTATGAATCACTGGTCTAACGGTCCTACGCGCCAGCTCGCAAAGTAATGGGTATTAGGTTCAATTCTGCTACATGGCATTTTTTTAGGTAGAAATAAAGATTGTACTATCATTTATCACCATTTCTTACGTCTTTCTCAGTTAACCAGTAGATTTTTAGGCTTGAAACTATTATAAAATTGTAATTTGTTTAGTAGGTTTGTAATGAAGCTGAAATTGATTAAGGATTCAAACCCTTTTATATTTGCAACTGCCAATTTAGGCTATGCCACCAGAAACATTTTCCACATGTTGATTAAATGTCAATGTTTGCAATAAATTTGAGATGTTTTTAAATTGTGTAGAACCATAAAAATTGGCCGTGGTGGTTGGCTGGTAGTGCGTTCGCCTCGCATGCGTGGGGTCGTGGGTTCGATCCACCGATTCACCGGTCTCGTGCATGGCATCACACGTTAAAAGGTAAGGGCTGCGTCTTCCCTAGCTTACACAAGTCTCTCGAAGATTTCTGAGGGTTGCGCGTAGGGGTGCAATCGGTTGACGGAATTAACAATTTTAACAACAAATTTAATTTTAACAAAAAATAAAATGTAGCGCTCTTGTATTTTCATCCTAATAAAAAAATTACTCAAGTGATTACTAAACGCAAATGATTCTCCTTGAACTGATAATAATGTCCTATTTAAATAGATTCTGTACCTTTTTCGATTGCATGAAACCAATATTTTTTTAACTTTGTTTTTTTATACAGTTTCCCGCGACATACCATATTTTCATCTGTATATATGTATGTCGACGATAAAACATTCGTTAACAATCCTTTTGGAAATTACTATAAATTTGTATAGTTATATGGCAAATGTCTGACAAAAAATCAACTACTTCCCTCGATGATACCTCGACAAATATTGAATTATATCTGTGCGACATGTGCAAAGGTTCTCAATTTGAAGAACTATCTGAGACAAATATATCTGACATATGACTGTCAGTAATAGAAATAATTCAATATCCGTCAAGGAATTAACCAGGGAAGTAGTTTTACTTGTCGGATACATGCCATGAAACTATACAAAGTTAAACACAGTTTTATAGTCACCACATAAATGAAAATGACAAATGAAAAGACGGTATATCGGGGGAAGCTGTGTGAAAAAACAAATTAAAAAAATTATTCTTATTATACAATCAAAACTCAAGTATGTAGTACATCATCTTCAGTTCATGCAGAATCACTTGCGTTCAATAATCACTTGAGTAATTTTATTTACCATGATAAAAATACAAAAATGCTACATTTGTTGGTTCTACATAATTTGAAAACAACTTATATTTATTACAAACATAAAAATGTATCCAACTTGTAGAGTATATTTCTGGTGGCATAGCCTAAATTAGCAGTTGCAAATGTGAAAGGGTTCAAATCCTTCAAATCAGCTTCTTTACAAACCTACAAACAAATCATGATTTCATTATAGTTTAAAGCATGAAAATTGACTAAAAAACATGTAAGAAATAGTAAGGAGTAATATCTTTATCTTTATTTTTACGTAAAAAAAACATGTAGCAGAATCGAACCTAATGCCTCTTACTTTGCGGTCATGCGCGAAGGACCGCCAGACCAGTAAGGATTTATGAAAAAATATTACCTATGCTATCCAAACTAATCAAATTTTATTTCTTACCATGTTGATAATCTTTTTGAGAAGAACCCGGTCGTCGTGGACTGCCAGACTTGACTTTTTTTGTTCGATAGGTTTACAATATTTAGTACCTAAGTTGCCATCGCTTTTGAAATAACAACTTGAAATACGTTGCTAGCTCTTGGACTATATTAACACTGATTCTGAAGGTATAGTTGGTGATGAGGTTCGGGCCGAGGAAAATTCTATACATGTGAAATCTATTCGTAACGCGCTATTTAGTTACTTCGCTGTTTTGTCATTGGGCTAATTTGTTTCGCGGTGTTTTCTACGCGCTGTTTTGTAACACGCTATTTCGTTGCAGATCCCGCTAGAGCTGGTGAAAACATTGGTCATTATGTATGTACAAATGATTCTTTTGCTCATCTAAAATCGCAACAGAAATGAAAATTGTCATCTCGCTAGAGTGACTACTGTCATACCAATCCCACTATAAACATACAATTATGTTTTTTGCATTATCCAAGTGTCCTCATTAGTTAAATGAACTGTATGACATACTTTGATGTTCAAATATGCCAAATTATTTCAATGGCATGTCGATCTTAAAAGAAATAAAAGAAAGTTTTATGGATTCAGACGACGAATCATCAATTTCGATTTCGTCTGACAAAGTTCAATCAGTTCTAAATATTCTGACCAAGAGTATATCAAATATTTTCTCATCAATTAAGTACTTTACACAAATTCATGCACAAATCAAAAGGCACCAAAGTACTTCAAGGGCTCTCAATTCCATCTATTTATAGGTAAACCATCCTCTGATCTAACCAACAATGCCCGTTTTATTGGATAATCCATCTTGAGAACATTAATGTTGAAAGAAACAAATATGCCCAAAAAACAATAACCTCACACACCTAGCCTCTCACTACCCGATCTGCACTTAGCTTCTCATACCTGCTCTAGAACGATTGTAACACCTAGATTTGATTGACAATTATCTGAAATCATTGTGCTACATTTTAGCAACGATCATGGAGTTATTGTAAACCAGAAGTCGCTGAACGGTATCCTTGGGATGTAATACCACGAGTGGTCGCAATACTATCGGGGATAATATCACGAGTGCTCGCAATACTATCGATAGTAATTCTGTCAGAAATCAACGAGATCAAATTGTTTGGTAACACCACGAGTTCTTTAGGACGAGTGGTGTTACCTCAAAGCAATTTGATCGAGTTCAAGATTTCTGAAAGAATTGTCGATAGTATTGTGAGCACGAGTAGTATTTATTGAGAGAATTTCACAAACCAACAAAGTAAAGAAAGTTCAATTGTAGTGAATTCTTCGATAGTTATTGAAGATGCCTGATAGACATGTCAGACTGACATTCATATTATAATCCAGGACCTGGATGCTGTGTGACAATTCGAGTATGGAGAACTTTCCTTCAGAAATGCTTAGTAGGAGTCCTATCAAGTGGTTTGGACGTGGGTGGACATCCGCCACCTGGTACGTTTTCGAGTTAGGACGCCATGGCGGCGGTTCGATCATAGAACTGCTCATATCTCAGGCAAAACTTGACCAACTTGCATGTAATTTGGGTCAATTTGTTGGTATTACTTTTGGTAAGATGAGTAGCAATGTAGTTTAACTGTCACTACACACACAAACAAATTAAATTTCTCATTCTGTTGTCTTTTTCATCTCCACATAAACACACATTGAATGGCTAGAAATACACAATATCATGAATAGAAAAAGATTCAATCGAAATATGTTCAAACGAGTATTCAACAAATATTTTTACAGTTTGATCCTTTTCTACCACAATTGCAAAAAGAGCAACATTTAACCTAATTTTTTCTACAAATACAGGAGAATTTGGTTCATGTTTAACAGTTTCAAGCACCAAAGAAATCAGTGGGATATTTTTGTCGGGCACCAAGTCATCTTCTATTAGTATGAAACCGAAATCACATGGATCTAAACCAACAAGCACATCATCAATACAATGTCGCTGAAGATATGTGTGGAAATATGTTCTTACAAATGACCCCTAATACTTCTGCTTCTTGGCGGCAAATCTTCAATGTCCATATTCTTGGCATGATAATACAGCAACAATCTAAGTTCGTCTAAGGACTTACAAGATAACCCTTCTCGTAATACTAGCACTAGGTATTCTGTATTACAAGTGTGCCAAAGATGCATTATTGAGAGCTGATTTTTGGTGCCAAATTTACTCGTATAATCTGATCCAGATAGTGCGTGGATGGCTGAAAGCAAGGAGCATGAGTTTTGTCTAATTTGTATGTGAATATCATGAACAGGCAAAATTCGCGTGGAATCACCAACTCCATTGCGCACCCAAAGTTCCTCAACACTAAGTTCATGAAGAGTAACCCAGTGAAACAAAGCTAACACTATTATGTCAGTCAGCACTAACGAGAACGACTTTCTTAAACCCACTCAGACATGCCTGTTTTGAATGAATCAGCATTCTGAAGTCTGCTTCCTCCACCGACATACAATTCAATTCTGGATGGTTCACTTGCCTTCTACCTTGCACAGATGTGTAATTGAAGATGACTTCATCTTCTTCATCACCATAAAAAGCGCTGAAAGTGTGGTTGGTATTAGATAGTGTTTCAGTTAAAGCAGCTTTCAATGTATTGACAATAAACAGTTGTAAATCCAGCCTGTTCTTCGAAGACCCCCAGAAACTGCTGAGTTGTACAGGCAATGGAACATTTTCAGATATTTGGGCGATATGTATGGCAATTGTCTTTGCATTTTCTCAGTTTTTTTCGGTGATAGCATCAAAAACATAATCCATTCTTTCACAGTTCTTTGTTATGCGACAAAAGAGCATAAACTACTCCGCCAAATGTTTTCTTTTGAATTCTCATAACTTTTCTTATGTAATTCATCACATCTACTATAAAACAGGTCTTGTCATCGGACTTGCACAACGAACGAACGGCCGCCGTCTTCGATGACGTCATACCTCGAAAATGTACCAGGTGGCGGATGACCACCCAGGTCCAAAATACTTACTAGGGTTCCTACTAAGCATTCCTGAAGAAACATTCTCCATACTCGAATTTTTCCACAGGACCCTAGTCCAGGTCCAGGACATTATCTTCTCCGTTTTTGTTTGGATACATGGTTGCCACGACAAATTAGTAATATCGGCTCGAAAGGAAGGAACTGCATATTATCGAGGCATACGTCCCTTATTGGTCCTAGTATTGCAGGAAAGGGGGCGATTGAAATTATCAGAGATACACATTCTACGCGGATATACAAAATTGTAATAAATGGCGACACAGTGAACGAACATAGAATTGACTTAGGTACAGAATTTGATGCATTGAAGCCTTTTTCTACAATAATTTTCATCAGAAATGTCAATATTTTTTATCGATTTACACAAAAATATTATTTGTCCATCTTAGAAGTCGTAAAGGGGCGGGATATATCATTTTCTCACAAAACAAATTTCTGTGTCGCTCGAGTTAGAAATGAATGATGATGACAGAATTATTCAACAGTTCGATTGTTTGTTGAGTGCGAGCTCAAACTCAGGACGTACCAGTGTCACCAACATATCTACAAGTAAAATAACCAATGAATTTCTCCACCATTCTGTCAATAATAACTGATATTTATGGCTGTCGGGCCAGCCCAATTCAATGAATAATTTTAATTCAAACAACTTTATGGTAATGACTGGAACAGAGCCCCATTAATATCCATCCAGTCCCACACCCCTTATTATTAACGTTATACCAATAGTAAATTATACACCCACATGACAAATCGATAACGATCATAGCCCGATGTGTTCACGTGTATTCAACGTTAACGCGACAACTACTATTGAATAGTCATTTTGCCCGGTAGTCCTTCTGACCCTCGGTCTGTGATCATTCAGGTATGACGCGTCCAGAGAGAAACGATTCGTTTCCTGCCGAGCGGAATAATGGTTCAAAGCCAACTTTGCACCCCGTTCGCTTTGAATTTTAACCGAACGACGCCAAAACACTGCCGAGTTTTTCAGTAGCAGGAGACGGAAATTGGAGAATGTATGTGTAGTCTCGTAGAGAAATGGTTTGTACTGTGACAATGTGGCAAAACAGAAACTAATTTGGAGTTATTGTAGCACGGTTGAGTTTTGCAGGAGTTGAGCAAACTATTTTATAGCTTACACCGTTCGCATTAGCAGATGTGAACATATTTATGCACATTTCCCTGGTCGCTCAAATATTGTAAAACTTTAGTTGTTCATTGAAGAATCTTGCTTTTAACAGACATCAGTATTACAAAATGTGCATTATGTATCCCATGTAACAGATGTCAAAAATCAGCCTCTCATTGCAAAAAATCCTTCGATGATTTTATTATCGTTCCCTTCTTTTTTTGGGTGCTGAATCCGAATACGGAATTATCTAAGAAAATTCACTTATAATTAAAACAAAAAATCAGTATCTGAAAAATTATTCATACCGCTTTCAAAAAAGAAAGATTAATCTTTCTACAATTTAAGCTCAATCGCAGTTCTTTATGTTCAACAAATCCCGAGATACCATCATTTAGAAAATCGGTAATTTTTTCTCAAAAGTGAAATTTCAAGTTTTGGGTAGTAGATTCTTTGAGCCAAATATTCAGTGAAATAGTGATTTGACTGGAAAATTAATTGAAAGTAAAGTTGTATCAAATGTATTTAGCTTTGATAGATACTGTTATTTATCAATTCACTATACTTCACTATTCATTTGACCAGTTGAAGTTTTATAAAGCTATGGCACATATTATTAAGGATACATTTTCGCCCCTTGCTATGAAAGTATTAGTAGTAGAAACGCGAACAAACTTGCTTCCTTTCTCAGCTACTGCTTTATCATGTTCATTATGTATTTGTATGCCACTCTAATCCATAATGAAGATGGACCATGGTTTCTGCACCAGGTCATACTTTCCTAGAGTTGGTTCATACCTATGTGATATACTAACAGGTAAGGAAACCGTCTGCTGATCATGAAATATCATTCTTGGTGCTGTCCCAGGTCGCCTGGATGTATTTTTAGAATGTCTTCAGGTCAAGGTCAAGGAGGGGAAGGGGGCGTTTGAAAACCAGTCAGTATGTGACCGTTTGCTGGTTTTACATTTTGGTAGATATGTTGTTGAACATACTTCCTGCCAAGTTTGACCTGCGTACGATGTCAAGGTCCAGAGTTACGCCAAAATAACCGTTATTTTTCAAAATCGGAGTTTTTTCAGCATAACTCTGTATATTGACATCGTTCGTAGATCAAACTTGGCAGAAGGCATATACAGTACCATATCTACCGAAATGCCACGGTCACAAAGTGACTGGTGTTCAAGCGCCTTCCCCTCCTCCTCGACCTTGACCTGGAGAAATTCTAAAAATACATCCAGGCGACTTAGGGCAACATCAAGAATGCTATTTCATGCCCAACAGACGGTTTCCTGACCTGTCAGTAAATCATATAGGCAGCTCTTTAACTATTAACCCCGAAGACGTGGTCGACACTCAGATAACACTGAAGTGTGTGTTGATCAAATTTGCTCTTGCTTTGAAAACTACGATGAAGAATGTCTTCTTATACAAGTTGAAATGAAGAAACAGATGCAATTTGATTACCCTCCCACCTGAAAAACTACGGCGAAGACATCTTTATAACTGACAAGAGACCTTCCACTGTATGTTTCAAGTACACCTGTCATAAAACACATACTTGGTTAGAAAATAAATCGCCCTCTGTTCCATAGGAAAGACATCGCATTGTGGAAAAATCAGCTGCAATAAAAGTGAAGGATCTGATACAATTAGTGCATAACTTTACGGAATTCACGAAAGTATTGCGTACCTAAATTTGGACAAGGAAATTAGTCAGTTCTGGATAAAATTATATTCTATATATTTCTTTACATACAATGAATAACAACTTTTGCCGTAACCTATGAATAGGTAGAAATTGTGAAATCTATGTGAAACAATTCGTCATTAGTACAAGACAATATAGAAATTACAGTACAGTAAATATTCAACAATTTTCCCCGAATAAAACTGGAAAACACACTTCAACAGCAATCATTAATTGAGTTTTGACGGAGGCTCAATCATTCTACCTGAACGAGTTGTACTAACGTTTGAAGCAGTCAGTAGTGACGAACTTTTATTTAACATAACAGAAGTTCAAACTGATCGAAATAGATCTGCTTCAACTTCACTGCTAACGATTATTCTTGTAGGATCAGTATTTTACCTAATATTAAGTAAACTGAACTAAATCAACCACATATTTGAACTTTCACTTTTTGGAAAAAATTACCAATACTTGAATCGCTATATCACAGAATCTAACTAACATACTGAGATTCTGTTACATCCAGCTGAGAAAAATTAAGTTTTTTTTTTTGTTAATATTTTATTCGCTACAACTCACGCTTTTGATATTAATGCGAAAATACAAGAAAAGTATAGTTGTCGTCAAACATATAAGATAAATAAAAAAAGCCGCAAAAAATGGTCTTATCTTTTCCTGGAACGTGCCACATAATGTGGGGGCAAGTGGTGCAAGAGTTTGAAATAGCTAGTGCATTATAGGTAACTTCGCCATGGGTAAAGAATTTTTCAATTGCATCAAATTCATTATTGACAGAGGATTAATTAATACAATTTTATTTAGATTAATGAGTATACTAGAGATCGATACTAAGTACATAGATACGAGTAATTCAAAAAATATATGCAGTATAATGATTTAATTTATCATTAATGTAAAAGTTATTCAACAAAAAAATTACAAATAAAAGACATTCTTGTATATACAGGGTGTTCATTCAGTACTGCATTCTTCACGACTCAACATCTGGATTGTCAGGAATTCAGATATTTTTGTTCAGATAATTTAAAAGTGATCTAGAGAAGGGAATTCTCAAATAAGTGCATATACCAACATGGTCTTCCATGAAAATAAAAAGGGCCAGCTTCACGTGCAGTTATTTTTCGATTCCCGACTCGCACTCCCTTCGCGTCACTCTCGGAGCGAAGTTGCATGCCAAACTACACGCACATTCAAATATAGTACGCCAACTTCATTCCTCGAAGCTTCTCGATGGCTAGTGGGCCTTTTTTCGCGATGTGTTCATAACATTCAAAGAGAAAAATTGCATGTATAAAATTAGAAAATGAAGATTCCTGAAGAAAGACACAGAGTATTGGTCCAAAAATGGTACTTGCGCCGAAATCACATTAAGTTCTCGAAGCAACTATACCTGTCTTCTCGTTACAATTCAATTCGACTGTTCTTCTCTACAGTCGGAGCGGCGCGGGAATTGTCCCATCACTTTCAGTTTTGGATGACTCCTCTGTTCGAATCGCGCTAGAAGTTTAAGAAGGTTGGAACGTCTCGCGCCGCGTCAGATGCGAGAAGCGCCAGGCGCATGTTGACACTTCACGTTCGAATTTGGAGTGGAGCGATGGAGTGTCACTTTGGAAGTCACCAAAAAGTGAAAAACTGCACGTGAAGGGCCCACTTAATTTCAACTTTCCAATTGATCGCTCTGTGTTTCATTTATATGAACTCTCTGTAATTCTATGTTTTCAGATTGAATAGTGCGTTGCCACGCTATCATTATTTATACAGATTTTATTGCGAAAAATCACTTCACTTTGAACTGGAATAATACTTTCGTGTTTGAAGATTTTCTAATAGATGATATGCACAATGTGTGATTTTTTTCTGATTGAAGCTCTCAGTGTGGTATGTCAATGATCAATTGTGCTAAAATTCCAAAATTATATTTATCATATGGGTGTCTTGAACGGACTTTTCATCCGACACAATTACATTAAATTTTGGTGCCAAATATAGTTTTCTCGATTTTTATCGGTGATTTCTATCAAGTTTTAGTGCAATCATATATTTATTTCTTACATAAAATTTAATGTACTTTCATATCCTAAAATCAAATTTGGGAATATAATCAATATTGGACACTGGCATTCTGTTTCGTACAATTATATTTTTATTCATCTGCTCTTGGGTATTTTGTGACTCCCTAAAATATTCTAAATAGCTGGGTGGGTGAAAAACATACAGTCTAACTCCCACCATCCGGTTATATCTCATTTCCACTGGATGTAATGGATCGCCTTCGTTGGATATCTTGAATAGTATGTGATTGGTGATCCTTCAGTAATTGAAGTAAATTCAATATTAATTTTCAACTTTAACGCCCTGCATCTCAAAAACGAATTGTTGTCTTTTACATGTTCACCTATAGCCATTATTTTCTGTGCAATGTGAGAAATCAATGAAAGGACCGGTTCACCTTAGGAATCATCCTGTATGAGCAAATATTGTGCTAGTCCTCACATTTCCTCCAAAAAAAAACAATCACAAAATATATATTTCTGCCAAAAATGCATAGTACCACGCCATACACACCTTATATGGTAATCACATGAGAATATTGGCTAAAATCAGTGTGAGTCAATATCAATACTTACATAACTTCAGGAAATTACCAGGAAATCAATTCCTATTTTGTCAATAACCAAACAGTTTTTCAGACTAAAATCGCACTAAATCAATAAATAAAATTATTGACACCTCTACCTTTATTCAAATTATTCCACCTATCGCCCCCACGTAACACTTAGCGCGGAAGATGTAAAGGCCCGCACAGCAATTAGGAATGTTTTTTCCATGCAGGGTCGGGCGTAGTTATAATAGAAATCACAGCTGTTTGCGGTACGCCCAGCTATTAGCAAATTAGATTTCGACGGGGCAGTTGTTTACCCAATCTAAGGATACTAATAATTATAAAAATGGATGATTCTGAATACAAAAGTTACAGTGCTTTTGTTAAATTAACTTGAATAATCTGCACGCATCACAATATTTAGCGGCATATGTACAAGTCCGACCCTGGTTGGCGGCATGGGAGTCAATTTCATGCTAATCGACCAGTTTTTGCGCCTTTTTTTATTTATCTTATATGTTTGACGACAACTATAAGAAAATTTCGCTGTTTTTTGTGAATATCTCTAAACGTACCATGAAATGACCTCGCACCGTTTCAATGGGAAATTGGCTTTTGGTATGTTTGCTCGATTTTTTCATATATTGTAGATCTCGTCATGTTGATCAATTGTCTTCATTTCGCCACAGCTCTAAATTCAACGGTTCAGATTATATATGGTACTGAAGTTAACTCCTCCTCCAAAATTCCAAATGGCCATTGTGAAGACATTTTTTCGAATACATAAATCAAATCAACTTTGCATCGATAATTCATATGGCCGATACAAATCCAGAGTATACTAATTTCTGCACATTCCCATGATATACAGGGTTAGTCCAAAACTAACAAGTTAGTCAGTGATTTCTAAAAAATTGAGCGGTGGAATTTCATTCATTTCCAAATATTTCGTAGGTAGGATACTACATATTATTTGAAATATTCCACAGTGAATTATTCGAATATATTTATGAATATTTGTGTCGAACAAATGTGTGTAAAATCCTCAGCAAAGGACAATATTCGTGATGTACCCTGTTTATTTAATAAAACTGCAGAGTTAATTTTCATCATGAATGACCGAGTTTATCACCAAATTATTCTGAATTCCTGGTACTTATTATATCAAGGAGCAGGACAGCTGCTGTTTAAATAGAAATAGAACAACTTTTATTTAATATGTTCTGATTCAGGATATTCTAACATCATCAATTTGATCATTGTATTCTTCGAAAGATCTGGAAATAAATGAAATTACACCTCTTAATTTTTTGGAAATCACTGAAAAACTTGCTAGCTTTACACACACCCTGTATATAATAATGTCTATCAGGAAAAATTTGTCTAAGATGGTTGAAGGATGTTTGACAAACGTGTTTCCTATCTTTATTTGTATACTCTCGCGAATATCCTGCACGTTTTATTTTTAACCGAATAACATAACCTGGGACTATTTCGAATTAGGTCATTGATTATGAGTAGTCGAAAACTCGTAAAAATTGTTCAAGTCTCTGTTGATATTTTCTATAGCTGCATTAAGGTGGAGACAATTGAAAGAAATGTAGAGCTGAGTATCATCAGCGTATTGATGAATTTTAGAATCTTCTATGGTCTCATAAAAGTCCGAGATAGATAGTGAAAAAGGAAGAGGCTTCAAGATAGATCACTGAGGGACTCCATACTCAAAAATATGTCTTCACAAAGTCCATTTGAAATTTTAGAAAAAATATCTTGAGCACCCTGTATAATCTAAACCGTTGAATTTAGAGCTTTGGCGCAATGTAAACATTTGATCAGCATCACGAGTTCTACAACATTTAACAAATTTGAGCAAATTTACCGCAAGCCAATTACCCATTGAAAAGGTGCGAGGTCCTTTTTTGTTGCACAGCTCCAGATTCGTATTCAGCATTCAAAAAATCATAGGAAACGATAATAAAACCCACTACTGGGTGTTTCGCCTGTATTATATGATAATCGGGACTATATATTTAAAAACTCGCTGATAGGATTAGGAAAAATTTAAACAAAATATTATTTTATAAAGTACAACGAGAATGTCCGGAAATATTCTTCATTGATATGCAAAAACATTCTACAAGTGTTATCACAACGCTCAAAATCCCGGAAAAGAACGACATTTCGTTTAAAGTTTAGATCGAGAACATCATTTCAGAGACGGGAGATGTGGGAAATACTTGAAATTTGTTTGGATGGGGCTCCCGACTGTCTCAGACGATGAAATTGCCATGAATGATTCTTGGTAAGGTAAAATTCTGTGAGATTTGAACTTCTCTCGGGGTTTATCAGGTTTATCTAGCAGACAATTTCTGATGGGAGCTGATAGATTTACAAACGAAGGATTCGGACATGAAGTGCGAGAAGTTTTTCTCCAATGACAATGATTTTACAAGTTTAGGTAAGGCATAAGGCAACAACTTCACCAATTAATATACCCCTAGTTCTCAAATTATTTTCCGAGTATTGCAAATTCTTAACTCTTTCAATGATAGTATATTAATTGAGTGCCCATTTCGCAAATAGTTATTGATAGACTGAAAATAATTGCAGAAGTAGTCGTGATACGTGTGCGACTATTTTAACAGATGACTAGAAATTACCTTGGGGAATGACACATGTTACAGTTAACTTCAAAATGTAAGAGTTAATTAACTTTATTGGTAGGAAGGGGTATCAGTTAAAGTTAACTTTTAGAAAATGGTCGTTTTCGACTGTTGTTCTGATAATAATTTAGTAGGATATTATGTAATAAGTGTCCGATATTTTACAGGACGATTCCTCAGTTATTAATGTGATGAGTTCTTACAAACATGGGTCCACAAGGCCTTCAGTTTTGAGATGAAAATTCATTTTTATTTTGGTTCTTCGCTAATAATTTTTAAAATAATGTCAACATTTGGACTAGAATTGTTATTTGGGGACTTTTTTATATGAGAAAATTTGATCTTAGTTTGGCACTGAATTGAAGGGGGCGCTACCTACAGGTCTTTGTCTCTTTTGGGGAGTCACAACTTTGTCGTGCATGTGTGTATCTGGAAATCTGGAAATCTATTCCCCTATCATTTTTACGTGAAAAAGGTATGCTTGTCAAAGGTCGGTTCAAGCAACTGTTATCAAGATATTTTCATTTCAATTAATCTTCAATAAGTCTTCTCATTGATTCGCAAACTCTTCGATTATAAGTTTATTTCAATGTTTTTTTTTACTGTTAAGTCAAAAATAATATCTAGACGCATAGTTAAATAGTTTTATTTGTTATTAGTGTGACTTTTTTTTGGAAATGGTAAACTTTACCAATGCAGAGTATGCTGACACAGGTACATTTCACAACGGAAATGCATATGAGGCTAGACGTTTGTATCAGGAACGTTATCCGAACCGCACAACTCCTACTTCAAAAACCTTTTCAAGAATTCACACTCGGTTAAGGGACACAGGAAGTTTTGAGAAAGCTAGTCATCTGTCGGGTGCACATCGGACGGTCAGAACCCCAGTAATTTTCACAACAATCATTTGTAGTCAGAGGAAAACCCCATGCGATACAGGAATCACATTTCCAAGAACAGTTCTCTCTCAACTTGTGGGCAGGAATCTTTCTCTATTCCGGGAAAATTGAACGGAGAGAGATATGAGATATGCTTGACGGTGCCCCGGCATATTTTAGCATACTAGCGCGGGCATTTTTTGATCCAACTTTTGGCAGCCGTTGGGTAGGTCGGGGAGTGCCTCAACCATGGCCCCCTAAGTCACCAGACATTAACAGTTTGGATTTTTTCCTATGGGGCTATCTAAAATCCTCAATTTACCAGACACCTATACAAAATGAAGAATAATTAGGAAATCGAATAATTAACTCTTGCTGATCGATTCAAGATACTCCAGGAATTTTCCAAAGAATGCGCGAATCAATGAAAACAAGATAGGATGCGTGCATACAAGCAGGAGGTGGACATTTCAAACATATATTGTGAGTTTGAATTAGATTTATATCTAGTGTTCCGGTATTAATTGTTGATTGAAAATTAGTGTTCGAAATGTTTCTAGGTTGAATGAAAATAAAATGAATTTTTGTTCACGTTTTGACAAACGCATGCATCGAATAATTTTAATCAAAATATCTCGAAAACGGCGGCTTTTAGCGATTTTTGACAAGAATACCATTTTCACGTAAAAATGATAGGTGACTAGATTTTTCTTCTAGAAAATGTGATACATACATGTACGACAAAGTTGTGACTCCCCAAAAGAGACAAAGACCTGTAGGTCAAACTAAGATCAAGTTTGAATTTCTCATATTCTGAAATAACAATTTTCGTCCAAATATCGACGTTGTTTTAAAAATTATTTGCGAAAAACCAAAATATGAAATAATTTTCAACACTCTTTATCTCAAAACTGAAGGCCTTGCGGGCCCATATTTATATGAACTTTTCACCTTATAAATAACTGAGGAATCGTCCTGTGAAATATCGGACACTTATTACATAACACCCTGTATAATGTCAATTTTATTGGTTTCTGAAAGATAAAGAAGATGCTATGAATACTGTTGGTGGCCCTCGGCGACAATTAAATGAGATATTTGGAAATCGCTTGGATCAATTCACCTTGTGGAAAGAGACAGAATTTTTAAAAACCATATTTGATTATCAAGAAAATCTGTACGCTTCAAATTACAAATACCAACAACTATTAGGTTAGCATTTCTAGTGCCTATTTTGATTACTATTGATGGTATTTTTATTTTCAGAAATCATCATCTATCGCCACTAATTACTCTCAGATTTTATGCAACTGGTTTATTAGTAGTTGAAGGAGTTTTTGGGGTATTCACAAGTCTATTACTACTCTGTCGTCCTAAGAAAAAACGCAGTAAGTGCAAAAAAGTCGAAAATTGGTATTTTATCTCTAAGTATTTATTCGAATGCGCTAATTTCAAATTTGCAAGAAAAAATGAAGTATGTACTGAGGCTGATGAGATATCGACGAAGTAATCACAGTAAGTGCAGAAGTTTTTCATTTTGTATCTTAAAATATAGTGTCTGCACCTGAGTAAGAAAGAAAGCAGTATCTGAACGTAGATACTGTATTTTAACTTACAATTCGTAGGTTTTAACATTGTAACTTATGTGACCTGCGTGTAAAGACAAGAACCCACAAGTGAATCATTTCAACCTACTGAGCTAACAGCTCAGTTATTTCCATCGATAAAAGAAAGTAGTTTCATTTTCAATACGCCGAAATGTATGGAAGTAGATCAGCAGAAATAATGTCGATGGTGCGTCAAAAAACATACAAAAAGTGGAAGTGTTGCAGCAGCAAGCAGAAGCACCCCTGCACCCGAAGGCGTGGGTATCACCCCTATAAAGCTAATATTGACAGAGATCAATTAAACTTGCACATTGAGTCCATCTTGACCACGAACAGTGTGAACATTGTGAGACGTATCGTTTACACAATGCAGATTCGCACATAATTCTAAAGTCGCTAGAAAAAAACATGCTTATATGATATTTGATAAAAAATACACCGGGTATATATCAGCAGAAGATAATTCTGTTACCACGTATGGACTTGTTCAAGGAAGTTATTTTCATTATACACCTCACAGCTTACAAGGAAAGTTTGGTACCGGTGGGAAGAGTGCAGAAATCTCGAGGACCATTCGCAGTTCTGTGTAACGAAGCAATAACTTCTTTAAAAAAGAAGGATATTTTAAGCACCTATTGTCAATTATCTTGCGTAATAGAGATACCAAAAATATAAAGATTTGGCTGGATAATTGTTTCGCTCGTAACAAAAAGTGCTGTATGTTCAGTTTTTTGTTCATAATGTGAATTCTATCATGGTCACTTGAAACTCTGGAACCAGAACCAGAACACACTTTTATGAATGCCGACAGGTTTCACCTCCAGGTTGAATCAAGTTTATAGGAGAAAAACAAAACATATGATTTCCTGAACTGTGGATTGAGTTTCAAAATCAAATTAAGGGAAAGTTGATGTAAAATCCATGCATATCAATGAAAAACAATTTTTAGTTCCGTAACAGAACATTAATTGAATTTCATCAAAAATGCTTCAATGAAAACGATTGAACCCACTGCTCTGAGTGTGAAAGAAGGTATCGAGAAAACCAAAAAAGAAGCTTTATTGAAAGTAGTAGAATTGATGTACAAAATTCGCTTTTATTAGTTCAAGAATAACCACCCTGTCAAAAAAAAATTGATTCTACTTTAGAAATTTCATTTTTGTTTTCTTACTGTTAATATTTTTTTTTCATTATTATATTATGTGATACCTATATTTCGTATCAGATTGCTTTTACTTACCAAAGCGGCATTACAGTTGTGATTTCAGTTGGTCAATAGTAGCAAATAATGAACTGAATACTATGAAAAACACATACTGTTTCATGATTATCAAGAAATTAATTGTTTTCATAAATTAAAACTTAGTAAGTGTTTCACGGAATTCACTTACTACGTTTTATTTTATGTGAGAGGATCAATCTTATGAACATAATCACAGTAACTGATTTATTTTTTGAAATATCCTTCGAATTATTTTGATATTCACAGGAAATTAAAACTGGAACTATAATACTTAGTTGAACAAAATTTCATGAATCTAGGTTGAATGAAACCACTTTTATTGGCTTAACAATTTATTCATGTGTTTACTGCCATTTTACTATTTTGCACTTACTGCGTTTTTCCTTGGCACGGCAGTAACTGCTAGCAGTATTATTAGAAAGGTCACAAGTAAAATTGCGAAAAATGCTACGTTAGCTTTTTGCTTTCTTCTTATTTTTACTGAAGTCAACTTGACTTAAAATTAAAATTAACTTCAAAATTTGGCCTAGCTTTCAACGTGCTAACCAATTTGATTCAGTTTTTATGATGTTTTCCAAACATTACAATTATTTTATTTAACTAAATTGTGGGAAGCTTTTCGGGAATTACTCTTTATACTTTTGAACTGTGGAAGAATTCTCAATGAACATGTTGAAGGTTATACCAGATATGTTCACCTTTTTTGGGACTCATAATACAGTCGATTTTATAGGTTGGTAGGTAGGATTGGGACAAATTTTCCAAGACAAATTGAGAAGTTTACCTCAGATGAATTTTTATAACATATATTTGCTGTTCAGAATGGCAACTGAAAAACTTCAACTATTTTCTGTTTTCAAACCAAAGTAATTTTTAATGTTTCATGCGGCAAACTGTGACATACGATATAAATCTACTCTGAAGATAGCTGATGATAGTAACAAGCATAAACACAAGTATGCCGAATGCATGATAGAATATTGTGTGTTCTCCAACACTAAAGGGAATATGTGCTGTTGCATGATATAATCAGCAGCTTTCCTTGAAAATAAATTCGTTTTCGTATCAGAACAAATTTATCTGCAACATATACTACTGACAAGTTATGAGTACCACTTTATCATAAAGTGCGGCTATTTATACATATTCCTTCTAACTTTTGAACGTTTCGGCGACCAAACATGAGACACACACCGTTTTGAATATTATCACTGATGATACATTTTGAAATTAAAGATATTGTGATTGCTCGTTAGAGGGCGCAGAAGGGTAAATAAATTTTAAAATTCCATTTGGCATGGGGTTAGGTAACACATCATTGAAAAATTGAAAAAACAATTCAAGTCTCTTTTCAACCATTTACATTTTTTTCTATTTTTGTTGATACGTATTTTCACAATTTCGCGATCTCTTTGCTTTTCTAAATTTTCAAGTTCTCAAAATATTTTTGTTTCTATTTATTCTGATCATTCAAATCAAAATCAAATCCGTTTATTTCCTTCAAATTGCAAACATTTTCATTTGGTATAGGAAATAGCAAAGACAGTAAACATATAAATAGAGTACACACATATACTCATACAAATACATTTAACCGGAGATATCACAGATTGGTCACATAAAAAAACTCGTCTAGTGTATAAAAACAATTTTCTGTAAAGATATTTCAGCCTTTTTTTGAATTTTACAAAATTCCTAATGGATTGAATTGTTTCTGGTAAACGACCGAAAATTTTTGGTCTAATAAATGATTCCACAACTGACTTTATGAACATCCTGTTCATATTTTCAATAAAATCAACGGAATCTGGAGCATTTTTACTAATTATAAAGTCGGTTTTATTAGTGAAAATGTTTATCGACAACTCATATATGAATAAGTTGACTTTGTTTTTGTGTGTTCTTGTTATGAAGTATTTGGTTGAAATGATTGAAAAGATTGCATCAGTGACAATGAATGTTTATTGCGATACAAACTCTCAGCATCTGTCTACATGACAACTGTCAGAATAAAATAAAAGAAGCATGAACATACCGGCCCCCTTGAGAAGCTCGGCTTTCAAAAATACAATTTCAGTAAAGTTGAAAGTATGTGAAATAAATTCAAATTGAAACAATTGTCTTTTGTCGGTCTCCTTGATCGGGTAAAACACATATCTTGGAAATGGCTCGCTTCAGTATTCCACCTTTAGTACGTAAGCTGACCACTCGAACAACGCCGTCCTGCCCTGGATGGAGATGTGTTATACGGGCTAAGGGCCAACATAATGGAGGCACGTTGTCTTCTTTAACAAGGGCTATTGCCCCAACTTTGAGATGACGATGGCTCAGCTGCTTCCATTTAGTCTTCTGTTGTAACTGGGGTACATACTCCTTTTGCCACCTTGACCAAAAATGCTGTGACATTTGTTGTAACTGGTTGTATGCCGATAGTTTATTGAACGGTTCCTTTGTTACATCCACTTTGGGAATTGCAGTCAGCACATCACCGATGAGGAAGTGAACAGGAGTTAGGGGGGTAAGGTCGTTAGGATCGTCGCTTAATGGGACTAATGGGCGGGAATTGAGGATAGCTTCAACTTGCGTACATAGTGTATTGAAGTCTTCTAGTGAACGGTGATTTGAACCGACGACGCGTTTTAAATCGTGTTTCGCTGACTTTACAGCCGCTTCCCACAAACCACCCATATGTAGACTCTCAGCAGGTATGAAATGCCAGCTTATTTCATCTCTTTCGAAAAACGTACTGAGAACGGTTTCATTTTGCAGTGTTTTCAAAAAACGCGCTAAATCATTATTTGCGCCTACAAATGATCCACCATTATCAGAATATATATTTTTGCAAATTCCACGTCTAGAAACAAATCGTTTGAGAACGTTCAAAAATGTATCAGCTGTCAGGTCGCTAGACACTTGAAGATGGACGGCTTTAGTAGCCATGCAAACAAATATGCACAAATAAACCTTGATAATCTTCCTATTTCTGTGTTTAACTTCTTTGACATAGAAAGGTCCCGCATAATCCACGCCACAGTTGAGAAATGGCCTAATTTCAGTGAGACGAAAATCAGGTAAGTCTCCCATCATTTCTTGGTATGATGAAGGTTTGGCTCTAAAGCAGATAATACATTTATGAAGGATTTTTCGGACTAAAGTTTTAGCTCGTAAAGGCCTATATACACATCTTAAAGAAGATAATGTCGCCTGAGCTCCCGCATGTAGCATATGCTTATGCTCCTGTTCAACTAGAAGTCGAGTAACGTGACTATCATGAGGTAATATGAATGGAAATTTTTTATCATAAGAACATTTCGACTTACTTATTCTACCTCCAACTCTTAACGATTTATTACCGTCTAAAAATGGATTTAGATTTGATAATTCAGACGAACATTTGACAGTTTTATATTTGCTCATATGTCGAATATCCTCCTCAAAATTAATCCCTTGAATCACTTGTAGAATATTTTGTCGAGCTAAACGTAGCTCTGATAAATCAAGCTTTCCAAATTTCCGTTCATGTCCTTTACTTAAGGCATTGTTTTTAAATCTTAGGCACCAGGCAACTATCCGATTTATCGATCAAAGCTAGAAAATCTTTCAAACAGCGATTCGTCTGCTAGAACAATGACAGATATTGAGGATTTTTTTATATCTGGTAATTCGGTAACTGGAACCCAATTATTTATATTTCCATTCGGGCTGAGTTTATTGTCATTCAGAAACTCTGGACCGTTCCACCACAAATTTGAATAAATTAGCTGAGTAGGCAGAAGTCCACGAGAAATTACATCAGCTAGGTTTTCTTCTGATTTTACGTGTTGCCAATGGTTAATATTGGTTAATTGCTGAATCTCGGAAACTCGGTTTGCCACAAAAGTTTTTAAGAGTGCAGGTTAGGTTTTCAACCACGACAATACGATGGTAGAGTCAGAATAATAAAAAATGTTTGAAACAACGCAATTTAGACTTGAAACTACCTTGTTGGTCAGGTTAGCTAGTAAAACAGCGGCCGATAGCTCAAGTCTCGGTAACGTTATCACCTTCAGGGGAGCCACCCTGCTCTTTGCGCAGATTAACCTTACCCAATAATTGCCTGAAATATCAATACTCCGCATATATAGGCAAACGCCATAAGCAACGATTGAAGAGTCGCTAAAACCATGAATTTCAATTCTTATAGCATTAGAAATTAATATTCGCCTGGGAATTTTGACATTTAATACCGAAGAGAAATCCTTGTATAGACAAAAAAATTCATCGGCAAGTGAAGAAGGTACAGGCTCATCCCATGATATCTGTAACCTCCACAATATTTGCATAATTACCTTAGCTTTGGTGATAACTGGTCCAACTAAACCTAGCGGATCAAAAATTTGCGCTATTAAGGATAATATTGTTCTTTTCGTGAAATTCGTTAGAATTGAAGAATTGATTGATGTTAGGACATCTAATTCTGAATTCCATATAACACCAAGCGTTTTAGATTCTGAATCTGTTAATAAATAATGATTAGGTACATCTACGATATCTGTAATGACATCCGTTATTATTTTTGGTTCGTTTGATTTCCATTTTCTTAGTGGAAAACATACGGTATCCAAAATGTTCGTAATTTCACGTTTCAAAGTCTGAGCGTTCTGAATTGTGTCTGATCCGGTAATCAAATCATCGACATAGAAATCAGTTTCTATTGCCTTCGCGGCTAATGGATGTTTATTTTTATTATCGAGTGCTAGTTGATGCAAGCAACGTATAGCGATAAACGAAGCTGACGCTGTTCCATATGTCACTGTGTTTAGAGAGTAACAGGAAAAAGGCAGATTCGAATTTTCTCGCCAAAAGATTCGTTGGAACTTACGTTGACTTTCTGTTACCTCTATTTGACGGTACATCTTAGAGACGTCTGCGACCATCGTATAAGTGTGCTGTCGAAATCGAACTAATATCGAAGAAAGATCTTGTTGAATTACTGGTCCTACCATCAATTTATCATTGAGAGAGATACCGTTATCAGACTTGGCTGATGCATCGAACACCACCCGTAGCTTCGTAGTGATGCTATCATTCTTGAAGACCCCATGATGCGGTAAATAATAAGCATTCTCATTCAACCCCCGTTCCAAATTCGATAATTTTGACATATGCCCTAATTGTTCGTACTCTCTCATGAAATTTAGGTAAAGACTGTACATGCTTGGATCCTTACTAAGTTTATTCTCTAACTTTTCATGCACTTTCATTAGATTTCCCCAAATCTCCGACATTATGACGAATTGGCAACGTCGCTATAAATCTTCCATGCGAACCGCGTTTTATTGTTTTAACGAAGTGTTCTTCGCATTGGATCTCTTCGATTGTGCGCCTTTTTATCGGTGGGCATTCTTCCAGTTTCCAAAATGCTTCGATTTGGTCTGATAATGCTGCGACAGTGATTAAGTTGCATGTATTTGCCTCAGCGTTAGGTTTCAAATTTCGATTATTGATAGGCCCCGAAATTATCTAGCCTAACTTTGTATTTTGTAAAACTGGCTGTTTATTACCAAGTTTAAACTGTCCGATACATAGTAAATCCCAAAATATGCCCGCTCCTATCAAATCAATTTGATCAATTTCGTCAAAGTCGGGATCTGCTAATTTTAAATCTGGAGAAATTTTAAGAGTACTACGATCCAATATGAAATTCGGAATGCTTCCCGTGATTTTTCTCAATACTAAGAATGGCAATTTTTCCTCATATGAATTTACACGCGATTTAATGCAAACGTTTACTTGCTCAGATATATTGATTGTCGATTGATATACACCAATCAATGGCAGATTTATTGCTTGTGAATTTAGTCCTAGTTTTTCCACTAGAGCTTTCGTGATTATGTTCGACTGAGAACCTGAATCAAGGAGTGCTCTAGCTTTCATAAGATTTCCATAGTTGTCTTTGACGTAAAGACACACAGTAGAAAGAATAATATTCTGATTGAATTCTCTATTTACCGAATGTGCAATAACTGTTGCTGCGTTTGGCTCATGTGATGATTCTGGACAAGTATTATTTTCTTCGAGATCTGTATTTTACGTTAAACTCAAATGCGTACCGTTTGCACCTGAATTATCGATAGTTTGTTGATTGTTTTGACGTTTTACATTATCTATGTGTAAAAGCGTATTGTGTTTGCCTTGACAAATTTTGCAAACGCCCGTGGTACATTTTTCCGCTGTGTGATTTTTCCCCAAACAATTGAAACAAAGTTTGTTTTTGATTACTTCGTCTCGTCTAGAAATTACTGATAAATTCAAGAATTTTTTACATGCATAAATGTAATGCCCTGTTTCCTTGCAAAACATGCAATAAATGTCTGTTACTGACAAATTAGTACAAGTCTCTGATTTTCTTCGCCATGAATAACTTGGTGACTGTGTGTTTTGAGTGAAAGATTTTGAATGTGTTAATAATTGCAAGGAGTTGTTTGGTTTTTCTTTGCTTTCTAGGTATTCACACCGACTAACCAAGAAATAAAAAAACTCCGTTAGTGTTGGAGGTTCCTTTTTTATTGGTGTGTGTGAAAATTCTTGCCAGCGCTCCCGAGTACGTGTATCTAATTTTATTTTCAATAACTGTATTATTAACCGATCCCACGAATCAGTTGGCTCCCCTAATGCTTTAAGAGATCGAATGTGTTGTTTGAAAGAATCGATTAATTTTCGCAATTGAATGTGGGACTCTTTTGTCGCACCCGGTATCTGAAACAAATCGTCTACGTGCCTATCTATTATTACGCGTTTGTTTTCGTACCTGTCTTTTAAAAGTTTCAGCGCGATGACATAATTTTTATCTGTCAATGCTAAGTCTTGGATGACTTCCTGTGCCTCACCCTTCAAGCGACCTTGAAGGTGGTAGAATTTTTTAATGTTCGTTAAATGTTCATTTTTATCAACAAGCGCCTCAAACCTCTGGTGAAAAAAGGGTCATTTCTTATAATCGCCATCAAATGTTGGCAAATCAATTGGTGGCAGACAGGTTCGTGCGGTAATACTTTGTGAAGATTGGTTTGTGTTTACTTGGGCACACTGGTCTGCTCTGACGTTTTTAGACCCGTGGATACCTATTCATGATAACATCCCTAGCCTTACTTATAGCCTTGAAATAGCTATTTTCGAATATTTCTCTGTTTGGAGAATTCATTTCTGATTTGTCTGACATCTCTATTCTATACTGAACGCTTTCAAATTGTTGCAAGACTCCTGGAATATGTTCTAATCGCGATTCTATTTCTAGTAAATCTGCGTCAATAGCATTATTCGTGAATGTGACAAATCTACTTAATTTCGAGACTATAGTTTCCCTCTGATCGAATAAATTCTGTAACTCAGATGTTGACTTAGAATCTGAATTATTCAGAGTATCGTTGTCCGACATATTTGTAGTGCGGAAAACAACAAAAAGTTAAACGAAACAACAATACACGACAATAATTGAGATGAAACTGTAATATTATGAAAAGTTACTACGTATGCAAGTGATTTAGGATGGAGTAGATTGGGAAGGAAGCTTGAATCGGTGCATAAACGTTGATTCCTGAATGTATTTGCAACTGGCTGCCGAATTGCTGTTGGATCCAACGCCGATGAACTGCTTTTCTTCTTTAATCCGGCTCGAAGGACCAAAATGTTTTTGTGTGTTCTTGTTATGAAGTATTTGGTTGAAATGATTGAAAAGATTGCATCAGTGACAATGAATGTTTATTGCGATACAAACTCTCAGCATCTGTCTACATGACAACTGTCAGAATAAAATAAAATAAGATGTATAAAAACCCTGGTGTGTCGAGTGATTCGATTTTGTTTTGATTTTTCAGAAGACAAATAAACAAATGAAATAGTGGTATGCTTCTTCAGTCGGTCCCAGAGATGGCGCCTTTATAGAATTTTAGTCCTGTCAATATTCCAGGGATATGGGACTGTTGTCAATTTTATGGAATTTCAACAAACTTCAAATACTGATCAAAAATGAATAGTTGTGACGGAATCTAAATTTCATAGTGCAATTTCCTTGTATTGATGACTATTATTATTATTAATGGGTTGTCCATTTTGCTGCATATATTTTCTTAGAAATTCATCATTCATTCAATGATAATTCAATTTGTCTGATTGACTCGGCCGTTACTTGATGAAGATCCATAGTCATTGTATAAAATACACAGAAAACAATTCGATCTCCACAAACTTTATTCAATCAGACAGTGAAGAAGCTGCTGTGTTGGCGAAACATTGAATAAAATTTGTGAATATCTAATAGTTTTCTGTGTAGTCTTTACAATAATAATTTGATCATGTTCCGTTTTTGTATCATTTGTGGGCAATCCAGAGAGACGAACAAAATAATTATTATTATATCCAGTACCGAAAGTGAGTACCACCATATTATGAAGATTATCACATAGTATCTTGTATTATTAGAAAACATTTTAATGAAAATAATGGCACGAATATATCTCACGGAATCCCGCCATTCATGATTATATTAGCACAAGATTGACAGGTTCTAATGGTGAATTTTCATGAAGCTTAATTTCGATACTTCCAAATGAAATAAGTGGTTATTATTGTAGTTAATTGCATTTCAGTAAAAAATTATAAAAATAAGTCGAAAATGTAACATATAAAACTGATTGATGATAGTGATTTAGTAAATTTCAATAATTAGGTTTCTTTATTCAGTTCATCCGTCGACAATACTTGAAAACTTGTGCTTGTAACTTGTTGAAAACTGTGCTTGTAAATTTACCCTAACAGGTAAACCGACCGTGGCGGTACACGCAAATGCGGAATATTTGGGAAACAGGTCACGATTTCATTTGTTTTCTCTTAATCAAGCTGGCGAATTGTCTCCCGTTTTATCCCACAGTTTTGCAGTAATGAGTCGACACACCATGGTTTTTAGACATCTTAAAATAAAAGAAGCATGAACAGACTTGAGTCAAAATTTTGTGGTTTTGAAATACTGTTCTACATGAGCTGCATTCTGGAACATTGAATAAACACCTCAAAATAGCTTTTTGTTCAATAAAAATGCTCTTACCCATTGTTGAGTTGCCCCACAAGCACACGCCATTGCTCAACCTGGCTTAAAATTGGGCATTAAATATGCTCATTAGTTGCATTTTGTTTAATGCCGTTCTTAAATTTTTGAACATGTAAATCAGTGAACTCAATTCAGAAACTAACTGTCCACAGTGTGTGTTCTAGTTCAGATACTCGTCTATGTGAATTCCTAGAAACGTGACTTTATCACGTGTTTATGTTGGTATGATTTGTGTTAAGTTGAAATGTGTCTGTTTTCTTTTGATAATTTTGAAAACGTATTACTTGAGTTTTCTTACTGTTGAGAAATAAATTCTATTGGTTGAAATAACGGGAAGCCGCTTTCAAAATTTCTTCTGGGTACTATCCCGGGTATTTCGCCCATATATCCTTTGGTTTAATATGGATGGATAACCAATAACTTCAATGCAATTCTCGTCCTGGTAAATAAAAGAATACCTTACCGATGTAGCTATTTTGTTATTGTGACTGAAAGATGGCATGATTTCCTGAGTACAAATTGATATTTTCCTTTCAATATGAAAGGAAATATTCCGAAAATCTTCCAAAGGTTTTGGACGTGAAAAATTGCGACGTGATAAAAATGTTTGTGGTGGGTATTCGAAAAATATTCCGACGGTTTTGGACGTAAAAAATGTAGGTTAGGGGCTTGGACTTCCACCTTCTCGAATAAAGTTTGCTGTTCCCTAAACACACACACATAAACTCTTAAATTCTGTCCAGCTACTCGCCTCGTCGGTGATGCTGAGCTTGCAAGCTCGCTCACTTCTCTGGAATCCCGCATTATGAGGTTGGCGACCTGTCTCTGTTTCACAGGTATTCTCATGGACGATGCTCGAGACTGACCAGTTGTGGCAATATTCAAATATCTTTGTCGTTACTTTTCAGACATCCCGAACGGCAAGGCCTCAGAACTTATAGTTTCGGAAGGTGTTCTATGAGTCATACAGCCCCCAGAAATTCAAAGATAAAACACCAATTCTTAACTACTTTCATCTCTTACGATAATCTTTGAACATTACAGAATTTTTTGTGTGAAAAAAATCGTAAAAATCCGTAAAAATAGTGAAAAAACATCTGACGGATGGGAATTTTTATTTGAAAAATTTAACCACTCTGCCACCCTGAAGTCTGAATTGAGAAGGCGTAGAAATTCTTTTCGAAAATAGTTGTGAAAACTCACCAAAGTAAAATCGGAAATAAAAATATATCGGACCGTGGAAAATGTTTTGTTGTTGTCTTTTATAATTCTTATTTCCGCAACCATCAGAAGTCTTCGAAAGACTTGTGCGAGCTAGGGAAGACGCAGCCCTTACCTTTCAAAGGCTGGATAGAGAACGCGTAGGAATTCAGAAAAATTTCTGAAGATTCGGATGTGGAAAATTACGAAGAATAGAAAATGCCAGTCGTGGGTAACGGACTACTCTCCTTCTCGAAAGAAGTTGCGAAAAGTGGCTCAAATTGAATATGGAAAATCTGAAAACATATACTGAAAAACATCGGACCTTCGAGTATTTTTCGTAGATTCATCTGTAATTGAGTATGTATCCATTGAAGTTGGGTACCTGACTAAAAGACAGATGCCAAGGAGAAGGTAGTAGTCATACGCATGCCACTAACTGGAATTTTGCATGCGCATGTATTAATATCCAATAATTTCATAAATTTCATAATAACAAAATATAAAAAATACTCTTGAAAAAGAGCTTTAACATATAAATTATTGAACAAGAAGTACAAAGTAATATTTAGTGAATGAAAATTCAAGAAAAAAATTATATATTTTTTCAAAAGCTTGTCGTAAAACGTCATTATACTTAAAATAAAACCTCAAGCTTTTTAAGAAAATATTTTCTTTGTTTTTCTTACACTCAATATAATTTTTGTAATTTTTACGTCAATATTTTATAAAGAGAAGCTTGTAGCAGAGCGTGACCTCCGAACTCCGCCACTGTTTTATTTCACTTGATGTTTTTTGTGTCATACCTGGCTCAGCCAAAACCACGAATTATCGATACGAATCATGAAATGATACCGACTCCAGTATACTAATTTACGTATGAGTAACGTGTCTCTGTCATTTTAGTCTGCACTCTTACGGGTGCTTCCTGGCTTTGAATGCCTCAATTGTTATAGTGTATGTGGCCTGCACTTTTAGGTAAGTCGTTTTGTGAATTGTTGACCTCACATTACCTAAATTCTCTCGAAAGCCTAAACATTACTCGCAGTGCTGGGTTTTTTCTAATTCCTTATCGCACTTGTAATATTTTTTGTCATGTTTAATAGTTCCTCGCACGCTTCACTGTTTGTTATATTTGAAATTGATAGTATTAATTATATTATAATTGTACTAACTTGATATACCACGACTAAGTATACCAAGAAAATCGATCTTCACCAAGTCCAAGTAAAGTTGTTTGCATTGAACTGACCTCTATTCATTTACCCAGAGCCAAACACCCTAAGTAATGACCATACCCCAGGTTACTACGCCACAAACTTGTTTTTTAAAATATTTCTTGTTTGTTTCTTATGGCTATTCGGTAAGACCTGAATTACCAGCTGACATTTCACTTTTCTTACATTTTTGGCATTGTTCATAAAAAGGGATGGATAACTCCCACAGAACATTTCTGCCTGGCGTTCGATCAATTTCTTTGTTGTCATATTTTTGATAATCAATTGTTAAAATTGTTATTGTTACATTGTTAAAATTGTTATTTCCGTCAACCGATTGCACCCCTACGCGCAACCCTCGGATGTCTTAGAGAGACTTGTGTGAGCTAGGGAAGACGCAGCCCTTACCCTTTAACATGTGATGCCATGCACGAGACCGATGACCATGCGGGACTTTGAACCCTCGACCCTTCGCTCCAAAGGCGAACGCTCTACCGAACGCTCTACCACCGCGGTCACCACCACGGCCACCACCACGGCCACCACATTGAACGTTCTCAGACTCTCAGTATTGACATAATATAAAGTGACGTGAATGTCATAACGTCCAACTTTTCATCACCAGTTAGGAAAGTTCATCACATCATCAATTAGGGAAAAAATCAATTAACAAAGATAAAAAAAGTGAATTTTATTGAAAACAGATACAACTTTATAAAAATATTTTGTATCCTAATTATAAACGTTGACAATGTAGTTAGTGCAGTTTGTGATATTAAAAAGATTAATACGTTATCTCTGTATTTGGAATTGAATAAATAACATTTGTCAATTTTGATATTGAAGTTATGTGTTAAGATCATTTAGTAACAGAGGTAACTATAGGAACATATGTACACAGATATTCACTTGATTTTCCAGGTCTTTGAATGAAAAATTCATATTATTTTTCATTTTATTTCAAAGGCCTTTCAGATATTCAAACTTAGAAAAATATTCAGAGTTACATGTTACGAAAAGAAAACATTTTGAGTAACCCGTGTCATTTTGTAGGAACTTGCTTTGCTCATAAGGCAAACATCCACTCGTTACACAAAATGAAGCTTTTCGTAACTGATGGTTACATAAATGCTATCAAGTGAATAAATTATATAGATTTCAAATTGAACATGTAACTAATAAGATTCATTACAGGTCAACGAATTTCATCTAACATACTAATTTACAGATGAGTAATTGTTCCAATCGTTAATTATATTTATCAATTGTTCAACTAACAGGATAAAATTATAGTTGACAAAAATAATCTTGTGTCTTAGTTTTTTTTGTCACCCATCCCTTTCTTCCTAGTTTGTTACTGGGTTGCACCCCAGCATATATATTCCTTCTGAAATCTCTATAAAAAAATACATCGAACATTAATTTTGGAAACCACGCCTTCTCTACAAATGTCAGGCTGCTATGCTGGTAGAACTTTTGACTAGAACAAAATCGGTAACTTATTTATTATGGGCGCTACGTATGCATAACGCACGAATGCAGGACCCTGTGTATAATTAGTTTTTATTTTATCTGGATAATATCTCACAAGAAACGTCCAATTGCTCTTGAAATAATTAGCCACCCCAACAAAGCTTGCCACGTATACTAGAGAAAGGTCAGTGATGAACTTTGTAACAATTTTTCATCCAAATAGAAAATAGTGTAACTCAGTTATTTTCTTGAACCATTTCAAATCCTAGATTCGAACGTTTACTGTTTTCCTCACTGCTATAAGAGATTATCAGTATTTATCAAATACAAATTTTCTTCTACCCAATTCCAAGAAGATAAACTTGATAATAAGTTCAAACCAAGGATACTGGATAACTTCTAAAGATTTCCAGCATGTATTGGCAGATCTCCTCCACATAGCCTGTTATACGAAAACTATGCCGGAGAAACAACAAACAAATCAGCTTAGAGACTAAACTAATAGAGTTGATATTCTGAAGCTGAAGTTGTGATGCATGATGCACCAGCTCTGTGAATAATGTAGACGACCATGTTCATCGTCACTCCATCATGTAAGGAGTGGTTTTGACGGCTGTAGTTGAGGGTTTGAATGAGATTAATAAAATTTCGAATAGCTGGTGGAATACAACGAAGTTATAATAGAGTTTGAAACGCGATTCAACAGAAAGGGATATTCGGTACGTTCGAAGTGACTTTAATTATTTTGCATGAATTTAATACCTTCGTCATGGACATCTTGTTATCAAAAAAGGATTCTGAATTTACTGGCGAATAATATAAGTTGAGATGCAATTCAGGATGTGAGATCGTTTTTCTGTATTTTATATGTACCTACCTACACAGGTTTACTAAGTAGTCGTTTTTTTACTGAAAAGTTTCAAAAGTCAGTAATCAACAATTATAGAATATACTAAGTATTCAGTTGATTATTTCAGTCAGCGGAGCTCAAAAAGACTGAAGGGGAAGAGATCGAAAAGGAATAGCCCAAAACTCATCAAAAAAATTAATGATAGAACTAATAGTGATTGAACAATTAATGAGGAACCAATCAACAAAAACAGTTTCAGATCCCTATTTGTTAATTTTGTAAAATTGTATATAGACTTATTATTATTAAGGAAGGTTTGGCTGGAACTAGCATTGGTTATATCCGATTTTTTTTTCGCCATATCATGACCTACAATTGAAATAAAAGTGTTCAAAGTTTCAGCAATTTTCAATCTTTCTTTTTACCACCATCATTTATCTGATTTCTTTTATTTCCTTATTTGAAGTACCGTAATTAGTAATTAATTAAGTATTTTTCCAAAGTTGTTTAGAATTATTATTTATTTGTTGTTTGTGTCGTTTTTGTTTAAGCAATCTATGTAAGGTATTTCTGTAAGTTATGACCTTTTTTCTATTGCATTTGTTTCCTTGATTTTTCTGATACTTCTTGTTCCTTTCTATAATTAACTTCATTAAACCGTCAGTTATACATTCTGCATCTTTCAATTTCTTTTCTGTTTTTAGTTACTGTATGGTAATATCACACTTTTCATTGATACACATTGATCAGTTAGTAAAATATCATAGACATTGCAAGTAAATTAGTAATATTCGAAGTAACTCCAAAACTAGATGTCCATAGTTTATAAACGAAAGGCATATATTCAAAAATTCATAATACAATTCGACAATGACGATTGTTGCTCTACAAACCTGAAATCTGTGTTTTGTAATCCGGCTCAAGGATCAGCAAATTTTTTGATAATTTCTTTTTTATTCCCTTCACTTTTTTTTCATTACCATGTCAACAACTCATAAAAATAAAATTCGAACATCATGATAAAATACAGAGTATAGAATTCTTACAAAACTTATGACTGAAACTGATTTCAAACTAAAATAAATGAATAAAATCAAATTCAAACAACGATATTGACTTATTTCGAATAATATTGTATAACCAAGGATGCATTAAGGAAAGTGATAGTGTTGTTTTTGTTCTGTATAGCTGTTATGAAAATTTCACAAGTAAAATTGTGAACATTGGTGAATTAAAATCATTGGAAGTTTCTATAAAGTTTGATAATAAGTTAGAATTTGAAATAACTGTAATTCAAAGAACGCCATGTACATGTCCCAATTTATTCAATAAAGAACTGACAAAACATGCATTACAAATAAAAAACAACGACATTCATATCATTGCAGGGGATCTGAATAAAGATGTGGTGAAGGGGAAACTTATTATTTCTTACTGGTACTGGACATATTCTAACTTGACTTTCTCTGATATCTGAACTATTCAGTGTTTTCAATTCGATTCTGGAAATGTCAATAATCCTACCGGCATTAAAGATTTTTTTATGATGCCATTGAAACCATTTAATGAAACCATTACCTTCGGTTTGGATATTAATTATTTCGTTTAATTTACCCTATGCATACTCTAATGCCCTTCCAATGCCTCATTAAGGTGACATCTTGATATATGCATAATATTGGTGACAAAAAGTTCATCCAGGCGATTATTCCTGCACGGTTGCTGTAGTTGCCCCATTGTTCAAAATTAGCATCAATAGTTATTCCTATCATCCCACGGCGCTGTATGATAGATGAACCCTTTAACGGTAATGACCAATTCATTAGGCTGTTATTATAACTGACGAAAGGTCTTACAATGTGAGGAATTTTGCATGTGTATGGAAACGTGATTATCGACTATAGTTTAATCACGGTGTATTGTGGAAGTACTTCTATGCTTCGAATAATATAAAGGACATGTGCAGAACGTGACTTTTTCAGTTTGGGATGCCGACAATATATTGCTGACTATACATAGTTTTCACTTCGCGAACTTTGAGGAGATGTTGCTCAATAATAGGGAATACTGAAAAATTCGACTATTTCGAATGAAAGTGATTCAAAATGTGGCTTTTTCGAATGCAACATAGATCGTTAGTAAAACTCAAATCTGTCTATAGGACAATGTTTTAGGGGAGACCCAGTAAAAATGATCCCCCTAAGCTTTCGAATTAAATTTTTGGGTGAAAACAAATAAACAAAAAATCGTTAACTTGTCAGTAGCTAGTCCTGCCCTTTAGTGTCCTTTCTATAATTTTTATAGATTGTAGTTTTCGGTATGAACCCAGCTACATACATCCTAGTAAGATTCTACCAAACGATCGGTTTGCCCCAGTAGGTGGGGAAAAAAGGCTCCCTCGGAGGGGCAAAATGATTCCACTATGTTTTATTCTTGAAAAATAATGCTTTATTCAAAATTCTTTTTATAAATATTTTTATAAAAATTAATACATGTTTATGAAATGAAATTCGCTCTTTTGTCAACAAAATTTAGGACCTGCATATAAAATAAACAAATACTTCAAACGATAAATCACAATTGCGATAGCAAAGATCTCTGCACGTTGGGCTTATAGATGCAAATATCGCATAAAAAATTTTCCTCATCATCCTCGACCCCAGAGCATTCGTCATGAGCCCACTGATGGCACTTGCTACACATTATCCATCCTTCTCCTACTGTTGAATTCGAATATGCCTCACCACAGATAATGCATTCACAATCATCTTCCCCGTTATTCGAACTTTCATCATCTATATCGTTGTCAAGTCTCTTTTTCTTTGGCTGTTTTCCTTTTAATTTTGACGTATTTTTATTCTTTATAATTCCTTTCTTTGACAGGTTATTAGCAATTTGCTTTTTCTTCTCCAATCTCAACTTTTTCTTCTCCATTTCCTCTGCTTTCTCACTATGCTCTTCCTCCAGCATATTCTTGTAAGGACTTGATGTTAAAATAACTGTAGTACCTTTTCTCTTATCCTTTTTAGTTTGCTTGTTTTTTCGGAATCGAACGAATGTCTTTTGGAGAAATTGCAAAAGAAACCTGTTTTCGAGTAGAGTTGGATATGGAACGTTCAGCACTAGTCGATGGAAGAGATGTGGATTCAAGATTTGTTGAATCTGGCTCTTTCTCATCTAATGCAGTCTGGAGCATTTGGGTGTTGTTACTGGCATTGCTTATGTCTTCGGAATTTGTTTACGGATGAGCTAAATTCAAATCATTCAAATTTACTTCAATATTTTCAGTCTGTGAAGGTCTGTTGGAGACTTCAGCTGCAGCGTAGTCAATGTCGTTGAAAATGTGTTTATTGAATGGAACTATACCACATTTTCTGAACCCTTTCACTGCGTTTTCTGGTGTACAAGCCTTAAAATAAGCTTCACAAAATATTCGGCTCATCTGGAAAACTTTTACAACGCGACCTGGATGATTATTCAGCCAGTTCTCCAACGCATTATCTAGGTAGCGACTTAGTGGAAACATTACATCAACATCGAGTGGCTGGAGCTTATGTGACGTATGAGGTGGTAAGCACAAGAGAGTTACGTGCTTTTCTCTCGCTTTGATGATAACATTCAAGTTTTTTGTATGCGATGAATGACCATCTAGAATCAACAGTACGGGATCATCTAAAGATGGCTTGGTGTGGTGTAAAAAGTGGTCGAACCATAAATCAAACACGTCAAGTTTCATCCATCCAGATTCGTTGCATGCGAAAATAGATCCGGGGGTCGCACCATCCTTCAGTTCTTCTTTCATTCTTTTTCGACTGAAGATGATTAAAGGAGGAACAAAATTTCCACCAGCTCCCATGCAGATAACAGCTGTAGTAGATATGCCGCGTTCAGCAGATGTCACTCTTGCAACTTGTTTACGACCTTTTAAAGCAATAATTTTAGAATTCTTTCCTGGCACTGTACATAATGAAGTTTCATCCACATTAAAAACTATGTGGGATGGAAAATTATGTTTCTCTCTCTCTCTCTTGTTGAATTAGATTGAAGAATTTATCAACAATTGGTCTATTGAAGCCACTGGCACGTGCGATTGAGGTAGATTCAGGGCTTCTCAAAGTTAACTGAGGATGTCTTTGACGAAAATTGGCTAACCAGTCTTTTCCTGCTGTTTGGTTGAGTTTTGAAAATGGGTGGTTTATTGCATTTCGTTCTGCGAGCTGGAAAGCTAAACGCCGCACATCACGATTAGTCAAACCATACATCATTGTTTCCATCTTCAGAATGAAATCCACTAACTCTCTTTCTTGGTCTTCATCAAAAACTGATTTTATTCTGCCCAAACCTTTCATTTTCAGAACCTTATTAGCCAAGCGTCTTTTCATTTATTGGAACTGAAAATACTCTTTATGCGGTTTTCTTACACATTCCACCTTTTACTGCATCAATAACTCTCATCATATTCTCTAGTGTCCAATTTTGCCTCTGTGATTTCCTGACATATTTCCTAGGCATGCTCTGGCCTGCAACAAATGAAATAATGCCTGTCAATGACCTACTTTTATCAAATGCGCAGGGGTAAAACGACCCCTAATCGTTTTACCTTGCGGCAATGGGATCATTTTGCCCCAAACGACAATTTTCATTTAACCTTAAAATAATTTTCATTCAATAATCCGGAATTTTAAAGAAACTATTCAACTTACCTCTTCAAATAGCCCCCTTTCACGTAATCAAAACAGAATTTGGCTCTCTCTTCACTAATGAAAACTATAGATAATATAAAATTGCTTGTAACTAGATGAAATCACAGCAAAACAACGATTCAAGAACGCATCCTTTCGGGGCAAGCTCTGAACTCATACTAATAGGGCATTACTAGATCAATGTTAGAAACGTATTGCCGGTAGTATATGATAGGTGGAGTCCATTATGTATACACAATGTCAGGGAATCATTTTACTCGCGGGGATCATTTTTACCGGGTCTCCCCTATTATTCTTCTTCTTGAAACAATCGGTGGGCCATAGAATAGCAGAATAATCTTCTTAGTAACAATAAACCAGTGAACCATTAATACGTAGAACCAATATAATGATGAATCAATTATCTAACATAAAAACATTTTATAAGACTTAAAAACGGAAAATCTAAATGTGTAGAACTGATTTTTAATCCGAAAAGAAATTCATCTTATGTGTATTTATGAGAACCAATAAAACATCATACGCGACAGCCGTAGAAATAGACTTCATAGATCTGAATTCAGCAAGAATGGAAAGTGATTGAAATGAAAAAACTGAGTAATCGCAAATCTCAATAAACTAAGCTGTACGTAACAGAAAACCATAAGCCCTGAAAAATAAAATTATTGAATTTCATCAAAACATCATTCAATAGTATCTAAAAACGTAATACCAACAAATCATCCGAAAATTATTCGGTAGTATCGTAAAATCCAAGGAAACGAAATGTTTGGACATAAAATTATCAGAATTGAAATATAGCAGAATTTTTGGAGGGGATGAGCTAATGGAGGACCACGCTTGTAGGAAACGATCAACTCGTTATAAAACTTGCCCTGTTATCTCCTAGGTGCCACTGACTTACCCGATTCATTTGCTATCTCCTCTACAATTTCTGATATTTTTCGGTTCTGAACATTTTGATTCTACCATTTATGACTTTCAAAATATGCCAATTTTATGTCTCGTGATGTATGGATTCAACGATTTTAGTTCATATTATTCGAATATGATGATTTGCAGACTTATGATATTCTGTTAAGGTATTTTAACAATTTTACAAAATATTGTTTTTGTAGTTTGCTGGTTTGATGATTTAGGATTACCTATGGGATAATTTGTCTATGATGAAAAGTTGTTATTGTAATATGATGGTTTTACAAATTTTTTTTTTCCGATTATTTTCCATTTCTTTCAAATTAATTCTAATCAAGTTCGGTTCTCTTTTAAATCTTTAATGAACTTTATCGGTTCGGAACTTTCAATTCATGAACAATTTCTGAAATTTTACCGTTCTGATGGATTATATGTAATCGTCTAATCAGTAGCCGACATTTTCCTTCAAAATGCACACTGCTCGATTGACAAACATATCGTTCAAAAATTAATCAAATGACTTTCGTCCATCAAATTCGGGTACCATGAAAAAACTGTTTAAATATTAATGAATTAAAAGTATTCAAATTGAGACCTCCTAGTCGTAACAAGCACGTGGGAGCAAAGATCATAATACTATGTTTGATTCCCATCCGTCGTGCACCTTTAGTACGCTCCTGCAAAGTTGTTAAAATCAAAAGTAGGATCTGCCGATAATATAAGCATTCCAAAAATCGCCTAGTTGTTACTCGTGTGGGAAAAGAAAACGTCGTTTTCACCTAGATGACTGATACTATAGAAAATTAAATGTATAATGATGTGTAAACAAAAAAGGACGTATATTTTTTTCAATGATGAGCTGTTACTATATGAAAATATACTGTTTGATTTTTCACTTCTAGTCTGGGCATTCGTCAAAATCAATCAAGGTAAAGGACCACGAACAAACCTTATGGGTAATGACTTTCGTTGAATTCTGCTGATTTTTTGGTATGATGAACTTTTCAATGTCCGGATCAAAAGTCTCCGCGGGCACAACAAAAAATAATGTACAGTTTTTGAGAAAAAAATGGCTCAAAGTCGGCAAAATGCGGAATTTGGCAGTAAAACGGGAGAAATAGACCGTGTTATTATGCAACTTCATGCATCTTGGAAATTGTTGCATGCGCTTCAGGAATCCTTTTATGGGTCTTGTGTCTTTTCATCACCGTTTACCAATAATTTCAGTCTGTACAGGGTGACGCATAAAGACAATCCAAGAAATGGAAAAATTATTTTTAGAACATTAAGAAAACAATAGATTGTGAGAAAATTAGTGAATTGCTATGGATATGGTTATAAAGAAGATAATTCAGTTGATATTGAGGGGCTGATAAAGGGAAACATAATGGAAGTCGATTGTATTACAAATGGTAATTGAAATGGGCATATTGATAAGGTTAAAACAGTATAAATATGTACGAAAAAACGTTTCGCAATTTTTATTACTTTAATGAAATTGATGAAAAACACTTTTGCTCGATTTCTACTAGTTCTTTTATTTCTACTACTGGTTTCGGGTTCTATCCCATTACCAAGTATAATAACTAACTGATACATTTGGAATATAAAAATGTGGGTTATACAGGGAGTTTGCAGGTAAGCAGGATAACCGTTTTTTTGGATTCTGAATGTATTAGACTTAGTTATTATACTTGATAATGGAATAAGACACGACCGGTAGTAAAAATAAAATAACTGGTGGAAATTGGACAAAAAGATTTTTTCCATTCATTTCATTGAAGTGATCATATGAATTTCCATAAAATAAACAAGTCATCAATTCCACAAAAAAGCAAGATTTATTGAAGAATAACATTGATTAGGAGTACTTTTCAACGTTCTGATCGAATGTCTCGATGGGCGCAACGGAAAATAATGGACAGTCTTAGAAAAATGGCTCAAAGTCTGCAAAATAGGAGTGAGGAAATGAAAACTAGATCATGTCACAAATGTGCAATGTTTCTTTATTCTCATTCTTTCAATCATCCTTTCATTCATTTACGGAATAATGTATTTGCCATAATCTTACATTAATTTTTATTCATCATATAATTGAACCAACCATTCCATAATCGCAATTCTGTATTGTCACTTAGTTTTATCTACTTCATCCGCTATTGAATTAAATCAACCGGTGTCATGTTTTTATCAAGTTGTCTATTGGTTGTCATGATCACGTATCATTAGTAATATCTGTACTCATTTAATGTATACATGGTATTATGGCACGCGTCACCCTGTATAGACTGCAATTATTGGCAAAAGGTCATGAAGTTGCAAAATAACACGGTCTATTTCTCCTGTTTTACTACCAAATTTCCCATTTTGCCGACTTTGAGCAATTTTTTTTCAAAAACTGTTAATTATTTTTCATTGTGCCCGTGGAGACTTTTGAAAAGTTCATCATACCAAAATATCAGCAGAATTCACTGAAAGCCATTTCCCATAAGGTTTGTGCGTGGTCCTTTGCTGTTTACGGACTTCATCTAGTTTTTCGAAAAGGTCTAGATCAATTTAACATATTCCTAGAGTCTTGAAAACGAATTCATCTATATTTGATAATATTTTATGTTACAAACATGGACTCACTTTAATTTTTTTCTGGGATTTCTGGTGAAGTTTTGCATCTTGTGTCACGGACATTTCTTGCTTTCCCAAATTAAATGTAGCTGAACGGATTGAAACCCGTTTATAGTCATTAAAAACTTCTCTTGCATTCTCTTATATTTCCGCTGTAGTGTTCCAAATCGTTTTAAATCTCTTTGTACTCCTCACCATTATTCTTCTTGATGTTGAATGCCCGCAATCATATAAAATAGAAGCGAACTGTTCAATGGACCTTTCTTTCATGATTTAATTTTTTTTCCATATTCAAAATAGACGCCAAATTTATGTAGTTCAATTCACAGTTATCCGCGGCAGATGGTAGTGGATCTCTATTTCAATTTCTCCAAAGCAAGGCATTTTTACGCGTTGAATAGTTTTCTGATAATTCTTGCGAAAAATTTGTTTACGATTTGGTTGTCATGTTGGGGTAGATGAAGTGAGGTTAGTTTCAAATGAGTGTTTCACTCTTACCTGAAATACTTATCTTTGTTTTTCAATAATACTCCGGTTCGAAAGACGAAAATTGCAAGTAAACTTTTGTATATCAGTGTCTAATTGATATATTTCTTATCAACGACATAAAAATTTCAAGTCTTAGAAAACTATTAATAAATTATATGAATTGAAGTAAACAATTCCTTCTTAATATAATAAAATGATGTGCCTCTGGAACAATGACTTGATTTATGGCATTTTTCCTATGAAACAAACTAAACCTAAGTTCAATGTTCAACCCGTGGATTGGTTCAAGAACGAATTACGGAAACAAAAATAAAATCATCTGTGATAGTACCAAAGCACCTGAAGATATCAATTGCTATAAAATTCACAAGAAATATTACAATAAGCAACTCAGACATTCGAGAAAGTCAGCAAATGACTTATATAACATAGAAGCTCAAAAATTGAAAGTAATTAAATGTCAGCTGAAACATTGCAAATTTGAATCCTTGCCTAATCTGCCTATCTCCGAATTGGTGAAATTTTAGAAAATTTTCTTCTCCTAGATCATCATTTTTTTTAAATCCTGGTACTTGCGATAATTTACAAGAAACCATTGAATAATAAAAATATTCAGCTTGTCCTGATATACATGAATTAAATAGTAAAATCATGAAAGAAAAAGTGATACCCCTTATCGACAACTACAGACCGATTTCTACCACTACGTATTTCTTAAAAAATTATCGAAAAATCAGTCAAGAAAACACTCACCAAATAATTTGAAAACAACATGCTTTTTGCTCTTATCAGTATGGTTTTCGCATGACTTGCTCTACCACCGATGCATGAGTGTTGTCGTAAGCATAGTTGAAGGTCTTAAGACCAGAAAAGTTGTAGGGATCACACTATTGGACTTGTCAAAGGCCTTCGACTGCGTTTCCCACAATATTCTATTTGAAAAACTTTAATACTATGAGGCACTGCTTCAGATTTGATTGACAATTTTCCTCATATTAAATAAACCAACCAAATGCCATCATTTTTTGAATTCAACCCAATGAGAAAATGACTTTTCGAAAACACTGTCTCCAGCCCGTGGTATTTTCAAATCGGTATTTCGCTTCTTCCTTAATTATACGTTTCCATAGTTACAACAATTTCTGTGAATAGAGAAACGTGAGTTTGACAGTTCAACTCTTCAACTGACACACACAAATGACACATGATGAACCGTTCTTGCAGTACGCATTTAGTCCATAATAATTTAATATATTCGTGCAATTGTCTGATCGAATATCCCTTCAAAATGCAGAATTTTCAAAATACTTTCACCTTGCCAGTCGCTCAAACTGTGTTGCTGTACAAAACACCACTCGAGCAAGCTCTCGTAGTGTTTCTAAGAAGTATTTTTCGAAAATTCAGCATTTTATCGGGATATTACTACTGAAAATTACTTGAACAATGGTTGCCAGAAAGTTTCGCACAAAAATAAATTTTCGGAGCAAAGACCGAACAGCCTAGGTGTACCACAGGGCGATGTTCTCGGACCGCTTTTGTTAATCATTCATTTTAAAAATTTTTACAACTTCATGAAACTATGTCACAGTGTAATAATTGCAGAAGATGCATCACTGACATACTCTTCTAACAATTACTCATTCTCTTGTGTAGCAGTTCATTGTCAACAAACTCATGTTGAATAACGAAAAATCACTAAACATGATTGTTTCTACAGCTTCGCTTTACCTGACTTTCTATACGCCAAATTGTTATATTGCACTTAAGATAACTTGTTGAATTTGTTGATGTTCTATCTGCCAACATTAGAACTATGAATATATTTTGTTTCAAATAATTTATGGAAAAGTAATTAACGAAAAATGATTTGAGAATATTTAGATCATGTTCGTAACCAACTTTTGATGCAAGTAATGTACTTGCCAAACCCCAAAATCGCTTTGAATGTTTGTTTTGAACTTGTTTTTTCATTTTTTTTGTTCCTACTCCAAAGAACTAATGATGTGACATGCTACAAATATTGTGACATAACGTAGTCAATGAATATGTCTTCTGCTATAAATATTTCTTCTACAATATGAGTGTAGGTCTACATCAGGCCCTCTACCTCAGCCCATATCCTATTGTGGTTCACCATATATTTATATTTTTCCCATTACATTCAATCTGTTGACGAAATTGCGTTATAAACAATTTGAGGGCACAACCTGCAACATGCGCCGTATTCAAATTCTGTAAACGGCATCTAGAAGTAGAGATCAATATCTACTATTTGTATATTTTGGATTTTCTCCTGAGAGGTGGGAAATGTGTTGAAAATGTCACTGAATGTTGATCAAAATGCTTCAAAGTACGTCTGAAGTGATCCGAATTCACCCGAAGTCGAACTGAAGTTAATACGAGCGACTTCGGGTGCACTTTGAAGCATTAAGAGTAACTTACAGTGCTATTTCCAACACATTTCCCACCTCTCAGGTGAAAATCCAAAATATACAAATTGTAGATATTCTACTTCCATATGCCGTTTACAGAATTTGAATAAGATGATTTCCCTTGAATCGGCGCCTTTGGAAAGATAGGCCATTAAATTGTTTATAACACTTTTGTGCAAAAACTACATATCGGTCAGAAACCATTGCGCACAGATGAACCAAATATTATTATCTATCAGTTAGCAGTCTGTGGAAATCCAAGAAAAAGTTGACCATTGTCAACAAACTCATGTTGAATAACGAAAAATCACTAAACATGATTGTTTCTACAGCTTCGCCTTACCTGACTTTCTATACGCCAAACTATTATATTTCGCTTCAGACAATTTGTTGAATTGGTCGAGCCATATTTCAGGTTTAAAAAGTTAAATTATCTAGGACCTCATTTTTACTTCGGCAACAGAAACCAATTTTAGTGATGCTCATTGCATTTCTAAATTACAGAAAAAAGAATTCTTGTTGGAAATGGTTTTAGAGTATCTTGCCGTGAATTATCCATCAACCATGAAATTATGTATATTGTTTCAAGTCCATTGGAGATTCACAAGAAGGCTCCCTTGTTTCCAAATCAATTAATTTAGTTAAGATAATCATAATACTCGTAAGAGCAACGAAAAACTGTTTTTATTCGAGTTCAGAATATTTAGATAATGTTCGTAACCACAGTTTTGATGCAAGTGATGTACTTGCAACCCCCTCACTCGCTTTGAATGTTTGTTTTGAACTTTTTTTTTATTGTTGCTTTTTGTGTTCTTACTCCATAGAACTAATGATGTGTCTGACGTGACATGCTACAAATGTTTGAGTGACATAAAGTAGTCAATGAATATATCTTCTTCAATAAATATTTCTTCTTCAATGTGATTATGGGTCTACATCAGGCCCTCTACCGCAGCCCATAGCCTATTGTGGTTCACCATATATTCATATTTCTCTCATTATATTCAATCTTTTAACGAAATTGATGAGTATATTGGACGAACAATTTGCCAAATTTCCGGAAATGATGTTGTCCACGCAGGTGATTTGCAGCCATCCAGGCCGAAAAGTACAGCTCTGGAATCTCACCTGCTGTCCAGCAGCGAGCATTGCTCGCTTGTTAGCGCCATGGTAGGATATTCAGGGTGGATGTTGGGGTAATTAAGAAGCTAGCCGTCGTTGGTCCTTAGCAACTCTGCTAGACCTTCTAGAATTCTACCGTTTCAAAAGTTAGCTTTCGTATTGTTGATGAAAAAGTTAGAGCAAAGTTTTGTCACTGTCGCATTGGCAAAAATACGCTGCTATTGGGATTGTAAGTGTATGCATTAAATTGTCAAATATTTTTATCATTTTGTTATTGCTGAAAGATACAGTGTGTTTCACTCCTCATGAAAACACCCTGGTATCTTCCGTAACTTTAGACGTAAAACCATGAAATTTCCAGGATCGATGAATACACCAAAAATGAACTCACTGCACAAAAAGGGTCATCCTACGTGATATACACTTCACGCCAATAGCGATGGAATCACTCATTTTTCCATCCCTGCTGGCGTGCAGTATACGAGCCCCTTCCCATTTCAGTTGGCCCACATTATATTTTTTCTGAAATTTGTCGCAGGGTGAACTACTTTTTTCTTAATTTATTTAAACACATTATTAAACTCTATTTACCAAAATATATACATAAAAACCAATAAGTTTATACAAATTGAGAACAAATCGAAAAACGTGTACAAATACAGAACATACAAAAAAATACAGTTTTGAAGTTTACCACTGGGTAACATTTATTTTTCAAAACTGCAGAAATTCTTTGTGGCATACTTAGTATTCACTAAGTTTTCACAAAATTTTGGTGGAAACGAATCCCATATCTCCTGAAGCCTTTCCTTTCAATCAGGGATTGTTCTGGCAAGATTTGTGCGTAACACTTTTTTCATCGCATGCCACAATGTTTCGATCTGAGATAAATCGGGACTACTAGAAACCCATTCCAAAAGTGGTATGTTATAGTCTTCCATCCATTTGAGAGCTTTTTTTGAAGTGTGGCATCCGGCACCATCCTGTTGGAACACAAAATCTTGCCCTGATGTCAAATATTCGTCCATAACTGGCAACAGCGATTCTTCTAATATGTCCAAATATTTTACAGTATTCACAATTCCTTGGATAAAATGGAGTTTTCCTACCCCTTTGGCTGACATGCTGCCCCACACCATGACTGATGCAGAAAATTTGACTTTTCTCTTTAAACATTCCGGATGGAAGGCTTCACGTTTTTTGCGAATAACTCTACTTCTACTGTCCCCAACACACACTTCAAATCGGGACTCATCGCTCCACTGAACTGCATGCCATTGTTGAGATGTCCAAGATCTATGTTCTTTAGCTCATCTGTTTTTCTTTTGCTGTGGCGTTAACAGTGGCTTTTCTTTGGCCTAAAACAAAATTGTCAATTGTAAACAATTTTGCAGAAAAAAATATTTATCCAGTATCAACTTCATTATTTTTTATCATCAAATATGTTACCTTGTAAGTGCCAAATCCCAGTTTGTGGGCCTCCCGGTGGCATGTGGATCTCGAAATGCGCCTTCCAATAGCATCGCTCCATAGAGCACTTAGCAGTAAATAATTGGAACGTCTATTCTTTTCTATAATTCTTCGTAGCGCTCTTCATTCTGCATCTGTAATATTGCTTTTTCTCATATATCGAGGCTTTGTATTGACTGAGCCGGTAGTTTTGTATCTTTTAACTATATCGCGACAAATTTGACAAATTTGCAATTTCCGAGTTTGATTTTCCAGAATGGGCAAATTTAATAATGATTAAATAAATTTTCTCATCAATAATCTTTCTTCTACCCATTTTCACGATAAGATCTAACCTTAAAATGTATAAAATATATTCTAACAGTTCCATAGTACTTTGTCTTTACTTAAATATTCCAAAGCCACCGTCGATACAATAAGTTTATTTCTTAATGTTTATTTCTTAACACAAGTCAAATGGAGTTTATTAAAAACTAATAAAAACATTCTATTTCGGAACATTTTTGATTTTTCGCTAGAAATTCTGAAAGGAAATAATAAAGTGGAAGTGTTTCTGTTTGATTCTATTAAAAATATACCCTTTTATTACATTATGACCTAAAGTTTCATGTATTATTTACTCCATTATTTATTATTATATCATGGTGCTTAAAAAATTAAGATTTTAATAGTTGGGCCAACTGAAATGGGAAGAGTATATCACGCAAGATGACATCTTTCATGCAGTGAGTTCATTTTTAACGTATCTATCAAACCTGGAAATTTTATGGTTCTGCGTCGAAAATTACGGTAGATACGGGGGCGTTTCCATGAGAACTTAAACAAATTTGAATTTTTCAGGAGATAGGTGTATTAGTAGTAATTTGGGGATCCTGAACACGAATCCGAAGGAATTTCCGGCCAATTTTGTCCCCTAATATAATTTTCCTAAAAAATTGGGGGTTCCATCGCTGTTGGCGTGCAGTGTATATAACGTAGGATGACCCCTTTCGTGCACTGAGTTCATTTCTAGAGTTTTAATCGATCCTGGTACTATGTCAAAAGTTACGGAAGATACGAGGGTATTTCCATGAGAAGTGAAACACACTGTATATTTTGATAAAATCTTACCTTAGTACAATTTTACGATTCATGACTCGAAAATATATTTTCGTTCAACGAAATAACGTTATCCATACCTCATCATTATTCGAAACATATTTTTTGTATTACCAGATACTTTCAAATATTGGTATGAATTTGAATTTCGAACGTTCACTTCCGTGCTCTAGAAATTATTCAATTTTGCCCGGAAGAAATTTTACAATTTTTAAAAATTGTTACTTCCTGTTAAATAGTGTATCTGCCCCGTTTGTGTTGGCACACTGACTACTGTAAACTGCAAAATTATTAAAACTCATCAAATATTCTCGCACGAACCAACTCTCCTATTTTAATTCAATCTTCTCTCTATTGTATAAACTTCGTGATTAAACTTGTTACTACTGAACTTGCCCCATTTGTAATATCTCATTTCTGTCAGGCAAACGATAATAATAGTTTGTTTTATTTTCAGGTAAGTTTCAGGCGAGAGAACACTGAGCTCCGCTATTTCCGGAAAAGTTCAAGATGCCGGAAGCACAAATACAATATGCTTATTGCGACAACTTCTTCATTATGCTTTGGTATGTATCGAGTTTATTAAATGTTCTGTTAGAATGGCATTTTGGAACAAACATGAAGTAACTAATCAAATTTGCTCTCCTGACATAAATATTTGTATTGATCGGCATATTTTTGGATTCAAACGGAAATATTGAAAACACATTTACTTCAAAGGAGTCCTCACTTCTATGGATAATAGACTCCGTTTGAAACTGTTGAAATTTCTACATGTAATAGTATTCTATCTCCTTTTCTGAAGAGTCCATTTGCCCAACTCGATCCTACAACTATATTTTTTGAGCTAAGAGGTATTGAAGTTGATTATTTTTCACGCAAATAGGAGACTACATTTTTTTTTCTCAGGATGCCATTATTATTATTCTACAAAATTTAGACTTTGTTTGTTTGGGTAAGGACGCCAGTTTTGGATGACATTTGATTCTCTATTTTTATAGACCATTTGATGTCTCGCTCAAACTATCTTTCTTCGAATCCACATTTTCGCAGTGGAAGAGGGGCGGAAGGATTGGAACCTTGAAAAATAATTTCACGATTCCTAGTTCCTAGTAGTAGGGTACCTACTCAATTATAGTTCGAAACTGAATTTCCATAATAACAGGTCCATTCACTAACTGTTAACGGTATCGTTACCAGTCGTCATCAAGCGATAAGCTATTAAAAAATGATAGAATCACAGCATTGTATTCACTATATGCCTTATCGTTATCGATACATCATTGCCAAAACATCGCTGAACAGACGACACCTATTTCGCTGTCATAACTGTCAACTATAATAACGGTGTTCAGCAAAAAAAAATCTCGCTCGTCCTTTGCAAAATTTGAATAGTAATCAAATAGAAATGATTCAATTCGAGCAGGATGTAATGGTTGTAATCCTGGAAGAACTGCGAAGAAAGTATCATGATGATTTTTGAAAGTAAATCGGAAAATGTATACGTTTTTCCGTAGAGAGAGGAATCGGAGATCCTATAGGTAGTTGGAGGATATCAGCAACTCTTTCGAGAATCCAGAAGAAAATTTTCCGAAAGAATTTACTTATATTATCCAGAGAACTGGCTTGGGAGTTCTTTTACGGAATGAGCGATCACTATGAAATTTTCTGCAGGAACACGGTCATACAAGTGAACAAAAATTTATAATTTTCATTCTTCAACCAATTGCACAGTTTTCCTTTAGCATTTCATTTCTTTAACCATGGCCATTACCAGAAGCCCATGCAAAAGATAAATCGTATGCCATGCCAAGTCCTAGTGTCCTGTGAGAAGGTGTTTTCACGAAGTATCAAAAATATTGGTTGATCATTGGCCCCTATATACAGTGACCGCATAAAAGTATGTACCATTTGGGAAAAAAGTTTATTATTAGAGTATTGGTAAAATATTTGTAGGGAAAAGTTTGTGCATGTCCAATAACCTAAAAAGTTATTATGACACATGTCACGTGACCACTAGTAGGGCAGTAAATGTGAAAAAAATACAGTGAAGTGGCCAAAAGTCGGGTAAGGTGGCGTGATATCGAAAAATGTAATTCGAAAAAGTTGCTTGGAATTTAATTGAAATTATAATATTTTTTTGAATATTTTCCGATCTCTTCAAAAAGTCTTTTTTCTGAATAGCTTGACTGTAGTGAAACATTTGTATTTTGATGATAATGACAAAACTCCCTCATTTTCAGATGGTACTAAATTGAAAAAAATTATTTTTGCCAGAACGCTCGCTGTTACATTGGTTCGTATATAAGAGTTATATCAGAATTCCAAGACTATTGTGATGATATGGCAATCCAGAAACATCATGTTTCCTGATTATATTCAAGTTAATGATAATGCTGCACGAGCGTTTCACTTTGCACATATACTTTGAGCCTCTTTAATTTAACGCACTTTTTTCAAGTTTATGTGCGAAGTGAAACGCTCATGCACGATTATGATCCATACTTGATTGTAATTAGGTAACCAGAATGTTTCTAGATTGCTAAATCACCACAATAGTTTTGGAGTTCTGATATAACTGTTAGAAACGAACCAATGTAACAGCGGCGCTTCTGGCAAAAACCATATTTTTCAATTTAGTGCCCTCTGAGAAAGTGTTGTCATTATCATCAAAATACAAATGTTCGATTTCTGTAAAGAGACCGAAAAATTGCAGTTTTAAATTATTCGATTTATTGCTTGAAACTCTGTACGTGGGTATGAAATTGAATTCCAAGCAACTTTTTTGAATATTTTTTTTGATATCTTGCCATCTTACCACATTTATAGCCTCTTCATGGTATATTTCTCCAATTTGCCGCCATACTAGTTATCACGTGACATGTGACAAAATCGATTTTTAGGTTATTGCAAATGCACGAACTTTTCTACAGAAATATTTTTGCAATACTCTAACAATGAACTTTTTTCCCATATGTTACTTACTTTTTGGCGGTAACTGTATGTATGTATATAGAATTCCCACGAGAGCTGTTCAGATTGGCTGTTAGGACAACCCTAGTTTCTTTGAGAATTTCTGGTTTACTTGGTCCGCACTGATTAGTACGAACCCAATAGTTTTTTTTTCAATCCATCGTAATATTCACCAAATTCCTTCAAGTTTCCGACAAATAATCAAATAACTGGAACATTTCGCTTTCAACGTTTTGTTTTCATCCATCACTCAATCACAAAGCATGAATTTATCTACTCCTATTATATTATAATATTTATTACAAAAGACTGCTTTTAAGCAGGTTATAGTATCTGTAAACAAACAGCGTGAGTTATAATAACTCAATGCTATAACTCACTATAATAAATCGGAAATTCTTGGAGGTATTTACGAACCAAATATCAACGTGGCTCTGTACTCTGTACTTCTGTACAAGGACAAGCCGGATGGGGAGTAATGTCACTTGATTTATTTTGATGTTTTCAAATTAAGTTAATACCGAATTCTTATTATTGTGAATTTTGTGCTGAAAATGATGAATTCAGATAGTGAAGATGAATTATTATGTACACCTCTAGAAATAAGACAAATAGCTAATGTTACCATAAAACAAATATAAAGGTGTATACAAAAATTTTCAAGATTGGTGTAGCAGTAAGAGCATTAGGTCATCATTTACAGAAAATGTACTTTTGGCATATTTTACTGAACTCTGCACTAAATATAAAGCATCGTCTCTATGGACTTTCTACTCCATGCTAAGAAGCACATTCAACATAAATAATTGAATCAATATAGAGAATTTTTTAAAATTAGGTATATGCGTTTCTTAAACGTCAATCAGAGAAACATGTAGCAAAAACATTTATGCCAGAACAACTTAATAATATGAGAAATATCTGGCGACAAAAGTAGATTGATCTCACAACAATTCAATCGTTTTTATCATTATATAATTTATTTTAGGTTGTTTTAATAATGGGCATTATGGGTGCTTGTCGTGCAACAGAATTATACTCTATGCAAATTACAGATTTAGAAGATCATGGATCTATTTTTATGGTCAGTGTACCAAATACAAAAACAAAAATTGACAGAAAATTTACTGTTACGGGAAACCTTTATACCGTAGTTGAGAAATATTTAAATCTTCGTCCTACCGATATATCGCAAGCAATATTATTCTTCAAATTTCAAAATGGAAAATATAATTCACAAAGAACTGATATTAATAAATTTGGAGCAATGGGGAAAGACATTGCTACATTTTTAAAATTACCCGACTGTAATTTACATACATTGTTTTCGCCGCTCATCGGCAATTTAATTAGCAGATGCTGGAGGGGATATAACGGCACTGAAACGACATGGCGGTTGGCAATCAACCACGTTGATGATTCCGAAAAGAATAAGACAGATACTGCAAATAAAATATACAGTTCTATACCACCTCAACCAGTACCTACATCATCAACATATATGCAACAACCACAAAAAAAAACAATTCAGTCCCAAATATTCAGTTCACTGGTTGTTCAAACTTTACTGTTAATTTTATTAATAAACAAAATGAATAATCACTATAGCAATGTTATAGGTAACTATTAACATTTGTTAATAATGTTTTTTGTCTGTACTTGTGTATTAGTATTTATCGTTATAGTCGTAGATAAAGTATAGTGTACAACTTGCGGTATTACCGCTCGTTAAATGATATACTATTACTTGCACTAGCTGTTTAAAAAATCCAGGTTTGTCGTTATTCATTTGGTAACGACTGAAGCCGTAACGACAGTGTTTACAGAATACGAATTTGTGAATTGTCGTTTAGATTGACGTAATCGTAAATTGAACTACAATCAATCAACAACGACTCATCAAATAACGACTTTTTAGAGCATAGACATGTAAGAATCATTTTTGTATTCGATATTGCAGCCTGCCATATTAATGTTTGTGAAAATCTATTTTGTTATTTATGCAAGTGCCTACACATAAAATCTTGAAAGTATTCCTATGCCGATGATACTGAACTGTATGCAGATACCTCACATACATTGGAAAAAACAATCCAACCCACACTTATAAAGTAACTGCTCAATCGTTCCTTACAGTGTCCTCGCATGTGGATATGTGACTAACTTGTTACGAACATTATAAAACACGATAAAATTTGGATGAAATAATATATCACTTATTGGGTTCGTGGCAAAGTGGAACTGATGAATCAGCAGAATGTACAATTGAAAAAGCAGCAAAGAATAAAAAAAATTACAGAAAACGCACAATACATATCATTTACACATAATCAGTTTTCCAGGTCCTTTCTGAAGTTGACTGTTTTGTATTCCGTTATGTTGATAATTTCAAGTAAATTTATTTTGAACAGGGAAGATGCATAACCCAAATTTTTTGTGTTGTCACTTCAAAAGTGAAGGTCGGTGTTGATACAATGAACCAACGGAGTAGGGTTTCTTAAGGTCAATTTATTTTCCATGTCTCTTTCATGTCTTTTGAGGCGTGTCTTCAAATATCTTTCAATTTGACCTACGTAACGTCTTTCGCAGTCATGCTATTTGGAATTTATTTTTATTTTGCAATAGTTCATCTGTTTGATCAGGTATGGTAGTAAATCTATTTTGAATTATGTTAATGAGGATTAGTAGGCAATGCCCTGTTGGCTCAGATATAAAGAGAGTTGCAAAGTAGTTATTTAGTTCGTGAATATAAATTTGCCATATTTTTCTAGCATAAATTTTAATCAGTTTTGAACGTTGAGAGCGTTTTCATTACGTTATTCATTGTTGTTACTTCCAGAAAAAAAAATCGTTTAGCTGCGTTTTATTGACCACTAGAGTTTACATCTACTAGTAAAAGAAGTAGATTATCAAAAAAAGTAATTTCAGGGTTTCCAATAGAAGTCAAATAATTCGAAAATTCCCTAAATATCTGTAAAAAGTTTGAAACTTAGGGTTTTCATTATAATAAACGATACATCCAATATGCATATTTGCTTTCATTAACAACTACTACAGCCCAAATAGAAAATGGGAGAAGGCGCGAGCAGTATTATATCTATTCGAATATTAGATCTAGGCGGGAATGTTTCAAGTGCAATAATAAACTTATCACATATGTGAATTCCTTGAATAATTTTCACTCAGAAAACTTTTTCAGAATGTAAATATTATTATGAAGAAGTGATTTCTAACCCTTCACACCTTCTACTTTCGTGGTAGCTTTGAGTGAACTAGCAAATAAGCCGGAATTATCTTTGAAAAATTAGAGCATATTTGTATGTTGAGAACAAATACCTAGGATCTGAAAAATATTTTTTTTGATATTTATCTGGACAATTTTTCTCTATTCATCTTACATGAATCGATTTCGGGGTCAACTTCTTTTTTGGTATCCATTTGTATACTTTTTTAGGATATGATTTTAAAATAAAGGTTCAACAGAGGTTCAATGAATTGAGAATCAATATGAACCCACCTTCTTTATTGTACAGTGCGGCTTTTAATAGTCCCCCCCTGTTAACTTTTGAACGGTTCGACGTAGAAACATGAAAAACAAATAATTTCGAGGGTTTTACCAATACTACTTTTTGAAAAAAAAATAGTGATTGCATGATAGGGGACGCAGGGGGATCCATCAACTCAAAATTTTCAAATGGCATGTGGGGTCAAGTGTCACATCGTTGAAAAGAGAATTCAATTCTCTTTACAACCATCTAAATATTTTTTAATTTTGTTTATAATTTTTTTCCCAGTTTCGATTTTTATACCTTTCGAAATTTTTAAATTAATGTGCCCCCAGCACAATCTGGTAATACCCTTCAAAAAAATTTGGTTTCATTGTTCCACATCCAACCGTTCAAATTTATCGAGGTATGAGTACTATTCAGATCCGCATTTATATTTGATATTTCGATTTTGAATTACAAAAAAATATTACCGAAATTCAAAAATATTTAGATGGTTGTAAAGATAATTGAATTTTCTTTTCAACGATGTGACACTTGACCCCACATGCCATTTAAAAATTTTGAGTTGATGGACCCCCCTGCGCCCCCTATCGTGCAATCACTATTTTTTTTTATTTCAAAAAGTAGTATTGGTGAAACGCTCGAAAAAGTTTTTTTTTCATGTTTCTACGTCGAACCGTTCAAAAGTTAACAGGGGGGGGGGGCTATTAAAAGCCGCACTGTATAATAACTCGTTGTACAACTATACGTATTTAAACATTTTCAGCTATAACTTTACTCACGTCCATGACACTCATATTTATTTTAACTAGTGGCTGTTCATTACCAAAATCATTTAAATGTGAGTGAATGAAGTTTTTTGAGCTTCAAAATCCAACGAAACTGAAATGAATAGAAACGAAGTCCATAGATTCAATGTCAATACTGTCAATTTTTGCTACGATTTAGGAATCTTCCTTCTTCAACCAATTATCTACTTGTGCTACCCTCAAATTTGATCGTAGCGAAAGTAGAAAAAGTAGATATATTTGGTGTCAAAAAACAGCCATGTCAAATTCTACTTCTCCGAGTAGAACATTTCTGCCTACAATAAAACACTCCATTTATTATCCAAGTTATAAAACCTTATTGACATACACTGATAACCTATTCTAACATATAAATAAATAAACGATCACAACCAAATAAATATAGTTACAGTATAAATGTAGTTACAATAAAATAATACATAATATATAAATAATCACATCCAGGTGAAGACATACTTTTTTTTATTTTATTTATTTATTTATTTGAAACAAGGCCATCCAACAGATACAAATCCAATAAATGGACGGCACAGCATAACACTCAGATTAACAAATTCAGATGATGAGTGGAATGAGACGATGCGATAATAGCATATGTGTGAAGAAGATAAATAAATACAAAATCCAAATTCAATTACATAAATATGTAAAAAGCGTATGTGTGAAGAAATTATATAAATACAAAATTCAAATTCAATTACATATTATAAAGAGTGGAGAGCTGAGTTTTCAATCGCTTTTTGAACATTCGAATTCCTACACAGAAGTCACTCGAGTCGCACATTGTATTACATGTTACTACACATCGGATGAGAGGTGAATTACAATAAAAGTTGCTCAAGAAATAGGGCACATAAAATATTTGTGTTTGTCGAGTGTTGTATGTTCTACAATTCAGAGACAAGTATCTCAAGCAAGATTCAGAATTTATCAGGTTATACCAATTTGAAAATGAATATAATATCATAACCCTTCTTGATGAGATATGTTCGAGTTTGTAAAATGTAATGTTACTATTGTATGAGAAATAACTTCTATATCGAAAAAATTTGTACTTGATTGTATTTACTAATTTCTTTTGAACATTTTCAATTCTTTTAATGTATTTTTCATATACAGGATTCCAGATCGTGCTTCCGTATTCTAGAATTGGTCTGACCAAAGAGTTGAAAAGAGAAATTAAGGAATCGTAATGACTCTTTGCAGGTTCTGAAAATGAATCCCAGCATTTTCATTGCTTTCCTAACAATTTTTTCAATATGAGTTTCGAAACTTAGTTTTTATCCAATATTATACCCAGGTCTTTAACTTCCGATACTTCAGGAACTATAACATTATTAATCATAGGTACAGTAATAGGGGGATCAGCAGAGCGACTGAAAATGATTATTTGGCATTTTTTTATGTTCAGAGCAAGTTTGTTAACCTGACAATAATCAGAGAAACAATTGAGGTCGTCTTGTAAAACTTCATAATCTAACCTCTTCTAAATCTTTTTGTGGATTTTCAAATCGTCCGCATACAGAGAGATAGAAGAGGATCTGAAGCAATTTTTGACATCACTCAAAAAAATACTAAAAAGCAGTGGTCCCAAATGTGACCCTTGGGGGACTCCCGATGACACGCTTAATAGGTTAGATTGATAGTTATTTAATGCCACGTATTGGGTCCTATCACATAGATCCGAGATTAGTAGCTTCAACAGGTTACCATGTACACCAAAATTTTCTAGCTTAACGATCAGAGTAGGATGATGAACTTTATCGAACGCTTTTGAAAAGTCATTATACACGGCGCAGGTTGAGGCCCCCTTCTCCATATTTTCATAGATGTTTTGTACGTACGGGATCATATTAGTTAGCATTGACCTTTTTTAAAAGAAACCATGCTGATGAGTTGTTATTTTATTTTTCACCAGGAAAAAAAGTTCTCCACACAAAATTGCATCGAACAGTTTGCCAAACTGATTCAGCAAAGAGATAGGTCTGTAATTTCCAACTTTGTCCTTTTCCCCTGATTTGAGTACTGGGACAACTTATATTACTAAATAAAATTACATCAGTATCATACCGCTTCGTCATTAAGATATTCTGTGAAATTATAATAGGCTTCAGATGCCAGTCTTTCATGTAATTTTTTTTCTAAACGCCTAAACGAGAAAATCCGAGTTCTTTATATCTGCTGGTAGTTTATTATACATTTTGACACCTCTGTAGATAATTGAGTCTTTAATCAGTGTGGATCTAGGAATTATCAACGTTATATTCATTGCATTTCTTGTAGTGCGATTGTTTTTTTCGTATAAAGATTTATTCTTGTAAATGAGACAAGTTGCTTCTCAAACGTAAATTGACGTTAGTGTTAGTATGCCGTGTTTTAGGAAAAGAAGTTTGCAAGAAGTTAACCTATTTACTTGGTATAAGTCTCTTACAAAAATACACTTTCAAAGAGTTCATTACTGCAGGATCCCCAGAACTGAATTGTGTATCTCAATGAGAACGAAATAAACAGTTTTAGCAGCAGCATAACCTAACTCATTGGCTGTATACCTGAGGGCAAAACAGCCTGATGATAATTTTTATGACAAAATGGTAATATGATTTGTGAATTTCAAATTAGTATCTATGTTGAATCCCAAGAATTTTATGTTGCTGTCTGATGGTACGGAGTCGTCTCCTAAGTTTATGTCAGGAAGAAGACATTTAAATGAGAGTAATTTCGTTTTATTGAAATTTAGACATAGAAAATTTGCATCGCACTACGCTTTGATTTTTGTATGTCTCTTACAACATTGAACTGAAGCGTGTTTACATCTTCAGAGTGCCATAGAATGGTAGTGTCGGCGGCGAATAAAGTGAAGGAACCAAATATGTCTAAGAGGGATAAATCTTTTATAAACAAGAGAAAAAGATAAGGCCCCAGAACTGAACCCTGGGGTACTCCCCAAGTAATGTCTAGTAATCCGGAAGTATGGTTTGTTTTTACTAGTTGGTTTCTTCCTGTCAAGTATGATTCCATCCACTTCACTATGGTGTAAGTACTTCAAGAAAAAGACAATAATCATGTTCTGATATTCACTACATCTCTTTCTGGAGCACCAATGATGATACAGGAACAAGGAAGGTGTTCCCGACCCTATTCATTAATTAATTTTCCAGTCATGCAGACTGCAAATAGCAAAAACTGATAATACGCCCCATAATGAAGAGTTACGACAATCGATTCCAGTCTTCTCTCTAGATTTAATAAAGCGAAATGAGATGACACTAATTTGAAAGGCACTATCCCTTGTCGTTCTATAATGGAAATCAATCACGGCAGAAGCTTCCGGTATTCTTAATAAACAGTTTCTCCCATTTTACGGTTTATATAATAAAATTATAGTATCAACCTCTAGAATCTGACTCATAAACTTCCTTTATGGGGTAGCATGAGATTATTCCTGTAAATTTGGAAATAGTTTCATACTTAGGTAATAAATTGACTTGATATTATTTGGTTGAGTGGTACCATAGTGAAATATTTATTCGGTATAGAAAAAAGTGAAAGAAATAAATACTGTTTTGCGTGAAAAAGGTTCATGACGCGATAATGGCTATCATTTATCAGATCGAATTAAAAAAGATTATTGGAAATATTATGGATTTGAATGAACATGAGTAGGGGAACCTATGGTAGAACAGGGTACTTAGTAATAAAATATTTTTAGAGGAGCTTTTTTTCGAAAACGAACGTACTTAATTACAACAAGATTTAAACTGTTCTTCATTAAACACAATATGTAAGTAGAGGAAACTTACAAAATGTAAATGAAGTATTTGTTTTAATTTGTACATAAAAATACCAAATTTAAAACCAAAATAGCAATATTAATTTAGACCATGAAGGATTCATTGACAGAAAATTGGGCATAAGACATATAATTCACAAATAAGAACAGTTTCATCATCTTCAGAGTTATGAGACCATTTGAGACATTGCTGACTGGAAACCCAGCCTTCGTTTGAAAATGATCAAAAATCTTCGCTTCAAAAGCATTCGGTGATGCCGTTCTCACTGTCCTCACTGAAAACACAGTCCTGTAGTTCCAGCTGCCTGTTGCTCTTTACTCTGTTCGACCATAGGAATTAATTTTCTTTGTGTTTGTTTTCTTGTTGGTCTTTCCAATTTCTTTGAAAACTTGCTTCTTGGATCTCTCTTCTTTTTCTTGTTGTTTCTTTTTGATGTCCTCCATTGCTTTTTCCAGCTGATTTTATACGGTGAACTGGTTAGAATAGCAATGGTCTTTTTGCGATAAATGAGCATGGATGGAACAAAAGTTCCTGCTGCAGACATACGAATGGGGGTTATAACTGTTTTACTCCTTTCTGCTGAAGTAAAAGATCCAACTTGACTCTTGCCTCTGAGGGTTATGTCCATTGGATGCTGCTTAGGATTGACGGAAAGTCACATTTCGTCACAATTGAATATTTGCTCCCCAGTAAGTCGATAATATCAGTTAACATCACAAAATACTGTCTTATTGCAATTTTATAGAAACTCATCAGAAGTAGATTCAGGAGTACAGATAAACAAGTCAGAATGCTTATTAAGGAGAGCATTTACCCATTCCTGGCCAGTAATGCATGTGTTCCTGCTGAAACGGTGGCTTAGATCATTAGGCTTTTACAGCTGAAATGCAAATGAGCGTAGGTCATTCATAGTGCATCTATACAGATGACTTTCCATTGATCTGAGGTAACAAACCAGTTCTTTTCCTTGTTCTGTGGTAAACACACTTTTATACTCTCTTTCTGTTCTGTTGATTTCATATTCTGGATTTTCTCTTTTCTTCTCAACTCATTTTTCCAATTTGGTTTGTTTGATATCAAATTGATGAGATTCTTCAAAGTTGCCAGCTTCACCACTAATAACCGCTTGAACCACATTCATTGCCTTATAGGTCCATTTCTGTCTGTCTGTATTTTTTTACAACGGACTATCTGCAACAAAAATATCCCAATATACGTGGCAGCACGAGGTTGCCTATTCCCGTTCTGCCACAGAGACCACTTGGGTTAAGTTTCCATTAAGATTGGGAAACATCGTCAATCTGAATGAAAATCGGGCTGAATATACTTTACAATACGATATTCCAATGTAACACAAACAAACTCTCATAACAGATACCTGGAACGCCCTACCTTCACTAAAATATCCGAGAAATTGCAACAAAACAAATTCATTACAAAAACTTCCACTTCAACTATGAACAGTGTCAATCAGCGAATTGAAGATGCTGTCGTCAGTTGAAGGTCATACTACTAGTTGAATTGATTTCCGCCAGGTTTCAGCACCAGATAGTCACATTAGTTGGGGTACCTCGTTATGCCCCGGTACCCCGTTCCACCCAGAGTTTCCAACGACATTCATGTATTCTCTAGTGACCGCAAGCAATCTTTGGGGATCCAACCCATCCTCCACCACCTGCTTGTAGATTTTCCTAGACACTGGTTCCTGTATCCTTAAAGAGATGGTTCACCTCCCTCAGCACATGTAAGTACTAGTCCAGTAACCTGACTCTTTTCTAAGTTATTTATGATGTTGGCCGAAGAAACAATCAAAGTTTGCGATCTCGATCGCCGAACGTAACATTGTCACAGATCCAAAGAAGTCCGACAAAAGGAATTATTTACCTTTCTTCAGTTTTTGTTGGTTTCAACACTGAATGTCCCATTTTGCGACAATGACAGCAGTAGTATTTTGTGATTTATCCAAGGCGTTCGATTGTGTAAATCACGAAATACTGCTCCGAAAGCTGATTCACTATGGAGTCAATGGTGTGGCTCACATATGGTTCAAATCATACTTAACAAGTAGAAGTCAGATTGTGAAAACCACAACACCTTCTGGGAAGGCCAATATAAACAGGGATCAATACTGGGACCACCACTTTTTCTGCTTTACATAGATGATTTGGCAACTATAGATATCGTAGGAAAATTTACCTCATTTGCGGACGACACACTATATTATGGCATGAAAAAAGAACGGAAGATCTTCATAAAATCATCAGTTCAGATGTTAAAAAACTCAAGGATTGGTGTGACTCAAATCTGTTTTTGTTCAACATCTCAAAAAGCAACATTATATCCTTCCGATGCAGTGTCGACGACATACTATTAGATAACAAGCTCAGGTTTGATGACCACATTACTTCGCTTAACAAAAAGCTTTTTTCAGGGTGTCACGCAGTAAGAGTAACCTCAGCTGAACTTGGATCCTCTGCTGCAAAAACTGTCTATTTCTCGTTGATAGAATCGCACTTACGAAATGGAATCCCATTTTGGGGAGTCTGTGGAAAAACAAATTTACAGTCGGTTTTTGTTCTTTAAAAAAGAGCAATTAGATATGTTTACAAGGTTAAAAGACGGGAGTCTTGCTGGCCCCTATTTCTGGAAAATAAAATTCTAACAGTAAATGCCATTTTTATCATGGAAACGGTTTGCTTGATAAATAAACATAAAACAAAATATTCTTTGGTATCATCTAACTATGCCACCCGACAGACCGCTGATCTCAATCTCCCTGTACCTACTTCAACTCTTATTAAAGATTCTATTGTTTACAACGTTGTTAAGATGTTTAACCACTTACCAAACCACGTGAGGAATATAAATGATGCCACTCATTTCAGGAAGGCTACTAGAGACCTTTTAAGTGATAGACCCTATTATAGTTTGCAAGAGTTTTATGAAGACGTCTTTTAAAAATAAATTCTAGTCACAAATTTTGATGGATTGATTGAGATGGATTTTAATATATAAATGTGATTTTTATATGTGTTTGTGCTCTGTTTATTAATGACTTCATGTTTTTCGTGTTTTTTATACATTCATTTAGAATTAGACTTTTCTCACTTTGTCAACAAGATTAACTCTTTAGACAATAAAGTATATTTATTATTATTATTATTTCTAACATCTCCAAAGTGACCTAATTTTGCTACAATTTCAGACTAGAATTATCTCTGTAGTTCAAATAGTTCCCGAATGTACCGGTTTATTTTGACAATCTTGAGTTGGAGATGTCAAGAATACCGAATAAAGTAGTACACAGAGGTGAATGGAGAACGATTAGTTCAGTAACGGACCTTGTAGGCATTTCGCCCATGGATATCCACCTTTCAAGTCCTCAGCCCCAAGATGATGGCCAGAGGCATGTACACAGCACCTCTTGCGACTGCAATAAAGGGTTGTGGGAACGCGTGCAGCTGCAGTTCTTTAGTGTTTAGCTGCTGTTGGTTAGTCAATAGAAGATCGAAACAGAAAGGGGTGTGTCGCAAAAGGTTGTGCAGAGGCTTTTATATTTTAACTTGAGGTAGATTCCCTCTCCACAGAAAGCGGCATCGATATCCCCGATATCGAGATGGTGGATGAAGTATTGTGACAACCTTGCTGCAGGTGTTTTCAGTGGAGAAATCGGCAATGGACCAGGCTCTTCCAAGAGGGTGTAATGTAACTCACTTCAATTCGAGAAGAAGAAAAACATATAGATAATACGTTCTTTCGTTTACTTTATTAAGATCTTTCAAGTTTTCAATATTCATAATTCTCATATCAAACTGGCTTTTTCAGAGATATTTTTGTTTTACTGGAAAATGAAAGGATTCTACAAAATCATAATTATTCGATTCCAGAGTTCATGTTTCTCTGTTTGAGCACGATAAGCAGACGAACGAATTTCCACTTATATAACACACTCTGAAGACGTTAGATGTTGATTCAGTAGTATGCATGAGCGTTTCAACGCATTATATTATCTGGCTTCAACCTTCAACATATTTCTACTAATCCCTTATTACGCAGATAAGACGGTACTGCAATCCTTCGCAGCTTGAATTATCTGCTGAAATGAACATATCCTCTCCACAATGAGAAGCTTGGCGTCATTAGTCATGACAATTGGAAGACGAACCTGTAATATGCAAGATTATATTTAGCCCAGGCTCTGAAGACATAAAAGGGGGCTTTCGCCATTCGCTGCAAAAGTTCAAGAATAGTTCCAATTATGTAGATTTGTACTGTTTGGTATACTAACTGATATTCCGAGTTAGCAACCTTGAGCAACACCCGCTCGCGTCGCCAAACTGAAAAAATGGTCTTGTACAGTTTTTCGAGAATATCTCAACTACAGAAATTACAAAACATACAATTTCCTGAAACTTTTCATGAGGTACAGGTACAGCGGAGTGTAGTTTAGCAAATTATTATAATTTGCAAAGTTGAAAAGTAAAACTGGTCACAGAAGATGCTGACATAATGATTAACACGGCGCCGACGGTTAGTTACTATTCATTAGTGAAGATGCAAACAAGTTCGGGCTTGGTATGATATATGCGCGAGTTCAGAAAAATGGAGTTGGGAAAGAAGCCAGATTGGGATTACTCACTACAACTTACTAACAACAGAAGGTGCAGCACCTGAAACGATCCAATAATTCAGATTGGACAAGTGCATGAATGTTGGAAACTGCTTGAAGTTTTCTGTTATCTGTGAATGCTGCCATGGAGACTCACGGTAACTCTTGAACTGTACATTTGATCTGAAATTTGTTTCATATAATTGCAGAAAATTTTATGTTCTACGATTTTTATTAAACATATTGACGTAGGTATAGTGCCGCTGAGAGGGTATTCTCAAAAACTGGTTTTCGATACCATTTCTCCAATACGTTGGCTCATGCGGAGTTCGCTCGAAGTCACAAACTTGGAATATCAACACCAAATTTCACAAATCTATCGAATTAGAACTTTTCTTGGCATTTTGTAAGTCAAAACCTAAAAATTGTTGAAAACTGTGAGAAAAATGAGGCGTTATTTTTTGAGATGATCGGTGTACTGCGTTGTTGTTATTACGATGAAAGTGCATGTTGTTTTGATTTGGGTTCAACAATTTCCAGACTGAAGAATGCAACAATTTTTGAATAGGAAATAAAAGAGAGTTTAACGAAAAAATTCTTAAACAGAAAATATTATTTATAAATTTAGAATACGAAAATGTTCAAATCAGCACATTAGTAATATTTTTAATCCAACGAAACAAAAAATGTTAATTTTCATTCGTGTTTCCGAGTTTTGAAAGAAAATAAAAATATGTAACAGAATTTTATTATCATTCAGTTCGAGCATAAAATTTTGAAAGAAAGGTTCATGTGAATTATTTTCTATCAGGCCTTAACTAAAATAATCGTGTTATTTCTCTACAAAAACCGATAACAAATCGCCTAGCGCGATTATGTCAGGAGTAACTATGCCAATGAAGTGAGCCATCTCGGTTTAACCGTTATCAATGCCCATTCTTGAGAAAACCATGGAAGGTCCATTGCTAGAGGTACCTCTCAAAGCCATTCAACTTTTTTTGAGAAAACGATGGAAGGTCCATAGCCAGAAATGTCGTTGAAATACGGTTTGTTTCAGTTAGAAAAGTTGTTTCACCTCCCATCGCTCTTGATCTATAAATCACAAATCCGACCTGTCGTTGAATTCTGTTTCTGTATCAAACGTTAGAGCTTTTAGATTTTGTCAAAAAAAACAATTCATCTTGTCGGTGATGCATCGCTCACAAACTTACTTACCTACTCTTCTGGAACACCGCAGCAAAGTTGGCAATCTATCTTCACATCTCGTTGTCATAACTACGCAGACTTGTCGAACATCTCTTTCACACCGCCTTTTCTGTCAACGAAGCACAAGATTTTTATTTTAAAACACATTGTCTAGAGAGGTGTTCCTGAAGCTGTAGAAATATCTTAGTTTTCACTATTACAGAATTTTAATTTTTGCTCAACTTAGAATATGATTGAGATTGAAATTATTCACCAAGCGTATTTTGAATTGCATCCCGAGCCGCAGGCGAGTGTTATAACATCGAAGTGGACAGCCATCGTACGCTTTTTTATCTACAAATATTTCATCCATAAACTATTATAGATAACAATATTTATTAATAGTAACATGCTTTTAAGCATAATAATAATTTCCCCTCAATGACTTATATTTAATATACTAGGATAACATTTTCAGGTATTTTTTACTTAAATTGCCAATCCATAAACTTTTCTACAGCATATCGTATTTATTTACCTTTTGATTTGTTGAGTGAGATTTTCTGAAGATGAGTTTAAAATTTCTGGTGGCTTGCATGCCATCTCTTCTAAATCGTACTCAACAGAAGGGAGGTTATGATTTTGATAGGAAAATTGGGGCTGACTCTAAAAAGAAATTAATTTTTTTTCAAATGTTTGGAAATGGAATTCTTTTTCAATCTAGAATAGATTATCAATTATTGTCCAAAAATGGAAAGCGGCAGTATTGCTTTATAATTATAATCGATTCAGCAACAAGTACTTATGTTCTCATGTATTATAGACCGTCAGATAGTGACAGATTTAGCTGCCCCATTTTCGCATACAAGCCTCTAATGAGGTTGAAAAGTACATCAATGTTGAGTTAAATGGAGGGAAATTTAAGAGTGGCTCCTGGGGAGACCATAAGAAAAATTCGATTTTCCAGAACAGAAATAAAAGTAGTATTTTGCCCATATTTTCACGCGAGCCTGATTTTTACCTAATTATTAATTAATAGAACCTGGCTTCAGAATACCAAAGGCTTTAGTGTTACAGGTGGCTAAAGGGCTGAAATGAGGTTGTAATTTTGATTTCATTGAAAATATGTACAGGATGTTCATAAAGTCAGTTGTGGTAATATCAAAATAAATATTTATTCGTCCTAATCATTTGGTTTAATTTTGATTTTACGAAAATGTATTAATGTCAAGTTGGCTTCGTCACTGGAAGTCGTTCAAAATGATTACTTAAATGAGTATGACTGAAAGTTGGAATTTAGGGTGTAATCTTATAAGGAAAAATGGCTCAACTTTCGTTTAGCTGAACTGTTGACATGGCAACCGTTGCCATGGTAACTACAATACAAAACCCGATTCCCATTGTGCGGAAATGCGTGGTTGCCAAGTTGTGTACTTCAGTTTATCTGAAATCAGGTACAGAAAAAAAGGTTACCATGGTAACCGTTGTTAGGGTGAAGAGTGAACAACAATGCTTTTCCCGTTTTGCGAAAATGCATGGTTGCCAAGTTGAGCCAGTTATAGTTTAACTGAAATCAGTTATGAAAAAACTAGTGCCTTAGAAACCGTTGCTATGAACACAAGTAAACAAACACCCGATTCCAATGGTGCGGAAATGCTTGATTGCCAGATTGTCAGCTTTACTTCAGATGAAATATGTTATAGAAAAAATGTTGCTATGATAGTCTAAATGGCGAAGAGTGAACAAAAACGTCATTCCTGTTAAGCGGAAATGCGAGATTGCCAAGCTGTGCAAGTTATACTTCAGCAGCAATTGGATCTGGAGAAACTGTGACCATTGCTATGATCACGAGTACAGAAAACTCCAATTTCCGTGGTACGGCATGGTTGCCAAATTATTGCTCTTACCAAGTTAGGGGCGGATTTATGGAAATTACTGTTAAATAATATCAAAATTAATAATTACTCGTCCTAATCATTTGGTTTAATTTTGATTTTACGAAAATGTATTAATATCAAGTTGGATTCGTCACTTGAAGTCGTTCAAAAAGATTACTTAAATGAGTATTTACATTTGTCAATCTTACTTTGAACACAAATGAGCAAAGTAATCGCTTGCTCCAGAGGCCACACACTAGAAATGATCAAGATCTTCTTCATAAATTTGAGAACATGAAATAAGTAGTATTATGAAGGCGAGCGGGTCCGGTCGGCATTTCGCAAATCCGCGCTCTTGTGATATGGTCCTTATATCTCATATTACTGTATGATTTCACAATAAATTCAACATATGACTGAGCTATAACATATGACTGAGCCGGGCGCGCTCGCTTCACTCGCGTTTGGTGTGTTCTGGATCTGATAATTTAAATTATTCTGTGAATTCACAGTGAATAAATTATGTGATGTATACCTAAATGAACAACCCACAATTGGTATAAACAGTGAATTCGCTTCTTCCGAAGCAATAAGGATCAGTTTGATTAGTTCAATACAGTTCAATGTCTGCGAGGCTTTATCCAAGAAAGCAGTTGTTTTCTGTTAGATATTACAAAATATAGTTTCATTCAATTTGAACAATCCGAATGAAAATGCGAATTTTTTCTATCGGATTTTTTCTTTCAAGTTAGGGTCCTTTCACAATACCTATCTGTCAGATGTAATTCAATGTCCAGTGTGGCCTCAGCCTCAGAAATAGTTGTTTTCTGTTAGATACTACAAAAAAATTGCTCAATGTTTATCGTATCGATTTCCAGAGAAGTCATGTTTTTTTCTAATGAGAAGTTTCAATTCATTTTCAAGTTGATAATTTGGCAACCGCGCATTTCGGCAAAACGGAAATCATGTTTTTTTTGTCACTCATCCTATCAACGGTTGCCACGGCCTCAACTTTTTCCTGACTGATTTCAGCTAAACTAAAGCAGACAATTTGGAACCACGCATTTCCGCACCATGGGAATTGGGTTGTTTATTTGTGATCAAAGAAAAGGTTGTTAAGGAAACAGTTTTTCCATAACGGATTTCAGCTATACAATAACTGGGCCAACTTTTCAACCATGCGTTTTCGCAAAACGGGAATAGTATTTTTATTTACTCTTTACCCTAACAAGGCTTACCATGGTAACCTTATTTCTATAACTGATTTCAGCTAAACTGAACTAGACAACTTGGCAACCACGCATTTTCGCACCATGGGAATCGGTTTTCTGTATTCTCGTTACCATGCAACTGTTGCCATGGCAACTGTTGCCATGGCAACTGTTGCCATGGCAACAGTTTTTCCATAACTGATTTCAGCTAAACGAAAGTCGTCCCGGAAAAATCGAGATTTTGACAGATTTTCCCACACAAGCCCATCGAAACTATGAAAACTTACATTGTCACTAGACCGAAAAACATAATGGCTCGCGTGAAAATATGGGCAACATCCTCCTCGTAAATTTCCCTCCATTTCATTCAATATCGATGTACTACTATTCAACCCTATTCGAGGTTTGTATGCAAAAATGCGGCACCTGAATCTGTCACTATCTGACGGTCTATTACATTGAAACCCAGGATACGGACATGAGTTGTGTTTCCAAAATGTTCATTTAATCAGGCTGTAAAATAAATTATTTCAACATGTTCCGGAATGGTTTGAAAGTAGAAATTTTGGAAAAATATTTCTATTTTATAGATCTATAAGTGCGCATAATCTTATGAACCGGGTGCAAGGGACCAAGAAAAGTATACAAACCCTCTGTTCTGTAATAAAATGAACAGATAATCTTGAAAGTTGTCACTATCGTGAAAGTATTTGTTTTGAGAGTGACAGTGATTGAGTAATAATATTCAATAGGACTGTCATTTCACTCATTTCTTGATAGGAATATATGACATCACCTGTCAATAATCGTATACACAATAGATTCAATATTCAATAAGTGGATTTTCTGTCGTGAGACACAAATAGGCATTCATATATCAACCTGTAACATTTTTCAATATGTTATGTTTTTTTTATTGAATGTATTGAAGAAATAAGCAAGATAGGAAAAAAATAATGTTCTAACAAATTTAAAAGCAAATTGGAGAACTGGTTCTGAATATATTGTAATATGCATTCCCCAGTTATCAGGATTTCTATTACTGTCTATCAAATATATTCGTGGAATATTTAATTATGCCTGACTTCCTTTGCTCTTTATTGCAGTCTATTCTCAGGTTTCTCATATTAAATTCTCTTTGAGAAGCCACTATTTTTTTCTGTACCTGTAGCTCGTCTGTCTCAGATTGATCCATAATTAAACGCATATTCCTTGTTCAAATGGTACAACTTCATGGAAGTGCGAGATGAAAGTAAAGACGAGTTCATTCCGTTTTGAAGCTCGAACTTTCATCCAAACTATACAGACTGCGTGTACAATTTAAAGTGGTTCATCTAATTTTACACTTCATTCTGCCATGCAGCAGTTCTAAATTAGATTGAAAAGTTGGTGTTGAAACAATGTTGGGACTCTTGATGAAAGAGTTAGTAGTTCGTTTGTCGTTGAAACTATAATTTTAGTTTTTATTTTGTTTGTCTTCTGTATTGTGAAGTTTCGGGATCAGTTTACTTACCATCCAGGTGTGAAGATGATATGCTTTGGAGATGAAGTTTTCAGAAGAACGTGTCTTTCATTCCAACTGAATCAATAAAAAGTGATCAACAATATATCAAACAAATTTGCCTTCAAAAATATTGTTAAAAATCACTGTATATAATATCAATGAATACTTACTGCTATAATTATTTTGTCGAAAATCTATTCACTTCAATCTATGTCAAAATATAGTGACTATTTGATTTGGGAAGAGTCGTATAAAATATATTTCATATAGCATAATAGATATTTTCTTTTGAAAATGTTTGATAAGATTTGAAAGTAAACAACATCGAAATCGACAAAAATTATTTCATCTCATTTTGACCATACATCGAATAGGCCTTGGGCTATTGATTTCGATATAACCCCTTATACAGTACATCCCAAAATCAATGTGACTTCTATTATAATTTTGAACAAAGATAACTTTGTTATTTCAAACAAAACACCATAAATTTTTTTGAGTAATAGAAAATTCAATTATCTTCCATTTCTTACTGTGTTTCTCTTATCTAACTCCACTAGTTTTTCAGATAATGGCTTTTTCATTGAGTAGTTGAAATAGCATTCACACGATATTTAGGTATTCAATTTGCAGACAAAATTTTCATTGACAATTATTGTGTTATACTTCAATTCATTGAAGAGACTCACTGTACACTAACATTCGATAATCATTTTCAATTATATTCAGGATATAGTTCATTGCACAGACCATAAAAAATTTTTCTTCATTGAAATGAAAAAAGAACAGAATATAATATACAAATATTGTTAATTCAATGTGGCTGCTCGAAATAATGACCATTCTGTTGAAAAGAAAGAGCCAATCTCTGTTTGAAAGACTCCTCAATATGTAATATCAGCCTTCAGGTGGCAGGGATTTTTTTTTAAATTAATGATTATAGGGTCCTACATTTTTCACAATTTTAACGATTTTTACCGATTTTATTTTTGCGACTTGCATCTTTTTTTGAGAACTTTTTGTTCGATTGAGCAATCAACTGTATCTCTGCCATTTTTTAAACGAATTTCAATTTTTAAACAGTCACCACAAATTCAAAGCTCTTTCGGAAAATCAGTATAAATATGAAGTGTCATTTGACAAACAAATAATTTGAGGTCACTTTCGGTTAAACCAGAAGTGGCAAATTCTCAGTTGTGACGATAAAATAAGCGCAAGTACTATAGCAAGTACTTTAGAGTCTTACCAAATTCGAAAAAATATATCTTCAACAATATAGAAAAATTGGGTGGCGTAGCTCACCTCATGGTAACCCGGTGTGTTTTATGTAAGCTCAGTTGACGCAGTAATAAAACTATGTTGGGGTGGAAACCCTGGCTGATGGAAAGGAATAGTTTTATGAAATTGTCAAGCTGTGTGCATGCTTCAATATACTTGAAGGACAAAAATTTGTATTTCATGGAAAATATTTTTATTTTAAATATCGTAGCAAAGCGCTTTCGACTGTTAAGTCATCATCAGTGCGTACCTGTAAGTAGGTAATAATTGAAATTGGATTTGATAAATTGAACGTTAGGAAAATTTAGAAAAGTGAGGTTACTTACTCGTCAGGTGAACAAGAAGCACTGAAATGAAATTATAAAATGATGACTGGAATGCTCGTCAGGCTGCGCGACTGCATTTCTAATGGAGGCCGCCATGTTTGTTTTGTGGTTTCTGGCAGTGGCGGAGGAATCGAGATTGAGCTGATTGTAACATATAAAACTGATACAAAGACGCGCTGCACTGCAGCGTGTTTACAAACCATAAATTGGGAAACTAATAACACGTACGTGCAGATGAATGTCTCTCTCGCACCTATACAAGTAAGATTGCATGTGCCTCCTTTCTTCATCTCCTATAGTTATCACTTTATACGGGTGCGCAGAGGAACTAAAAGCATTCCAGTCATCACATTATAATTTCATTTCAGTGACAAGAAGCCGTATAAAAACATCAAGTCCATGGACCAAAGTGAAATTTAAAATTTTACATAATATAAAACATATTTGAAATTGAACAATTTTCATCCTGTTCAAGGATTATTCTGGATTCAGATATGGGATACTACATCATGTCTGTCTGAATGTTGAAGTGGAAGTGAAGTTTTGAATTGACAAGTGTTACAATGACACTATTGACAACTGACAATGACCATTGACATATGTGACAATGACCATTGACATATGTGACATAGATTCAAAGAACTCTAATAGAAATTGAAATAATCGAGACATGAGTTTAAAACGGAGCATAGATCTGAAAAGGATCAGTCTAATTGGAACCTCTCGTTTTTCAGAAGTATGCTACAAAAAAAAAACTCCATCATGATTTTCTGTGTGTTCTTCACTGTTTGAGCCACCAGAATTGAGCTCAAGGTCATGGGAGAAGTCTGATGAGAACTTTCTCAGTCTCAAAATCTTCAGATTTCATTTTTCACGATAGTGTTAAAAATCTTTCTGACATTGTGTTCGATGATGATCAAATGGATCTGTTGAGATTGGGACTTAAATTTGCTTCGAGCTCTCAAGTTTCTGACATAAATCTTTTGGAGTTTGCAATTGAAGTTGATGTTGTCATTGAACAACCTTCAACGGATTACAATGTCAAGAAGGTCATTCGTAATGATATCCAAAATTTCTTATATAAAGTTGAACGTAGTAAACAAAATTTCAATATCCATCCTGATAAACACTTACATTCTATTCTTAAAAAAAATAAAACTAAAATCAGAGATCATAATCTTATATTCAAATATCAAATTTGCTTATTCTAGTAATGTGTGTCGAAATAACCAATGAAATCAACACTACACTGACAACTACACATCGATAGTTTTCACGTTGTTATCACTAATGTCATGGGGTTGACACAAAGTCTTTGACATTTCATCAATCTGATTTATTTTTTCACTGTCCTGTCAGAAAAAAATTCTCACCGAATATCCCTCGAATATTGATAAATAACTCATAATTTAATCACAACTTCCTCAAGCACGTTGTTTTATTTTACCAGAAAATGTGCTTTCGACTGTTATGAAATTATTCCGTTAGTTATCAATGTCCTTGAGATACTATAGCTGCTAATTTTCAGTGAAGAGATACTTATCAATCATTATAATATTATAATTGTTAACGATATATTTTGGATTTTAATTCACTTGCTGTTATGGATGATGATTTGGTGTTTGCTCGTGTATTCGATATTAACAAATCACAAAATACTGAAATATACAGGGTGACCCAGAAGAGCGTGCCAGCTCCCAACTTGATTTTTTTTAACGTTAGGTCTGACAAGGCACATTACAAACATATTTCTATTTATATAAACGATTTCTCAGAATAAAATACACAACTAAGCTCTGATTTTTCAAACAGAAACCCCTCCTCCTTTCTCGACTACTCAGTTTTATTTGCAATAGTTTTTGACTAATGTCAATTTATGTGTCAAACTAGCATCGTGCATAGACCCAAAGAAAAATTTATAACTTGAGAACCATTCAAGATAACTCTATCAGCTATTTTCTAGTCCAACCCTCAAGCTTCAGCGCATCTTCAGAGATACAAGCAAACTCGGAGTCGGTGTTCCAGCGCCTACTATATGATTTTTTGATAATTGACATATTACGTATTGTCATAACTCGACTCTTTCAAATGCAACATTCCATATTTTATTGCTTCTTTTCATAGCTTTCTTCAAGAGCTTTCTGCCGATGTAGGGTGTGTGGGGTCTACTCTTGTGAAGTTCGTGAGATTAGTTGCATAATAAGTAATATTGATGTCTTTTTCCGGAAAAAACATTTGACACATCCATTCAATTCTGCAAAGATTATTTTTCAACTCAATGTTATCGTAATAGAAACAAGCATACATCACAAAGGAAATCTTTACAAGATCAGGAAAGACCGTTCAACAGGACAATGTAAAAAATGTATGGAATGGCTATTTATGAATGCTCAAATAGGTCACAATCATGTTCCTCATAAGCTGCTAGTCTTGTAGTAAATGAATGTAAGGCTTCCGTGATCCTTCATCGACATTGAATCAGTTTGCTTACATTTCAGAAGATGCCTGGATAAGACATAAAACTGCATCATTTGACAAGTAACTTAACTTCATCCAAATTTTTGGTTCAGTGGAATTGACATAAACTTTCGATATTCAAATGAGACACCCGGTATATTTTCACTTCTCTTGTCTCCTTGTGACATACTGAATACAACCATGTGTTACTTGTCACTTTTTGTAAACGAATTTTATTTTTGTTTTGAAATTCATTCTTTATTCTAGAGGGCTATGGATATCTTGAAATCACTGATTTCAGGCCTAAAATTTTGAGAATAATGCAATTTCAATTTTTGATCAAAATGTATCTGCTATGCAAAATTCCATTTTAAAATTTCTAGTAAGTAGGTACAATTTTTTTTCAAATGACAACATAGTGGCTTGTTGGGTTGAGAAAAAAAAACTTTTGATCACCATTAACACGTTCGCGGACAGTAGATGGAAACGGGGGGCTCAAAAAAAGCCACTACGAAAAATATAAAAAATAAAAATATTTGGTGACCAAAAATTAATCGGCACCAACCACAGGCTATTTTTGCTAATTTTTTTGCAAAAAAACTTGATCGGAATATGCCGTCATGTCCCTATAAAATGTTTTATGATTTGCTGGGACAGTGACGTTAAATGCCGTCAAGGAAAACTCATCATTATTTATTACAAATTTATTGAACTAAAGTACGAAACGGATTTTGAAACATAGAAAAATATGTACGAGTTCTACTTTTTGTGAAATTCTTCTGCAGCGCTCGATACATAGGGCTGTTTTTTCCGGGCATGTATTACATAAGTACTCCGTTTCTTTGCAAATTTTATTTTCCTCGCATTGCCTGCACCTTATGTAGTGGCTCTTGCTAGGATCATTTTCTGACTTTCTGACATAAAATTAGGATTCGCAATATCATCATCCGCATTGAACGCTTCTGATTTGAAAGATTCTTCCGTGGTGGGGAGGATACTTCATCCATAATTTGCTCAGGCCTCCTAATTTCATTCCGATCCATTTAATTGTCCTGTGAATAAAAACGCAACTTATTTATTTATAAGATTATCAAAAACAGACGATATGCTTGTAATTTGTGTTTGCGGGCTGGGACAGTACCTATAGAAACAATTCAAAGTTGTCGACATATGCCGCGTGGAGTCGTCGTTACAACTTTGTACAAACAAATGAATAAAATTTGCACAACACGTGTTTTAAAAATATCGAAAGTCTACCTACTTCTATTAGCTACTTACCATTGCTTATAAACCATTTTTTGAAACAGTTATCACACTCCACAGATGTGTACACAAACACTGATACACAGCAAATGCACCTGCCGAACAGTATTTTGAAGTTAGGCTCACCAGAACTTATGCATGGACATTTCACGAAATTACAGTAAGCGTCTGTCACATAGAAATCATACGCAGTGCTGTCGGCAACTGCCGCGGTGAATCCAGAATAAAATTAGATATTGGTCGGCATATTCCGTCTTGTCCCTGCACATAGCGCGGGATATGCCGCTCTGTCCGCGAACGTGTTTTTGATACTGCACATTACCAGGTTTCAAACAAACTTCCGTTAAATAACTTTAGAAGATTAAATTGGAAATTTCTAAAAATGAAGGATCTTTAGAGATTAAAATAAGATTTAAATGCATCGAGCAACCTGTTACCAACACAACTTATGAAACAAGATCAATAATCCAAAAGCTGATAGCTATTTGTAAATTTAGAGCGCAAAGTGATTGATTGCCGCTTGACAAAGAGAGTTACCGCGCAACGCGAAGCAAAGCGCAGTAATATTTGGAGAGCGGCAATGACACTTTGTGCTCGAAATACACACATGATTTTTTCTACAATCGCAGCTCTCAGACATAAAAACGATAGACACTTCATTTAACATAAGCACATGATATTACTCATATTACTAACACCACCGCGGTTCCTTAGAGTGCTTTGAATTTCTTGTGTTCAGTTTCCATCATCCAAGAATAGGTTCGTTCTCAACAAAAGCTAGGGAGATGGAGCGTTTTTTTCAATATTCTTGCTTTAGAGCGTAAAAGCTGTCACAAAATGACATTCCTGGGAAAACGTCAACTTTGCGTTGAGATCTGAAAGCGGCAAAGGCTACTTTGGTAAGCGGTAATAGAAAAAATATTTTGTTGCATAAATGGTATCATAAACATGTTCTTCAAATAATTACACAATAAATACTTAATTTATTTTTGGAGAAACGAAGTACAATAAGAAGTCGACCTTCTTAATGATTTTGTTTTATCAGTTGTGTTTGTCACAGGTTACTGGATGCATTTAAGTCTCATTTTAATACCAAAAGATGATTTACTTTATAAAACATCTAATGTAGTTTTTTGAGTGTCTCAACGGAACATTGTTTTAAATCTATCAGTGTGGGGTATCAAAGGACCCCGCACCAAAAACATGAGAAAATGGCTTTCAGCCAATTTTGATATTTTTTTGGGATATTGTAGTACAAGTCACTAGAAGTTAAACAAGCAAGTTTGAATTGGTTCCTATGTCCCCTTTCGGAGATATGAATTTTTGAAAATCAAAAAAATTGCTATTTTACCAAAATATACTAAGGTTCACTTATCCAAAAGTATTACTTTTTATATGATTAGTAACAAAATAATAGCTTTGCTGGTTTGAAGAAAGTCAAATGACATGTCAGTCAGTCGGTGGTTGAGATAGAAGAAGCCACCCATTATTGGTCAAAAATTGCGACAATTTAGCATATTTTGCCAATCTTTATCATCGGTCACATTAGTGAGACCGAACATTTTTCATTAGGAAAATCCCTATTGGGATTCAGTCTTATAACAAGAATAAAGTCTCCTAAAGTTCCTGACTTTTTTACAGCACAGTATTTTTTTTTCAAATGTTTGTTTTCATACTAGGAACATGTTTTTAACAATAGTCACACAAAACAGCCTTTTTGAGTCGATAAATCCGCTTTGGAGCCAAAACTACTTAGGGAAGACTTATAGTAATTGCCGAATATGATTAGCTTCAAAAAGTTACAAACAAATTTTATACGGGAGGCGAAAAAATTATATGTTGAAATCGGTTTTATACGTAATATATGTTTGCTAATTATTATTTTTGAATAGATCTGCCAATTAGAATCATATTTTCCATTCAGTGTAAGTCACGTTACATTCTTCATTTACCTTGTTGTAGTTTATTTGCAAAAAGATGTTTTCCCCTATAAATAAGATTTGTTCTCCCCCAATATTTAATTGATATAAAAATAAATTATATACATGAAGTTCAAAGGAATCCGTTATTTCTTTAGTATGTTATTTACTTGAAAGTAACAGTAGTTCATCAACTGTTAATCTTGTGGTCACAAAACACTATAGGTTTCTGCGGAAAGGGTTCAAATGAGTACTGTTTATAGATATTCGCGGAATCTTTACGAGGTGTAGAGTACGATTTATATGGATCAAGAAAAAAGATTGGATAATATCTTCCATGAATATCAATTTTAATTTATATTTCAAAAACCAGACAGGAAATTTATAAAACTTACCCGAGTGTGTGCTAATTTACTTCGAAGTATAATTGGAAAATATAATTCAAATTGGAAGATCCATTCAAAAATAATTAACAAACTTACATATTACGTACAGAACCGAGTTCAACTAATATTTGTAAACGCCCCCCGTATAAAATGTGATGGTAACTTTTCGAAGCTAAGCATATTAAGCAATTACTATAAGTCTTAATCGAGTAGTTTTGGCTTCAAAGCGGATTTATTGGCCCAAAAAGGCTGTTTTGTGTGGCTATTGTTAAAAACATCTAGTATAAAAAACAAACATTTGAAAAAAATTACTGTGTTGTAAAATAGTCGAAACTTTTAGAGAAAATTCCTTCTTCATAAGGAAAGAATTCCAATAGAGATTTTCTTAATGAAAAATGCTCAGTCTCACTAATGGGACCGATGATAAAGATTGGCAAAATATGATAAATTGTAGCTATTTTTGACCCATCCTGTATAATATGTGGCTTCTTCTATCTTAACCACCTACTGAATGTCATGTCATTTGACTTTTTTCAAACCAGCGAAGCTATTATTTTGTTAATAATCATCTAAAAAGTAATACTTTTGGATAAGTTTTCGTAAAACATTCATTTTTACTATTTTCAAAAATTCATATCTCCGAAACTGGACATAGAAACTAATTTAAACTAGCATATGTAATTTCTAGTGACTTGTACTACAATATTGCAGAAAATTGTCAAAATTGGCTGAATGCCATTTTCCCATGTATTTGGTGCGGGGTCCTTTATCGTAATAAAATGGTCTTTTCTTCTAACCCGACGAGCCACCATGTTGCCAATTAAAAAAAAGTTGTATTTTCAATTTCACATAGCACATACATTTTGACCAAAATTAGTGAAGTTGTATTCTTCCTATAATTTTAGGGCTGCAATTAGTGATTTGAAAGTATCCATAGTATCCTAGATTAAAAAATAAAATTCAAAACAAAAAAAGCTGTTACAAAAAGTGACAAATGATACATGGTTCTATTTAGAATGTCATGGGGAGACAAAAGAAGTGGAAATATGCTAGGTGTCCCATTTAAAAATCGAAAGTTTACGTCACTTCCGGTAAAACCGGAAGATCCATGAACTTGAGTTACTTGTCAATAAATGCAGTTCTATTCATATCTTATGCAGATTCTCCAAATTTAATTCCATTATGTTTAAAAACAAAAAAGTTATGCGAGCCACCTTCGGCTGACACCCAGTATATCAATTGGAACCGTATTTTTATATACGTCACTATGGAAAGACAAAACTCTGGTTTACTTTAAGGCTAATAGCCCATTATAGCAATATTGTGTTTGCCAATGTAAATACGAAAGCAAGCGCCAGAAAATTTGCCAAGTTTTCAGCAACTTTTTACATGCATCCACTCTTACGAAAAAACATGCTTTGCTCAAAGCCCCTTCCTAACGTTATTACAAAACTTTTCCACTCAATTACCCTTATTAGATTTCCCGGGCTGCGTCATATCATACAAGTCGATAAAATTGGGCTCGGCCGTCGTCATAAATAACCGCGCCGTCACCTTAGACACCGGAATTGAATGAGCTTCGGCGGTAACGAGCTCCTCTGACAACGCAGTTGATACGAAGCATTCAACAGATGGTTTCCAGAAAGGTCAGAGATGAGCGGTATCGGACAAGCGGGAAGGTCACTTGATTCCGCGCTCTTGTCTGGAGCGCTTCCTCGGTTGCGTGGGGGTCATGCGAAGTCACTGGCGGAGGACGCGGTGATTTTTTCGGGATGTTTGTGAACCCCCAAGAAATGCGGAAAGGACCCCGTACGGTTTTTATGGAAAATGAGTCCCGGTCGAATTGGCTGAAAATTTACTATTGGCATTTCATGCTAAGCGATACGCACTCTGGTGGCTTTAATGTAAACTAGTTTCTGCGACATTGTTTTCTAACCACACTTTCGTATCGTTTGTTTACCATTGATTTTTTATGAATATAGAGCCTTTCTTTGAACCGTTTTTATTTCATCTTAATTTAGTGATGAGAGATTGCCTTTTTACAAGTAAAGCGACCCTTCCGGTCTTATAATGGCGTCTTACAATGGTTATTGTTCTGTGCCACATTGCAATTCCTAGGCCAAAAGAAATTAACTTTTCAAAGATATCCCGAGGAAAATGACCCAAAGGTTTATTTTGAAACGGAGATGGGACGAGAATTAATCTCAAGAAGAAAAGCCTGGATATTAAAGGTTCGGATTGGCAAACTAATAAGCAAATTTATGAAAGTGTGTTCGCTATATTTTAAGCAAGAAGATTATATTAACAATCTTGTTCTTATTGACTTATTTACATTTGCATAATTTTAATATAACCGTCTATATTTCTGAGTTCTCCACTCACTTGATGAGGCTCGCATTGCAGAGCGCTTGTCTGGAGACAGAGGCACACACTTTTGTCACTGAAGAGTTCCATTTATTTTTTCCATATAATATTATATGGTCTGCATTGAGGACTTCTACTACACACCGAGAACTTTCGGTCCCTTCAACATACCTCAGAAATTCCAATAAACTTAATTTTAATTGGGCCATTTGTCTTTGTTTATAAGAAGACGATTGAAGTATTTTATCACTAGCTTTTTTCCAACAAGGTAACTATTTAACACCTTAACACTAATCCTTACACAAATAATCATTTATTTAAATGAACATTAAAAATCATCGAAATCACAGTTTTAACAATGTTTAAGGGCCGGTTGTTCAGTCCATGGTAAAATCCAAAGATTTATCAAACTTGGTTTGGAGTCGAATCCTAGATTACCGTCAAATGTGTTGTTCTATGGATCACGAAAACCAAGATTTTACAGGTCATCTGAACTATTTCATGAAAAGTCAAAGTCAAAATATACTTCAATGTCAGAAGTTTTTCAACTTATCGACAAAGCTTTTCAAGTATAATAAAAAATGTGAAATAATTATGTATTATAGACTATAATGGTGATAATCTTCCCGATCTGAACATGTGCAGACGAAAGAGAGTACCACCACAATATGCGCTTTGGGGCGACTTAACAAGTAAAAGGTGGCGTATTTGCTATTCCAACTGCAGGAAAAACACGGAAAACCCTACAGTACCAATTAAGGAGACGAGGAGTCACTGATGCGAGAACAGGCGCATGTACCTTAACGAATATAAAAATTCAACACTACGCTCATTATCACATCAGAAGATTCTACTAATTCATGTCAAATATAACCAAATATTTTCCATTCGTAGTTTCTTACTTTCCTGTAATTTTTTGGAAAGCTTGGTAGAAAACGGAATCATTGAAGGCGCCTTAAACAATAAAATAGAATGAAATTCATGAGCTAACCATCCTATGTAATGGATCTCTTGAAAGAAGATATGATAGATATGTAAACATGACCTAGTTGGTTTCCATGAAAAGGAAAATGCTGTATCGGGATTTGCCATTTTAATCTTTTGTATATGTAATATCAACCTGAAAATTATTTTCAGTAATAGAATCATCACAAAAATGCCTAATAGTAAATTACATAATGCACTCACCATTTAGTTTTATTCGTGATTTCATGAGAGACCATTTCACAATAATCCTCATGATATCTACTGATAATCTGAACCTGAATACAAATTCTTCATGTGACCATTTCTCGAACCGATTTTCACGGGATTTGCCATTTTAATCTTTTGTATATGTAATATCAACCTGAAAATTATTTTCAGTAATAGAATCATCACAAAAATGCCTAATAGTAAATTACATAATGCACTCACCATTTAGTTTTATTCGTGATTTCATGAGAGACCATTTCACAATAATCCTCATGATATCTACTGATAATCTGAACCTGAATACAAATTCTTCATGTGACCATTTCTCGAACCGATTTTCACGTAATCTATAAGTACGAGGTGCCCTAATAGGAGCTTGGATATTCACTAAATGAATAATATCTTAATCATCAGTTATCATCATCCATGAGCATTTTAATGTTGCTATGTCAGTAAGTTATGTTAAATTTGGTACTTAATCCATCGATTTTGATGGTTTAGCGAAACCTGGAATCAAACCAGGATTAAAGTTCTGACTATGCAGTGAACAACTCGATTAACCAAGATTCACATAAAACTGCAGATTATCTCTAACTGAACAACCGGCCCTAAAGGGCCTAAACCACGCTTCAGATACTCAATACACGAAATAAACAAAGTAAACAATGAAATCTATATGGGAGAAAAAGTAAGGTTATAAATCAATGTCGTAGAAAGTACTTCATCGTCCGCCGCCGGTAGCGCTACAATCTTAATTTGAAATCCCAATATTGTAGTTTATGCTGTCCTGATCAAATGTCTCCATGGGTCTCCAACGAGATCTAATGGGCAATTTTTGAGATACAGGGTGTCAAACATGCAGAGACATGGTTAATACTTACATACAAAATCAGCCAATCGCAGAAGCTCGTAGATTTGCTGAATAAGTATCTTTCATTTTGATATTGAGTGATCTGAGGTTGCCATTATTGTTACGGGTTCATTTTATTATATAGTTTTTGAACTCTTTTCCTAGTTTTTTCTTTCTTCTTTTGCCAAGAGACTGTAGTTTTGTCTTTAATTTGTGTTGTTCTTCACTTCTTGCTCATTTCTATTCAAGTTTCTATTGTTTTCGCTTTATCAAGTATGTGGAACCTTTGAAGCTGAAACCTATCTTTCGGAGTGATGCCTTTTGTTATTGCTTATTTATCTGATCAAGTGACAAGTTTAAAATATAACCTCCAATGTTTTGATGAATTTTATCTTCATTCTGGAACATAATAGTTATTTAAGTACCAAGGAATGTAAAGATGTGATAACATTTGAGCCGAAGCTTGTCGCTTGCCGAGGATGTCAACAGTCGATACAATCCGTGTTACTTATTACGTTCCTCCCGCTGCTTGTTGACATTTCTCAAAATTTGCCTGAATTGAAGTTTGTTTTCTTACCCTTCCTTCATGATTATTTGTTCCGCTTTTTCATTCTAAGTTGCTTGTGCGTGTGACTAAGTTACCGAATAAACAGACAACAATAATATTCAAAAAGTCTAATAACCTAAAAATGTAAGTAAATCAAGCTGAAGGTATTACTTGTCACAGTCAAAGTCATTATTACCCTAGGCATGTAAATGACACTAATTACATTCCGTTGTCAAGATAAATTAGTAAACGGATGATATAGGCCATTCACCTGTTTTGTTGCTAAGCATGTATGGACTATTTACAGTGTCGGCAACAGGAAAAATAATTATTGTTTGAATAAACCAAATCTTTCATATTCTCATCGGAACTAGATATTATTATTCAAATCATTCATCAACCCCTGTCACCATTATCTAAACTTCAGCATTCAAAATATTCAAACCTAGTTGATCAGCAAAAATTTACTATTTACAAACTTGCCTTCAGCTCTTTGGTCCTGTCATTGTTCTAAACAAAAGCCCACATGGATTGAACCATTTTTTTGTGGTACTTTTGTTAGGCATTTTGCTATTCATGGCTGGATTTTAGATCTAGCTCTAGCAACACGTTTTAGGGATCTACTAAGTACGATTGGCATCTACAAAGAGATAAACTGTTCTATTCCTGGTATTTGGATACTGATAAAACTCTCGACATACATTTTGGATAACATTCTTGTAGAGGTAAAATCCTACTGATTTCAAACATCCTGAAAAACTGGAAAGACATCTATTAGGCCACATTACACCAAAAGTTTGTACATAAATAATACTCTATTCATTGATATAATTCAGCTGAACGTAGTCTCATCTGCCTCATTCTGTTTCCGGCCCTTTTCGTTATAGTTTTTGTTTCACTTTCCTTCTGCCCCTTCGCTCTCATTTTCAGCTTTTCATTTTTCTCTGGTACCTTACCTGGGTGTCGGAGGATCCTTCTATCCTTGCATTTTGCTTCCGCAAGCACTTATTTGGATTGAGTCTGCAGAGGTTATCAGTCGTCGCTTACTAAATCACATGCATGAAGCTTCTAATTGCCTCAGTGGAATGTTACATTGGATTATCAGTTCTCCTAGAGTATTCAGAACTTCCTCGGAAGAACAGCACTTCCGCAGGATACAACAGATAAGCCTAGTTATAAGATTGATGCTTTCATATTATATCTGGAATATCTGATTTCCAAACATTCATTGCATAACTGCTTTTAAAGTCCAGAAGTGTCATTCAGAACCTGTTGCTCTCCTCAAAAGGCAAATTCTTTTTGACTTGCATCCAATATAATTTAGTTCTGAGACATAATTGACTTATTTACATTTATTTCTACCTGCAATATATTTCATGAATTTATAAATGACATCTCTCAGCAAGCTTCTCGATCCGAGTTGCCTTCATAGAGTGAAGTTAAGAACCTTACCCAGGATATTTGTTGTGAGCCGACGATATAGCTATATTTGAAGTGAATTATTCTGGTCACCTCCATATAAAGTTCAATCAGCACTATATTTTGGTTAGGTATTGCATTTTCAGTATATAATCTCATCCCATAATAGTAATTTCCATTTTAAATCTTTCTTGTAAACAAAACAACTATCCTTAACCTAAGATACGCCAGAGTGGCAGCATTGATATGATTCATTCCTTCTTTTCAATTTTATGTTATACTCTGTATCACGGACAAATTGCCAGAAACAAGTCTGATTGACTTTTGACAGTGTTCTCACGAATAAAGGAAGATTTTGTTGATTGCGTTTTGTCGAAAACTGAATGAGACTTCATCAATTATTATATTATATTATCGTTTAAACGGAATTATTCCTTATATCTTTGGATAATTTCCCGATTTGTTTTATTTTGCAACATTCTTGAGTGAGTCCTAAAGGGGAGATAAACGGGTGGCGCTCTTTTCACCATCTTACCACGCCCTTCTTCTCTGTTAGCTGGCGGCCTCCCCTTTAGATATTCAAATAATTGAACTTAAATGAAGTTTCGGCCACCACCGTTGCTACCAGGTCACCCTTAGAAGGGTCATAGCATTAAACAGGGTCGTTCAAAATTTTCTTTTTTAGTTGTAAATATTTTAATTTTTTTTATGAACCTGAATACAAATTAAACATTAAGTAGATAACTGATCATGATCAATATTTCAAATTACGCAGCATTTTCATCGCCATCTATTCTGTTCATTGAACGTGTTTGAAATCATCCACACAAACAAAACAAGTTGGGAGATTTATATTTCTTAGGGCCATCTTATCTGTAAATATTGAAGTGGGTATAGTCTGTTTTTATAAGTCTGCTGTATCAAATCAAACAATAAACTAGTCAGAATCACTTACAATTAGCAGATACTAAATGAGAGTGTCAGAATCAACATAAACTGTCAAAAAAATTATTTCCAATGGTGTCTGTTATATATGAGAATAAAAGACCTGTGGTGTTCCACGCTGTAAAAGGTCTATTGTCATCCACCCTGTAAACAACCTTGGAAACTCGGGCGGGAGTCTCTGTCTAGAGACAAGCGTCAGTTTATTGAATACAGTTGTAAAGTATGCAGGTGTTTTATTAGCAACATAACCCCAACTTAGTACCAAGAACCCAAAGGGCCAGAAATAGAACATTGGCGACGAGTGTATCGAAACCCACGTATTTTTTTTTGACGAATTGAAAGTGGAAAAAGAAGTGATTGATCGAATACCTATAATATTTACAAAATGCCGGAAACTTCTAGCCGGGAGAGTGTCGCGCTGTTAGGCTCTCTAAATACATTCGACCAAAAAAGTTCGGATTTTACAGTGTTCATTGAGAGGTTAAAACAGTTTTTTATTGCCAATAATATAGTAGGTGAAGAACGTCAGAAAGCTATTCTGTTGAATACACTAAGTGAAGACTGTTATATTCTTTACGCAATTTATGTGTACCGAACTTGCCAGAATCAAAGACGTATGAGGAAATAGTGGATCTGTTAACCGAAAACTTGGGACAAGTAAAATCGTATTTCGCGGAAAGATTAAAATTCTATACCGCGAAACAGCAATTGAATGAAAGTGTGTCCGAGTGGGAAGCGCGAGTGAAGAGTTTAGCTTCGACTTGTGCTTTTGGTACCGAACTGGAGATAGTTATGAGAGATATTTTTGTTATGGGAATACGAGATGAGAAGATAATGGATCGAATCTTCGAAGAAGATGCTTCTAAATCAACACTTAACCTGAAGCAAGTGGTCAAATTATCGCTTTCCAAGGAATCAGCACTCAAGGAGCATTCATCGAGGGAAAATCGAGAGGGCCATATTAAAGCAGAACCGGTGAATTTTCATCGACAGGGAGGAACAAGTTCATCTGTTTCGTTTTCGGCGAGGCAACCATCAGGGTCTAATAACCGGGAAGCAGGAACAGGAAGCGGTAACGGTATACAGGGACGGAAGGAAGCGGTAAGGCGTTTTAGAAATAATCAACGTATGTGGACGTAATAACCACGCATCCAGTGATTGTGCATACAGAAATTGTACATGTTATAAATGTGGGGTCAAAGGTCATTTAGCGCCCCAATGTTCAACATCTTCACAAAATTTTTTGTGTGAACATTCCTCAGACGAATCCATTTTCAATATACGTGAAAATGAAATGTTAGATTATGATGGTAATGTTAAGCCTACCTTTGTTAAATTGAAAGTGGAAAATATCCCTATTAATTTCGAAGCTGATTCGGGTTTTGCCCATTCGGCAATTTCAGAAAAAATTTATTTGAAATATTTTCAAAAAGTGTACTTACATGATAATGATTTGTCTTTGAAAGATTATATTGGTGTCATTTTCAAACCGTTAGGATATCTGAATTTGAATGTTCTTTTTGAAAACCAGCAATACCTTCTCAAAACTTATGTTATAAAAAATGGAGGACCACCGCTTATAGGTAGGAATGGTCTAAATATGCTTAATCTAGGAATTTGTAAAATAAAATATGTTTCGTGTAATGATAAAGCTGGGTATGTAGATTCTTCAGCCAAGATAACTGCTTTGTTAGAAACATATAAAGAGATTTTTGATGGGAAGTTGGGTACATTCAATAAATTCAAAATTTCATTGAAATTAAAAGAAGGGGTGATTCCAAAATTTTGTAAACCTAGGCCAGTGCCGTTTGCCTTGAAACCAAAGATTGAGAATGAATTGCAACGATTAGTAGATAATGGTATCCTGGAACCAATAGAATTTTCAGACTGGGCCACCCCGATAGTGCCAGTTTTGAAACAAAATGGTGGATTGCGGATATGTGGGGATTTTAAAATCACCTTAAATCCAAAATTGCTTGTTCAACATTTTCCCCTCCCACGAATTGAGTATTTGTTTACTCAACTTCAGGGAGGAGAAAAATTTTCAAAAATCGACCTGTCGGAGGCATACCAACAAGTGTTGTTGGAAGGAAATTGTAAAAAACTGGTAACCATCACGACTCATAAAGGGCTTTTTGCTTATACGAGATTACCTTACGGAATCACTAGCTCACCGGGAATTTTCCAGAACATCATGGAACAAATGTTTATCATGCCGGGAGTGGTGTGTTTTCTTGACGATATTTTGGTTACGGGCAAAAATGATGAGGAGCACTTGGATCGGTTAGAGAAGGTTTTTCAGCGGTTGAAGGAGTGTGGCTTGAAAGTAAAAAAAGAGAAATGTTCACTTTTTCAACAGTCTGTAAATTATTTAGGGCATGTTATAAATAAGGAAGGTCTCCACACATCCGACGAACGGGTGTTGGCCATAAAAAATGTACAAATTCCAAAAAATGTGACGGAATTGAAATCTTTTTTAGGAATGTTGAATTTTTATGGTAAATTTCTACCCAATATTTCTAAAATTTTGAAACCTTTGTATTCCTTATTGAAGAAGGATGTGAAATGGGTGTGGTCGAAAGAATGTACCAGAAGTTTTGAACAAGCAAAAACAATGCTAATATCATCTTCAATTTTAACACATTTCGATCCCGATAAGTCGGTTAAATTGACAGTTGACGCATCGCAATCAGCATTAGGTGCTTCAATCAGCCACATTTTTGACAATAACGTAGAAAAGCCAATCGCGTTTGCTTCACGATTATTAAATTCGGCGGAATTGGGGTATTCCCAAATCGAAAAAGAGGCAGCGGCAATAATATTTGGGATCAAAAAGTTTTTCCAGTATTTGTATGGGAGAAGATTTATCTTGTATACCGATCACAAACCATTATTGGCTATTTTTGGAGATAAGAAAGGCCTACCTATTTTCGCTGCGAACAGATTACAACGATGGGCTCACATTTTATCGGCCTTTGATTATGAGATACGGTATGTTAAATCAAATGAAAATACCGCGGATTTTTTGTCTAGACTTCCAGTACAGGACGAAAAAGGAGAAGATCAAATTTTGAATTTACGGGTCAATTTCACTGTTTCCCATATCAATTATTTTAGGGAGTCAGGCATTCCCATTGAGGTAGGGCATATTAAGAAAGAAACAGCCAGAGATCCGTTGTTGAGCAAAATTTTTTTTATGTTCGTCAGGGTTGGCCAAATGTTTGCCCTGCAGAGGAACTCAAACCATTTTTTTGCGAAAAAAAGAAATTTCTATTGAAGGTGACTGTTTGATGTGGGGATATAGGATGATTGTTCCCCAAAAGTTTCGCGAATATGTTTTAGCTGAACTACATAGTACACATATGGGCATAGTGAAAATGAAGTCTTTTGCTCGCTCATATGTGTGGTGGCCTTCAATAGACAATCATATCGAAAAACTAACACAAAATTGTAAATCTTGTATGGCTTTTTCAAGTAATGCTCCGAAATCAAGCTTAGTAGTATGGAAATGGCCAGAAGAGCCCTGGACGAGACTTCACGCGGATTTTTTCGGTCCACTGCTAAATAAAATGCTTTTGGTGATAGAAGACGCCACCACAAAATGGATTGAGTGTTTTGAAGTAAATAATTTGTCAGCAAGTAATACGATCGTTATTTTTCGCGAATTATTCTCCAGATTTGGGTTACCAGTAGAATTGTGTACAGATAACGCCAAAACCTTCACTTCCGAACAGTTTCAATCATTTCTGCAAGAAAGTGGAGTGAAACACGTAACAGGAGCTCCTTATCATCCCGCAACTAATGGATTGGGGGAGAGTGCGGTAAAAATCATGAAAAAAGCTATTAAAACTCAGTCTTACGAAAATAAGAATTTGGATATGCATTTAATAATAAATAGGTTTTTATTCCATTACAGAAATACTCCTCACACATCCACAGGTGAAACTCCATCAAAATTATTGTTTGGGCGTACTTTAAGGAATAAGTTTGATTTATTATTACCGTCAACAAAAGTAGTAGTGGAAAATAATCAAAAATTACAGCAAAAGTATTTTTCTGGAAAAAAAGATATAATGTATGACATAAATGAGACGGTTTTGGCTAGGGATTTCAGACCTACCATGCCGAAATGGTGTACTGGGGTCATAAGAGAAGTTCTTGGCCGAAGAACCTACATCGTGCAGCTGGATAACGGAATGAAGTGGAAACGTCACACAGATCAATTGAAACGAAACCATTCCATTGATAATGATAATAGGGTTTCTGTCATTCCGCGATCTACTCTAGGGTTAGATTCTGTAATAGAGGAAAATGAGTGTATTATCAAAGATGATGTTAATTTTGAAAAAGTGCTGGAAATGGGAAATAATCTTTCACAAACGATTCCGGAAGACACATTGAGAACTTTAAGACGTCGTAGCCAGATTAGGCAGCCGGAACGTTTAGGCTTTTAGTTATGCTAAGGGTAATATTAATTTAAATAGGGAGGTGTTATATATGAGAATAAAAGACCTGTGGTGTTCCACGCTGTAAAAGGTCTATTGTCATCCACCCTGTAAACAACCTTGGAAACTCGGGCGGGAGTCTCTGTCTAGAGACAAGCGTCAGTTTATTGAATACAGTTGTAAAGTATGCAGGTGTTTTATTAGCAACATAACCCCAACTTAGTACCAAGAACCCAAAGGGCCAGAAATAGAACAGTGTCTTTGATTTAATCGTATGTAGTAACACCGTACCTAGTAACTCGGTGCGCTTTACATTTTCATTTCTTATAGAGGTTATTGGATTAGGGCTGGACACCGGCGATACATTCATTCATTAATTATAAGGGTATTTCATAAAATGTGACGACCGGGTTTATTATCAGCTCTAATAAAAGTTATCAAGCTTGAAATATTTGAATTAAATGAGTATACAGATTACACATACAGAGGGATTCGTATAATTAGAAGACAAATACACAATACACTGAACACTCATGCTGATTTGAAATTTTGGCAATTATCTAAAACAAACTCTGGAAGTTCAAAATTAGAATGATAGATGCTAAGATTGAAACTGTTGCATCAGCTAAAAGGCTTGAGATAACAAAATTGGGACGAGCATTGGTATGTACCGGACATGAAGTTAATCATTATCTGTCGAATAAGGGACTATATGGGCCGTGGTGGTCTTGTGGTTAGAGCGTTCGCCTTTGGAGCGAAGGGTCGAGGGTTCAAAGCCTCGCATGGTCATCGTCTTCCCTAGCTCACACAAGTCTCTCGAAGACTTCCGAGGGTTGCGCGTAGTGGTGCAATCGGTTGACGGAAATAACAATTTTAACAATTTGCGAAAGGATTATATGAATCATATTCACATCATTTAGATAGGCAAGTTTTTTAGAACTTTCCATTAGGTAATAATTATTGGATTACGTTACATTTACCGATTATAAGATGAGAAATCTTGGCATTCTTTCAAATATATAGCATAAAATCTAACGGGAATATACCACGAGAACAGTTTGAATGACAATAAATTTGAATGATTATAAACATATAAATGCCTAGGTACTCCACTTGTAAATCTGGTGCTCGGAAGTGTTGGTACCTTCCGCGATTTTCATTTTTTTGGCATAACTCTGGATCTGGACCTCGTTCGCTGGTCAAACTTGGCAGACAGTATGTACAACACCATATCTAGCGAAATGTGAGACCAGCAAACGGTCACAAACTGACTGGTTTTCAAACGCCTTCCCACCTCCTTGACCTTCACCTGGAGAAATTTTACACTACATCCAGGCGACTTGGGGCAACACGAAGAATAATAATTCATGCCCAGTAGACGGTTTCTTTACCTGTCAGCATATCATATGGGCAGCTCTCTAACTATATATGTCGATTCATTCCCAACAGGAAGGCATCCATGACTCTTTTTGCTGAATTCTAAAATGGGAGAGTTATTGGTTATTTAAATAGTACACTAGATTGGAAAAAATTTAATCAAATAGCAAAAAATATAATCTGAAATGCTCACGATAAGTTCTCAACTTGTCTGTATTTCTGAATTGATTTCTTGTAATAGATTTTTGGGTATAGGTAGATAGATAGAATAAGGTATGTGGGCAGACGGAGCCACAAGCATGTAAGCCTCTCAATCGGGCCCATTATGCACCCACCACCGCTGGAAAATGGTTCAGTTTTGAAGGTAGCCTATCTCGCGAGCGAAAGAGGCCAGCCTTCTAACTGATACCTCCCTCACACTCTCCGGGTTCAGTACAATACTCCCGAGGTGTGCTTCCCGTATTGCTGCCACTGCTGGGCATTTCGTGAGGGTGTGGGTGGCTGACTCCTCATCTTCCAAGCACCACCTGCATTCGGTTTCATCCGTGATACCTAAAATGTTGAGGTGCTTGTTAAGATGGTAGTGTCCCTTCAGAAGCCCTGTCACTAATCTGATTTCCTTTCTGCTCAGTGTGAGCAGAATATTGGTCCTCCCAGTAGAAGGGCCTCTGATGTGGAGTTTCGATTGCCTCAAGCCCGGTGCATCTTTCCATGTATCCTGGAATTTAATATCCAGGATTTCCTTCATGGTTGAGACGCACCATGATCTAGAAACTCCCAGGATAGGTTCTGGACCAATCGTTGTGCTTTTCGCACTTTGTCTGGCCAAATAATCAGCCTGTTCGTTCTCTGGTACTCCGGTATGACCAGGAACCCAATGTAGCTTCACTTTATTGGCGGCAGATAGCCTTTGCAGATCATCGATGCATTCAGACACCAGCAACGAAGTGACTCTGAATGATGTGAGAGCCTTGATCGCCGCTTGGCTGTCGTTGCATATCGTAATTTGCTGGCCGCGGTAGCCTCTGTTGGGATTTTTTCTCACACAGGTGAGTATGGCAAACATTTCTGCCCGAAATATAGTAGCAAAAGTTTCTAGAGCGTAACTGAGTTCCGCTTTCGGAGATTGCCCGTATACCCCGGCGTCGGCTGACTTACCCATCCTGGAGCCATCTGTGTACCAGATGATCCCCTTAGTGGGAATCAAACGGTTCCCAATCTGCTAGAAGTCCTCCATTTTGGGAATTACTGACTGCGGCCTTTTATTGAATCGTATGGCAAGTAACGAACTGTCACCCGGCATTTCAAGAAGGGGACAATCCCTTTCCGTCTGATTCCATAATCGAAAATGTCCATACATTCCCTCGCTCCGCCATTGATTAGAACTTTTTAGGCGAACAACTGCTTTGCGTGCCTCATATTCGATAAGGAGGTACAAGGGGCAGTCCTATATGAGCGTCTCCAGCGCCCTGGTGGGTCCGTCCTCACTGCACTTGTTATCGCAAGACAGGCAAGTCTTTGTACTCTATCTAATTGGGTTATCGACTTGCCGGATGCTGCACCTTGCCACTACGCGATGACCCCGTACGTAATCATTGGGCGTATGATGTGTAGATCCAATATAGAATCTTGTGGCTGAGCCCCCACGTACTGCCAAATGCCCTTCTGCGTGCCCAGAAAACAGCTGTGGCCTTCTGAACTTTCCGATCAATTCGTTCCAGTTTAGCTTGGAGTCAAGGATGACTCCAAGGTACTTGACTGAGCTCTTGTATTGCAGGGACCTTCCAGTGAGTTGAACATCTGGGAGGTCCCCTGGTTTGCGTTTTCTGGTAAAGAGATCCAGTTCCGCCTCTTCAGGGTTTACACTGGGTCCCACCGAACGGCACCATTCATCCACCCCGTTGAGAGCCCTTTGTATCATGCCCCTCACGAGGCCGGACCCATGGTGATCGACCAGAATGACAATGTCGTCAGCGTAGGCCTGAGTGTAGTAACCCAGATCTTTTATTTTTACTAGGATACCATCCACCACGAGGTACCAAAGCAAAGGGGATAAGACTCCTCCCTGCGGACAGCCCCTCATGGGTATGGACTCGCTGGAGCTACTTCTAAGAATTGCTCTGGATAGTCTTTGGGAAAGCATTGCGATTTTTGGGTATTTGAACCTCCCAATGTCTAAAAATGGAAAAAATATTGATCCAATGAAATCTATTCAAGTGTAGAAGGTCAATATAATCAATTATCTCCCCAACAAAGTAATGTTTATATGACTGTATTCTTCAATATAATTATTTAATTCTTCATCCCCTTCTCTTAAATTTTGTCCGGCGGAAGGGACAAATACAGTTAGAAGAATGTGCATATATAAGAGGCATATATTCAAACATAAATATGTATTGCCAGAAATTAACAAATGAACATAAAAACAATGGACACGAAACACATGATTTTTCAGCTTTCAGCAGATTTTCCAGCGCACATAATCTCTTTTATCGTAAATATCAGAAGTGTGATGGTAGCCATCATATCCTCATTCATTATCGGATCTCTGTTCAATTGTTCCTGAAACCTTTTTCAGGAGAATCTATACCAGTCGAAGGTCTAGCTCGATTTGGTGGATTTTTGCACAGTATTAGGTTTTCCTTCACAGCTTGTCGAAATGTTGAAGGTGTATCTTCTAAAAAAAATACGGTTACATTTATTATCACTCATATACAACAACAACTCAACGAATCGGTACAAGAAAAAAATCTCCCGGAAAAAAAACCTTGCAAACAAAACCATCAGGAAGAAAAATCCTTGGCTTTAATTTCATTCATACTTCAACGATGTCTTCTATACTGTCTTTACAATTATTCGCATAGTCAGATCCAAGCTATGAATAATACTTTAGTCACTCTTTTATCTGTTTACGCAAGTACAACCAGGAAGCAGTATCTGCTCGTACTTAACCCTGGATGAAATGGATATGTACAGGGTGCTTTCTCACTGCACAATGATGATGACGACCATAATAACGGCACAACTAATAATAATAACAATAACACTGGTACAACTGGAAATGGTCGTCACATTTTGGAGGTTTATTTTCTGAGGATTTTTCTGGGGATGTTATTTCCTATAGAATCCAGATTCCTATAGAATCCAGATAATTATTCAATGAATTGCGTATGTTCCTATGGAGGTACATATATTTGTAACTCATAGATTCAAAAACGTAATTATACCTTGAACGAATAATACAAAATCAAAGTACAATACAATATCATCATTTAAAATGAAGATAATGATATTTTCACTGGTATATGCTTATCGTTCTTCAGGGACGGACCTGCTTAATATAAACTCGTAATTGCTTCTTTGAAAACTTCTTATAGGTAGGTATAAACACAATTCGACAACAATCTTTATGCATTTCGACCATCAAGTGTAAGGTGAAATTAATGTTCCCCCAAAAGGACAAATGCAGTGAAAGGGTTCATTCAGAAATATGAAAGATTACAAACTAGGGAATGGTTTGATGAAAGGAGGTGGACCGTCAAAAATACCAATATCATTGTAACTAAATGATTTTTGAATTGTTTTGTGCCGTAATTGGATATAGTACATTGGTCACGTGATCGAGTATTGCGATCGTCTATATTACTTTAATTTTCAGTCTATCTTGTGGAGGAAGATGGTCGATTTGGTGTATTTTTACTGGAATGGCCCAAGTGGTTATTTGGAAAAAAATACTGATTCTTTCAAATAAATGCAAATTCTATGACGTGTAATATTTCATATAACGACATGACAAGACTTGACAAAAACCTACTATTCAATAACTATTGAATATATAAATTGTACAGGGTTTCATAATTTATGGAATATCGCTTCATCACAATTACCACACCAAAGTTTTCGATCAATTTTCAGTAGAAATGATAATGGTTTCAAAATTGGGATCTGCAGTAACTGCTTTTTATGCCTAAACATCATCAATTCCGTTTTCCTCAACAAGAAATACTTCACCTTCTGAAGAGAAACATAATGATGATATTTGATATTTGGATAGCTTTAATTGCTTTATTCAAATAACAACGACTCTGAACACACTTTAAGGTAACCACATGAAGCTTGAAATAACACGTGTTTTATACCACAACAGTTGTGGAAATATACCGTTGAAGAAGAGTATAAAATCGTTTATTTTCAGCTCGTCACACCACAGTCGCCTAAATCGTCTAACCATATTACAATCCAAAATCAACACGGCACAGTGTTTATTCAGAAACCCGATTAATTCAAGCTGGCGCGCCTCTGCACAATTCCAACGCTGAATCTCGCGGTCTAAGTTCATGCGATAAGTGATGTAGCGGATGATTCGCCCAAGCGTAACATCTGGAAACTGGGATGAAGTCATCTCAGTTGAAAATGAAATTGATGTTCGTGAAATGATTTACCTACATACGTAGAATGTCAGTAGAGGTGCAATTGGATCGAATGTTATATCGATAGCATCAGCTCCTTTTTGTTTTTGTATTCAACTTTCAGTTCAGACAGAATTATCATTCATTCAGAAAAATTGTGGAATATATCTGGGAATCATAAAGAGGGTGGCTATTTCTTTAATAAGATAGTATGGGTAGCGTTTGAACCGTAGGGAGGTTGGTTAAAGGGAGAAATTGTGTTATACTGTATTCAGAAAACTCTGGTTCAATAGAAATTGCGTCATGATCACTCAAAATGAAGGGCCCATACTCCGAATCATCTCTGAGGAGTGTTCAGAATAGATAAAGCGTATTTCAAAATAAAATAATGAACCAACAATATATAAAAAAGATGACAGGGTCCGTTTTCAAGAAAAATGTACCCATGGGGTCCATGAAGAGACGAAACTTCATATTCAACATCCTACATATTGTGGTTCTAGATATGATATTAAAGAAAATACCAAGATTCAGTTTTTTGTAATTTTTGTTTTTTTATCCAATATCTCAGTATTCCAATTTTTCCCTATTATTCAACCTACACTTTACGCTCACAGTTTACGATGATCCCAATAGCATCGAACAAGTAGCAACCCTTTAGACATATAATGGTTTCCTTATGTTTCATGTTATCCCGAATTTTTGGAAGAGATTTTTGAGAACGGGCCTGAATTGAAAATGAAAGTTAAAATGGATTTTCAATAGCTGGAGAAGATCTATTGTTTTGGTTAAATTGTTTTATAGACCAAGCTACAGGAGTTTTTTCCCACACAAAATAAGATAGTTTGATAATGAAAACCCCAGTTTTCGCCCCAGCAAAACCGCTGTGTGGAATTTTTTTGAACAAGCAATTGTGAAAAAAAATTAGGTCTTTTTTGGTTTCTTGGAAATATCTCAAAGATTATTCAAGGAATCGTTTTACAGGCAATGGAACTTTTGTAGAGATTTATGAAACTTACAAAATGGATATCCATACGACTGGGAAAACCTCGAAAAAGAGACCACTTTTCAAAAATTTATAATTTTTATAAATCTGATGAAGCTTGACAAACAATATTGCGAAAACTGATAGGTAATAAGGTGTTTTCTGACCGATTTGTAGTTTTTGCACAATCGCGTTATAAACAATTTAAGATCACATCTTGCAAGATGTGCCGATACAATTTTTATATTTTGGATTTTTACCTTAGAGGTGGGAAATGTGTTTTTTTTTCTTCCTCGGATGCTGGTCCTTTCACCAGCTACACCTCAGCCTCTTGGGCTTTTTGTGTTTTCCGTTTTGGTTTCACAGCACCCACTCCGTAACTCTGGTCCCCTGTACCAGTCTGTACTGGTTCTTCACCGGTTGGCTGTTTTATTCCTCAGGAGTTAGATTGGGTTTCCCGAAAATTGCCTGTCTCTTGTGGTCTAATGCCTCGCATTCTGACAGTATATGTTTGGCTGTTTCTGTCTCTTTACCACATTGTCTGCAGGAAAGTTCTCCGTTGTACAGACCCATTTTGTGCAGCCAGTGAGAAGACCCGTTATTGTTCTAACTTGATTCCTGCTCAGCTTGAGTAGTTCTTCAGTTTTGTGTTTTGACGGTTCTTTAATGTATGTTTTCCCGTGGTGCATGAGAGGGGCTTCGTACCACCTCTCCTTTTGTTTTCGCTTTACCCCGTCCCGAATGCATCCTCGAATTTCGGATTTATTAATCCCGAGTGCGGGTTCTGGGCCAATATATGGAGTTGATGAGCCCTCAATAGCTAGCTCATCAGCTTTTTCATTGCTCTCGATACCGCAGTGTCTTGGAACCCACATCAAAGTTAATTTGTTGTGTTCTGTGAAAACACTGAGTTCTTCTCGGCATTCCCATACCAGTCTTGATGTCACTTTCGTGTTCATAAGAGCCTTCAGTGACATAAATACTGATAATGCACTGATATAACTGAATCATTGAAGTGATAACAAATTTCATATTTTATGCTTCGACAACTCCCTCCTTTATCAGATTCAGAACTCCTAGACATTAGATGACTTTTTCGTTCCTTGATTAACTCCAAAGTTTAAACTTCCCCTAGGAGTGAAATAAAGCCAGTACAATCTTGTATGCAGTGAATAACTTTCACATTGCACCGTGTTTATGGCACACGGTTAATATAAGCTTCATTATTTCCATAGGGAACTATGTATTACTTGAATACGAATTGCGAGTAGTTCAAGAAGAAAATGTAACAACTTCATAATTTACGTTGACTATAGTTACTTTATAATTAATTTTCTTGACGGTGAAGAGCACTACAGAACTGATGAAGTATGCAGTCTTGCATATGACGTGCAAATAGACTGTAATGTGAAATGTTAGATACATAATAATCGATTATTCGCTGACATGACATAACGGGCGTACATGAATTGCGTACCAAAAACCATTGACAATTTTCAAATTTTTAAGGACTCATAACTTGCGGACCAAGACGAGACTGATAAACAATTACCTTCCTTCATTATCATAACATTTATTTGAAAAATGACAAACCTTATGGAAAATGGCTCTCGGTGAAATTGGCTGAAACTTTGGGATATTGTAGATATCAGTGTCCTGATTAAATGTCTCCATAGGCGCAAGGTCCAAAAGTGGACAGTATTTGAGATAATTAAGGTCGAATGCTATCAAATTGACGTTTTCAGCTATTAGGAGTAGATACGTATCAGTAGTTCAAACTACTCGATATTCCCGAAACTCGATGAAAACTTGGACTAGGTGGTATTCAGGGTGGCTGATCACAAATCTGGAGTCATATTTGGAAAATTCACGTCAATGGTCCCCCAAAATTGGTCCTTTTCTGGATTTCCTCGAAACTCGATGAAAACTTCATCAAAGTGGTTTTCAGAGTCGCTGATAACGAATCTTGAGTCATATTTGGAAAAATCAGGGGGTTGAGGTCGGCTGTCTCCTTACAACCCCGTAGAGAATGCTGATTCATCAGAAAAAATCGAAAAGTGTTCTTTTTTTGGGATCACTGACGTCGATTTTCAAAGGCTGTCTTCAGATACTTACATCTTCAGCGTCCCCGTAGACCCACTGGGTCGAGATTTCATCCAGTTTCGGTAATATCAAAAATTAGGTTATAAAGTTAAGTAAAACTCGAAGTCCTCCCCACAATATATATTTCACCCCAAGGGCAAGGGGAAACGCAACTTTGGCAAGCATTTTGTGAAAGTGTCTGCGTTACAAGAAAGTGAAAAACATGTTTTCGAAAATAGTAATGCTCATCTTCAATTGAAGTAATACCCACATGGCATAGAGACTTTGAAGTGTAAAAACGTAAAATTTAAAAGTTATATATCAAAACATCGGTGGCGCAATTAAGGGCCAACCTTTGGCATTAAGGAGGAATGGTCGGGGACCATTCCAACAATGGAACCACCATCAGGAACATGAAGGAATTTATTGGGACCAATTTCCTTTTTGAAATTACAGTTTACTTCCCCATCTATCGTAGTTTCTCCTACAAACTCTTCCACTTGCAGTTAGATACCTGTATACATAATTTTTGACATGAATCCATTCTTCAAATAGTTTTGACTTTCCTCCGATAGATGACGCTACTTGGTTAATCAAATCTTTATTATCGACTTATTCAATCCATTTCCTTCTACTTCATACAACGCTATAAGATTTATTGGTGTCTGAAGTCGAATAAATATCCTAATTGAATTCCTTTATGTTCCTGATGGTGGTTCCATTGTTGGAATGGTCCCCGGCAAAATTGTAACTAGTGTTTTTCTTACTGATTTCAGTTTAACCCCTGTATTACTTCAACTGAAGATGAGCATTACTATGCACGAAAACATGTTTTTGACTTTCTTGTAACGCAGACACTTTGACAAGTTGCTTGCCAAAGCTGCGTTCCCCCTTGCCCTTGGGGTGAAATATATATTGTGGAGACGACTTCGAGTTTTACTTAACTTTATTACATTGCAACTCCACTTTGAGTATGGACTACTTCTTTAAAAAAAAAAGTTTATCTTTGAGGGCGGGTATATAATAATAATCGTCTTGATTATTTTCAAATTGACCATGGATAGTAATTAACAAAGAAAGATTATAATGAAATTTAAGGGCAAAGTTTATTTTTGATTGAGTGCTAGACTCAATGACATGAATTTTCTAATTCTTAGCCCAGGTACCCAAAATATCCTGGGTCACGTGTTGCGTGGTGAATAATTTAATAGGGGTTGAGACTACCTAGGTTACGTTTGACATCAAACGAATATAAAATATCCTGATACAGGTTTATTGAATCATATAATCTATGCTAATTTAGACATGGAGCAAGAACCCTCAATTGTGGAATAATAATATATTTTCATTGGATCATCATAAAAGTGATTCACAAAATCAGTCTTTTCAAGAACAAGAAACAAGATTTGTTCAAACTTTTGTCGATGGCTGCACTAACTATATTATTGATAGGATTTTCGGGTAATAACCGACCCTGAAAACCCCTGGGACAAGTTTTTATTAAATTCAAGAACTCCGAGACAAATTACCTTTTTTGGAAGGCCATATTGGTACCACTGACTTTAATCTTTTAATTCTGACGTCAGAATCGTTATCAGTGACTCTGAGAACCCCTTGGGTCAAGTTTTCGTCAAGTTTTGAGAATATAAAAACATTGCCATTTTTGGACCACTGAAATGAGTTTTCCAATTTTGACCCCATATTCATCATTATTAACCCTGAAAACCTACTGGTACAAGTTTGCATCAAGTATCGGGACTTTGAAGTTGTTGGAACTAGCAATATGTTCATGGCTTACGTAAATACCACTGGTAGCTTAACACATCAATTTGACAGCCTTTGACCTTGCTTATTTGCACCCATTGAGACATTTGGTCAGGACATCGATATCTACAGTATCCCAAATTTTCAGCCAATTTCACCGAGAGCCATTTTCCAAGAGGTTTGTTGCGGGGTCGTTTGAGAGAAGTAATGTTTGAGTCTGTTTTAACAGAACCAACTAACATTTGAGTGCGTGCAAATGAACACAAAAATTTTGTGCCGGGTAATTATTTAGTCTGTTCTGATCAGAACGAACTGACCTTAAGAAAATATTTGAATGCGTGGAAATTATACACAAAAAATTGTGAGGAGTATTTTTTCAGTCTGTTCTAACCATAACGATTCAACCTTACGTAGATATGTGATCGCAAGAAAATTAAACACAAATATTTTGTGAGAAGTTAATTTTTTAAGTCTGTTCTAACCAGAACCTATTAACCCCAAGTAGACTTTGAGTGTATGGAAATTAAACACCAAAATTTTGTGAAGAGTGGTGTTTTAAGTCTGTTCTAACCAGAGTGAACTAACTTTACGTTGACATTTGATTGCGCGCGAGGAAATTGAACACAAAATTTTTGTGATAAGTAATTATTTCGTCTTTTCTTAGAAGAATAAAGTAACCTCACAGAGACATTTCAGTGCGTGAAAATTAAACAAAAATATTTTGTGCGGAGTAACTTTTTAGTCTGTTCTAACTTTACTCAGACAGTTGAGTCTGTTTCAACTAGAACGAACTGGCCCTCGTCTGGTGACCAACAGTCGTTGCCGACCGATGATGAACCCTTTACTCCCATAAACACCTACTACGTAGGCTAAGACCACGACGGGTATTGAAGTAAATCTAACAGATACTTGTGCAACGTTCCTCAAAGCATCAGAAGACGCAGTTGCAAGTGCCCTCTGTGACCAACCAGCAGAATTATGTTCTGATTTGGACAGGGTGACCACCTGCAGACTAGTTTCGAAGTTGTTGCCTCTCATCAGTGCAAAGGTAGGTCATCTGTTCCCTGTTCGGATGGCTTAGTCAAAATATCCATGCGTGGATATCCTGGAGTGGAAGGGGTTGAATGTCGAATAACTTGAAACTTCTATATCTTTTGACCTCTCCGATGATTTCCGAAGAGTGAAATAGATTTTCGTCTATCGAAATTTATTAGAGGCCTAGTGAAAGAGATGCATTTTCCGCCTGAATAAAGTGAGCGATTTCTGTGAGTGATAATTCTGAATAACGATATCCCTTATCTCATTTTTCTATATGAATCTATAATGGAAACTGGATAATTGAAAAATCAACTATCTGACTGAAAATGCAGATTTTGTTTGTTTTCATAATATCTATCAAATATATGTCCAGCGTGGTTTTAGCCGGGAAATTATTTGTTTTTTGTTAGAATTGCTACATTCATTGCAACTAACTGAATGAAAATCCAAATTTTCAATATCAGATTTTTTTCTTTAAAGTGTTTTCACAATATCTATCAGATGTCGTTCAATGTCCAGCGTGGCCTTGCCGAGGAAATAGCCGTTTTCTGTTAGGTATTTCAAAAATTGCATAATTTTTATCATAGGTTTTTTCCATATCCCGTGGATTCATGTCTTTTTCAATTTTCAATTTTTATTTTTTTTAACCTTCCAAGAGGTTATCTTGAACGATGGGAAATAGCGAGTTGAGTTTATTTTTCAGTAGCAGATGATTCTTGCTGTGTGTGTGTGTGTGTGTTTGTTATATTGGTACAAATCTTGCAACTTGAATTAGAACTACTTCCTCTCATTTTATGGAATTGATATTTCACGTGTTGGTTCAGTTCCGATGGTATTATATTAATGTCGGAAAAAAAATTTCTCCCTGCCCCCCGAAAGCTAGATAGAGACCCGTTTAGGAAGTGTCCTTGACGGATTTAGACGTCAAAAATTACAGCGAAAAAAATAAGGTAGGGGGCTCGCCCCCCCTTTTCTCGAAAAAAAGTTGGAAAACTCGCGAAATTAAATTCGGAAAATTTCTTAAAAATAGTGAAAAATATCTGACCGTCGAATATTCTGCTTTGAAAAAATTTCACTTCGCCGGTCCCGGAATTCGGAATCCGGAATTCGGAAAATGTTTCAAAAGTTTTGGACAGAAAATAATGATGAAAAAAAAATCGAACAGGGGTCTCGCCCCCCTTTCCTGTCAAGAAAAAATAAGGAAAATTCGTGAATGAGAAATCTTTAAAAATAGTGAAAATTATCTGACCATTGAATAATACGGTTTCAAAGTGGCTTTGAGTAGGGTCAAGTCGCTGGAAGGTATCCTAATCGAAGAACTAGATTGTAGTAAATTGACCTTGCAACAATGACGCATTAATTGAAATTACCAAACAGAAACATATCCGAAGAAAACTGTGTTGTCTGGTTGCAAAACCGGCCAACTCCAAAACAAAAAAATTTTCAGGAGAGCAGATTTTCTGTCACATGTAGGGAAACCGAGATAAGAACCAAAACTCTTTTTGTTCATACAACACTAGGGTTGAAGGTTTTGAAGCACTATGAGAGATTCTGGGGGTACGTGCAGGGAGGGGGTATTTCGAAATTTAATTTTGGAGTTGGCCGGTTTTGCAAGAAACTAGAGCAAAAACATCCACCAAAATGCGTTAATAGTGAGGTTTAAGGCATGAAAAATTATATTCAAAATGTTTTCTGTATCATAACATTACTAAACAATATCCTAACTCTGAACTTAATCCAACAGAAGTAAACTTTGAAAACGGAATCCTACTGAATTAAACTAACAAAAAAATAAAGAAAAAAAGCTATTAGAAAGTCTGGATTTCAGACCCAAAATAATATTCAAACATTGAACGAAACCCAACAGAAAAGTAAACTCTGAAAACGGTATCCAACTGAATTAAACTTTGACTAACGCTACCTGGCGGATATGGAGATGGCCGGTTTTGAAAACCTCAGACGGGTGGATTTGGCCGATTTTGCAGCACACTGAAATATTATAATCGACAAAACGCAAGGATTTGGCCCGGTTTGTTATTATTTCTTGGTGCCACTAGGTGGAAATGTTAGTAAAGGACTTAGAAAAATAAAAACACGATTTTACGGAAAATGAGGAGTTGGCCGGTTTTGCAACCAGACGACACAACTATAAAATAATAAACAAAAAAAAACATTTTTAATAGGAAGCTTTTATTTAAATGCACTAAAAAGAAGAAAATAAATTTTGAAGTGAAATAAACCTATCATTGTGTTACATAATTTTTTTTTTAAAGCTTGTTACCAGAATAAAACTTGAGGTAAGTTTGAATTTAATTTACAATAAGAAATACATAGATTCTTCTCGTACCAAGCTTTTATAATAAATTTTTTTTGATGTAACAAAATGATGGGTTTAATTCACTTTGAAATTTATTTTCTTCTTTATGAGCATATAAATAAAGGTTTTTCTCTTAAAAGTTTTTTTTAGTTTATTATTAATTCATTTACAATACACCTATATTCACTCAATTTGAAATCAAGATACAGCCAATAATAGGTAGATTCCTAATCCACAACTTCCCCAAACAATTATATTTCTTTGGCTGAGAAATAACAGCACCCGAGTCATCACATTCTTCTCAGACCATAATATTCTAATATCGATTATTTTCTCGTTATTTCCGATATCTTACCTTCTTACCTTGTTCCGAAGACATTATTTGCTGTAACTTCGTGAACCTTTACCTGGAATAGTTAAAAACCAAAAAATTCAGTAGGCTTTGCCATGTTTTTTTATTGCGAATATGAAGCGTTTATTTTTCCGGCTAAAATTGGTTCAGGTGTAAAATATTGAACTACCAGGTGCGTTCACGGCAACACATTTAGAACAACGGCGATTTGCAAAACATAAGAGAGAAGTTAGTGCCCAGTATCGCCATAAACCTTCATACAAGTAGGCTCTGAATAATGAATACTACAGCGGCTAACGATCGGCGGTGTTCTGTAATTATAAAATATCGGGATAATAAACATGTGGGCACGGAAACATAATTTAGGTTCCAATTACTGTTACATATTATATCTGGTTCTTTACGCTGATAGCCTTTCCCATTGTGTTCCTGTAGGTAACGCTTTTGATGAACTGGGTGTCGAATGAAGTCCATTTCTCAAACAGTGAAACCAGTTTTCACTACGGAAGTCAGAAGATTCATGACCGACTTATCTTGGCTGGTTTCCACAAGATATGTTTGTCATGGCTCCATGTTACTTGACGTTTTCTGAATGATTATTTTAATTTTCAGAAGAATGTAGAGAATTTTCATATATGACATATCACGAAAATATCTGAATGAAAACAGTTTAGGTCAAAAATGAACTGATATATATTTAAAAAATGTTCAAAAGGAAACAACAAGTTCTTGGCTTATATTCCGACTGACAAGACCAACGAATACTACTGTAGTGTTGTTCTCAAACTCACAGAAAATATTCATCCACAGGATCCTATGTCATACATTACCGGGAACGCATATAATGAAGATTGTTACCTTTATGATAAGGTGCACTGGTGGGATAGATGGTACATCCGTGAAGATTTTAGAAAACCTTCCTGAAACCACGCTTATTTTGCTGGTCTTCATAAATGATTCTTTTCGAATTGGATATTTTCCCCCATTTCTTAAAACAGCACTTGTTACATCAATTCATAGGGAGGGGGGGCAAAGAAGACAATCCATCCAATTTTCGGCAAAGATAATTGAAAAGCTGGTTAGGACTAGAGTCATTCAGTTTCTAGAGAGGCACAGCATTCTAAGCCAGCAACAGTTCGGGTTTCAGAGCAAAAATAGCACAACTGATGCCATATTTGACTTTCTTACTGAAATTAATTGAAAAAAATTGAGCAGCAGTGTTTTGTGACTTGTCCATGGCATTTGACCGCGTTAATCACAGAATACTCCTGCAAAAACTGAAAGCATATGGCTTCAGGGGTATTACTTTGAAGTGGTTCGAGTCATACCTATCAAATCGTCATCAGAGTATTAAAACAAATCATTACTCAAAACTTCAATCTATTTCATGTGGTGTACCCCGAGGTTCGGTACTCGGTCCTGTGCTTTTCCTATCATATACGAGGATATATTGAAATATTCTTAGTCTACTATAGAACCAAACAAAATTTCAATGTCAAAATATTTTATTACTCAACACATTCTCCTCTTAATTGGATACATTTATTACAGCGAAACTGCAACGTCTCTAGACATTTCAAAAAAAATGTTTCTTCTTGCTCTGCAAACCAGACTTCCACAGCTTTTATTACCTCCTCGTTGGAAGAAAATTTACGACCTTTTAAACTTTTTTTCAGTTGAGGAAAGAGATGATAGTCGGACGGAGCCAAATCTGGTGAATAAGGGGGGTGTTCTAGTAATTCAAACCCTAAATTACGAATTTTTTTGTGGCAACATGAGATATGTGTGCAGGGGCGTTGTCCTTCAAAAACAAAACAACTTTGGATAGCTTTCCTCGTCTTTTCTCTTTAATTTTTTCCCTTAGAGTGGTCAGTAATGTCGAATAGTAATCTCCAGTTACTCTTCTACCCTTATCCTTAAAATCAATCATGATAACACCATGGCAATCCCAAAAAACTGAAGCAAGAACTTTTCCAGCTGATTTTTTGACACGAAACTTCTTAGGTCTTGGAGAACCAGAGTGTCGCCATTCCATCGATTGTTGCTTTGTTTCTGGATCGTAGAAATGTACCCAAGTCTCATCCATAGTAACAATTCGGTTTAAGAAGTCTACATCGTTTTCAAATCGAGCACAGATCGAACGCGATGCTACTACCTTTGCACGCTTTTGGTCAACATTCAAACATTTGGGGATCCATTTTGCAGAAATTTTTCTCATGTCCAAATTGACGTGAACTATATGATGAACGCGTTCGTATGAAATATTCATTGCTTCAGATATCCGTTTCAGCCCAATTCGACGGTCTGTTAAAATCATTCTATGAAATGCATCGATATTTTCGGGGACTGACAAAGGAACTGGCCTTTCCGATCGGTCATCATCTTCCTCGTCATCTTCAATGGAAAATTTACCGATTTTGAAGCTTGCAGTCCAATTTTTCAAGGTCGCATACGCAGGACATTGATCACAAGGGTATTAAGCATATCTTCGTAAGTCTGCTAACCTCTTAACCCTTTTAAATACATGTACTTGATGATGGCTCGATTCTCCAATTTTTTTATTTTGACAATTTCGGTGGACATTTTTTTCTTTTAATTTATTGCGTAACTCTGGTTTACTTTCTTGACGTCAAACTTTACACTGACACTTCTAATAAGTTATTGTTCGTTGCTATGGTAACGCAATATTTTGTTTATGCAGGGAACTGGTCTAGGCTAACTAGATATCAATACATCCTCGTATCAATAACATGACCAATTTGAGTATAACAGGTAGTTTCACTTTATTTGCCGACGATACTACCATGCAATGGCATGATAAGAATGACGCTAACCTGTTTCAAACCATTTCTAGAGATATTCTCCGCATTGAATAATGGTTTGATTACTAAGCCTTCGTTGCAATCTACCTGTACTATTATTTGTGTAAAGCAAAGTTTAGGGATCTTCTCTCTCTCTCTTCAATTATTGTCCTTCGGCTTCCATATGGCACCTTTAGGACATGCCCTGCTGCGAGAAATCCGTTCCCATCCGGCCTCTAACCGGCGTAGACAGCAAAGCTGTATCGGGGGGACGCAGTTGTCTTGCTCTAGGCAATACTGTATTCCATATTAATTTACACTTTTCAATTTTTAACAAACACTTTAAACTTTGGTCGATGCACGTCCTCAAACGGCGGACATTACACACATTAACCTGACTTCCAACACAAGTCCGCCGTCTGACCTCAACCGCTGCCGGAAGTCGAATCCTTTGGGGATCTTGTCGGCATTTGATTGCACGTTAAGGTATTCTTACTCTCACTTCACTCTTTAATGTCAAATCAGTCAGTCTAATTCACAAAAATAGAATTGAATCTAAAAATTATTCATCAGATCATATAACTCGGCAACAAAATCTTATGAAATTACCTTCATAGTTAATTAGCTGCCTATATGATTATATGATTCACTGGCAGGTAAGGAAACCGTCTGCTGGGCATGAAATAGCATTGTTGTTGTTGCCCCAAGTCGCCTGGGTGTAGTTTTAGAAAGTCTCCAGGTACCGGTCAAGGAGGAAGGGGGGGGGGCGTTTGAAAACCAGTCAGTTTGTGATTGTTTGCTGATTTCACATTTTGGTAGATATGGTGCTGAACATACCTTCTGCCAAGTTTGACATGCGAACGAGGTCAAGATACAGAGTTATGCCGAAAAAACAGCGATTTTCAAAAATCACGGTTAAACATTATTATTATAGGTACATTTTAATGTATTTTTTCCAATTAGAAATATCTCAGTAGGTTCAACATATCTGGAGGGGGGAGTCCTTTCCCCAAATAACCACTTCACACGTCCGATGAGTAAGTGAACATTGGGTCCGAGAATCATGTGACCAGATTATACTAAGTTTACCAAGAATGTCGCAAAGATAAAAAGATTTCTTCAATCAAGAATATGCATACTCTTGAATAGAATAATCTTCTGAAAAGTATAATCATTTCTAATCAATGAATATACTCCCATTTCAAGCTGATTGAGATGTTTGCTTCTTTATATAAATTCTCTTGAAAAGAATTTACTTGCAGTGAAAACATTATACTCTTCATCCTATAAAACATTAACATTAACTCATTGTGAAACATAATCCTCTTAACACAAGAATATAATTCCTTGGTAAATATCACTACCCGTGCCACGTGTACACATTCAACCAATGAGCAATCAAAGCAGCTGGCGACACCGCGACCTGTGAATACGACTTCCATTTCGACCATTGACCATTTCATCCAGTTTGACCATGAATGTTAGTTTTGTGCCTAGTGGAAACTGTTTCTATACAATAAAAATGCAATATCGAAAATTGAATTATGCTCATTACGGGCCAGTTGTGAAAATGAGTGAAATATATTTTGGTCTTCTACAGTTTTGTGTCTAAAAGCGATTGGCGTTGTTTATGTATTCAATCAATCTGCAATATGCGTCACTACTAACTGGTTTTATTGAGAACACAGAACACAGAAACTTAAAACTATTCTCATATAAAATCATTATTTATACCTAGATTGTTCGTAGTTGTGAATCTATGCTTTGTTTAATCTATTCAATGTTACCAGAATGAAAATGGCTTCCATTCTATATTTTATAACCAAGTACAAAGTGCAGATTTGAACTCAACCTCTAAGTTGATAGAAGAATAGCATTCATTATTGAAATTGCAATGTTCTTGTCTCAACCTACTCCCATGATTCAACAAAAAAAGTGCCCATTATTGAAGCTAAAATATTCTTGCCACAATCAACTTATGAAGCAAGTGTCCACTTGTTTCGAAATATTTTTCCTGTAAGTGGCCAAGAGGATTCCGTCAAAAAATCAAACTATTATTTGGTTGGACCTTTTCAAGAAAACAATCTGTTTGAATCAATTCAATTATGCGTTGATGCAAAAAATCCTTTTTATCAGTATTACGTTGAGCCGGTATGATTTTCATATTCGAGAGCAGTGTGTCCAGCATTACACCAAGGACTCCTTTCATCATAACCACCATTTTAACAGAATGGTTTGGGTAAAGCCTGAGGAGTTCAATGCATGGATCTCGATGATATGTCCGTTTTTCATTCGCTCCTCAGGCGACTTTCGTTTCGCATGGAACGAAAAAACCCATGATGAAAGTCGTACTAGTGTGGTGGTCGAGGTGGACTACATCAGGCTTGTTGGCTTGTTTTTGCCAGAGGGTGAGGAATGAGTAATTCCAATATATTTGGCACTTCACAGATAAAAAGGGTATCTTCATCTAAATATATTATAGATACTCTTGAATAGAATACTCTTCTGACAAGAATAATTATTCCTAATTGAGGACTATACTCTCATTTCAAACTCATTGAGATGTTTGCTTTTTTACATAAATTCTCTTGAAATTAATTTGCTTGCAGTGAAAACATTCCAGTTTTCACCCTAAAGAATATTTACATAAATTCAATGTGAAATTCAGAGCTCTTGATTCGAAAATATAATTCCTTCGCAGTTATAAGTACACGTGCCACGTGACACACTCATCCAATAAGCAACCAAAGCAGGTAGCGTCATGAGATTGCTACTTCCATTTCATTCTATTCGACCATTTGGTTTGGAGGTTAAGCGTTTATGAAAGTTATTAGTTTCGTGCCTAGCAAAAACTGTTTCTATACGAGGAATGCAATATGGAAATTTTAAATCGGCTCATTTATGGGAATAAAGGATAATCGGATGTTGGAAATAATGAGCAGTTGCAATAGAGTCCTCCTGCAGGAACGTTGCACAAATATCTGACAGAAATTGTTCAATATCCATCGATGTTTTAGCCACGAAAGTAGTTGTTGTCAAACCTCTCAACACTAGTTCCAAAAGTCTCTCGAAGGTGGCTGGAGCATTACATAATCCGAACGAAAAACAATGAATTGGTAGAGCTCATGTCCAGTAGAGATCGCTGTTTTGCCTCTGTCGTCGGAATAAACTTCTACTCGCCAGTATCCGCTTTCCAGATCAAACGTTGAAAACCATTCCGAACCAGATAATGTCTTTAGTGTGTTATCGATTATTGGTAATGGTTAGCTATCCTGCATTGGTACGTCATTCAGTAGACGATAGTTCACGCAAAATCTGGTTGATACATCCTATTGAATTACCTATACCACCGGTGATGACCACGGGCTTGTGGAATCATCAATTATGTCTTGTTGTTTATCATTACGGCTACCTGTCTACCGGCTGTTCGTCAAATGGTAGTCTCCTCGGAGCCTGTAGGATTGGTCGTGCATCTCCAGTGTTGAACTGGATTGGTACTTCCCGATGATGTTTCTTTTGAGAAAATGTTACGGTGCCAATCAACTCCTGCTTGGCCTCCTGATTTTCTCCCAGAGTTGATTGTTCCGTGGATTCCACCAGTTTGTTATTCTCCTAAGTACTCGAGTTTGGATTTTACAATGAGTAACTCAAGTGACGGGTTTACAGAAGCCAAATTTATCATTTTCATTCGGAAAAACTTAGTTTTCCGTAGTACTGGTAACCCTGACGAGAATTTATCGTTCTGTGTTCACAGGACATCTAGATGTTAAATTTACACCTTGGTGGTATTCACCATTTTCAATAATTCCAGTACTCAAATCCCCAGGTTCACTTTCCATTCTGGCCATGATGATGGTTTCTGAGTTTTTCACAATGTGGATATCTTCCTCAATATATTATATCTTCATAGATAGACGAACGGAAGCCACAAGAGGTTAACAAGAAATTTACTGAAGAAGTAGATTGGATCAAGGAGAGGCTGGAAACAATATACCTTTCACACAAGCAGGAATCCTTTAAGGAAATATCCTTCACCAGTGGAAGGCCATTTTCACTAACGAATCCTACACAAGTTAACATTTTGTAGCTTCCAACATTTGCATCGAGGTCATTGAAGCGGTAGCAAACGGTTGGTCCCATGAGGAAATTGCCACTTCACTTGTCCTGTGTCTACGAGGCCCCAAGCTTCAGACATCCTGCAAAGTATTCTAGAGAGTGAGCAGAGGGAAAATTGTAGAATCGTTGAGGCATTGGATATCAGATATGGCAGCAATATCTCAAACAAGTGTTCCAGAGCCAACTAAAGAGTTAATATCAAAAACCCAACAAAACCTTGCAGGAATACGGAGCTGATGTAGAAAGACTCATTGAATCATCCTACTCACAAGCACTGAAAGAGTTCATAGAACAAATGGGTGTGCGAAGTTTATTCAACGGCTAGGAAGATACTGATAAGCCCTTCGACTAGGACGACTTCAAACCATTAGCGCAGCATAAATAGCATCATTGGAGTTCGAGGCATTGAGCATCCAAGTGCCTTTCCCAGAAAAATGAAAGAGGTGCTGCAAAAAAAACAAGCCACTTACAGAGGAGTTGCTGGAAGACATCAAGATCCAGAAGTCCAAGGATAAACAGGTCATCATCCACAAGTAATTAAGCTAGAGATCAGGATCTTCCCAAGTAGTACACCTATATTGGTACAATATTGTGAACATATTGGCGAAATGTAGGAATGTAGGCTTTCACAGCTGGCGTCAATGTTTTGGTTGGTTTCCGGGTTTTGCCGTGGTCTTCTTTGAGATTTATATTGGCAAAATATTTGAAATGCAATATTGGCGAGAAAACAATGTGAACATTCGGCGATATTGGTCCAATATTACTTGAATAATATTGGCGAAATATTGTCGAAGCAATATTGGCCTCAAAATATTCGGCGATATTGATACAATATCGCTGTTACAATATTCTGACAATATTGGCAAACTATTCAACGTAATATTGTCGAGAAGTAAAATGTGAACATTTTGCGATATTGGTTGAATATTGTTTAAGTATAACAAAAATATTATTGGTAAAATATTTTTGAAGCAATAATGGCCCCAAAACAATTATCGATATTGGTACAATATCATTACCTCGGTGAACTATAAAACGTCTTTTGGTTGATCAGGGCGACACCAGAGTCTGCCTTTTGATCGCCATAACCACCGGGTACGCTGTCTTGAAAACAAGTTATGTGGAGTATTCAATACATTTTCGTAGGTTTTAGAAGATGTTCTAAATGAAGAGCCATCTAATGGATGTTTATCTAGGTTTGGTCATGATATAATTTTAATATATTTTATTGTTTGGCATATATTCAAAATTCATCTAGATCTAAATGTAGGAAACAATATGGAGACAATATGGTTTCAACGATATCGGTAAATATTATTGAATCAATATTGCCTCAATATAAATTAATAAGATTTGTTGAATATTGGCGAAATAATATTCCACCATTGTGTTCTCAAACTTGGATATACAATATAGTTCTTATTCCTAGAATAGATCAAATCAAATCAAATTATAAATGGTTTCTGAAATAAAATCCCAGTTTGAGCATCTTGGCCTAGGCAAGATTTGCCTGTCTTGCTCTATGCTCGATCTAAGGACTTTATAAGTTCATCGTACATTTTGTTTATGTCATGTTAAGTAAGTAAGTAGATTATAGAATTAAAATAAATTTGTTGAGGTTTTCACTGATATGAGAACAATATTGGGATTGCAATATTTATTGTAGATGTTGAAAACAATATGAAGACAATATTGTTTTATCGATATTGGTAGATATCATTGAACCAATATTGACCCAGTATGAGTTATTACAATTTGTTGAATATAGTTGGAATGATATTCGTATTGTGCTATCAAACTTGGCAATACAATATAGTTTCTCATCTCTAGAATCGATATGACTGGAATATTAGGCAGGTTCAACCAATATTCTACCAATATTATTAATGTAATATTGTTTTTTGAATATTCAACCATATTGGACCAATATTTGTTTTTCATTTACAATATATCTATTTTAGCCCAATATGAAACCAAGATTCAGCCGATATGATGTGCTACCTGGGTCCGAGCCCAGGAGGGGAACAAAGTGTTCATAGAATCTTCATGAGGTCGCCAACGCCAAAATGAAGACCTGGATTGCCTTAGGGATGATTTGCTACCAACCATGAAAACAAGAATTAGTAGGCACTGGGGGGCGTCAAACGACTTCTAGTATTCAGAGCCCCAAGATTCATATATCGACATTGAAGAACAATGAACAAAGTCTACTGATGCTAGACCACTTAGATGATGCACTTCCAGTATAGATACAGGACCTTCAGGATCAGTCGTCCTCCCAGACCTCATACAAAAATCTGTTAAGCCGATGAGAAGGAATATGGTTTTGGAAACGGTAACTGGACAAACTACACCTATCATTGGAAAAACGCTTGTACACTTCCAGATTGGACATATAACCATGGAACATTGAATATTCGTTGCTGAATATCGCGGATTGGCAATGAGAAATCTTCGTGACCATGTACGATGTGAAAATCCATCCAACTTTGACATATTCGTCGTGAAAGTTCACCATGATATTGGAATTTCTGGACTTACCGTTTCTTTCGCTCCTGTCTTGTTTCCTCTTGATCTGTTGCTCCTTTTGATCTTGTTTCCTGCACATTTCATTTTTGAGAAGCTCTTTCTGTTTTCCCTATTTTTCCATTGCATGCTGTTGGAGAAATTCTTCTTGTTCTTGTTTTTTTGAACTTCTTATTCTTTCAAAAACTGAAGTATGTCTACTGATGTCGCCATTTCGTCGTTATTGTTCACTATCAATTAGGTACTAGAAAACTGCTTCAACTTTTTATCTTCAGTATCACTTATTCCGCTGCTATAAGACCGAATATTTCGTTTTTGGGTTCTAAATGTACTACACATGTCACTTCAAATATTTATCAATCATCATCTTCAATAACTGAACTACTTACTACTCAACTGATGTCAAATATATAATTTTTTTGTTTAAAATATTACAATATAGTTCTCGAACACATTAGAATACATTAAGGTAGGCGTTCAATGTCGTGTAAATTCACTCAAAGTTGCATTGAGAAATGGTTACACTTGGAAAACTAAAATTTAGTAGGTAAACTCAGAAATGATTGTAGTGATCATTGAATATATTGAGATTGATTTCATTTCCAGAATTGAGATTGCTTTGGTCGGCAATTGAAGGAGATTAGCCAATACTTGCTTCTGTTCTATTTCATATGAGAGACCCATAAAAATAGTGAAACTTTTAATAAAAAACGAATCTCCTGACAATATCGTTAGGAAGATTAACTCTAAGTACGAATTGGGCAGTGAATTGCCAAATTCAAACACATAGCGGAAAATAGTTCCTTCTTCACCAGCATTCTAACTGATTTCCTAGTTCGGTAGTTTTCGAGTAGGAAGCGTCATTGTATATTTCATTCATCTCAGGGTCTGTTATACTTTCATATAATGAATGAAATGGGAATGTGATTTTGATAACATCGGTTAGAGTAGGCCAGAACGAAGAGACAGTTGAAGTAGTTTCAGTTGTTTGTTGTTTGGGACTCGGAGATCATTCATGAGCATATCAAGTAGAGTAATTTGAGGAAGTAAAAATAAAAATTAACATCAATGACGAGGTCCGGAGTTTCGATTAAGTATATAGTTTTACGAAATTTTTCCTGATTGATACACTTGCGAATTTCTATAAACTTCTTCCTGAGGGTAGGGCACTTATAGCGGTTAATTTATCCAATATTTCAGAAAATGTATTTTTTTGAAAAATGCTGAAATTTTTTCAAGCGTTTATTAAAATCATGACCCTCCTCTGGTCTTCCGATCAACATGACATTTGGGAGGTGTTTATGATTCAGATGACAATGTACTATGGAAGGAAATGTCACTGTTTACATGTACTCCAGAGATAGAATAAACAATTTTTATCATAAGACTCTTCTTATAATCCTACAGGACAAGCTAGAAAAATGAGTTTAATATCTAACGCCAATTGTGGAAAATACTGCTGTCTACAAGCGGTTTTTTTTCTTCATTTTTGGATATAAAGATGCTATGAAATATATTAATTATGGTGCACATACAAGATGAGACAGAAAACTTGTTTGTTCAGATAACCGTTTATTATTTTTTCGCCCAACTGCATGTGGACTTTCCGTTGACTTTCTCGTAGCATATTCTGTAGATGAAATCAACGAACTGTTCTGAATACTTTTTACAACTGTGAGCCAAAATTGTGTGGATTATGGGATATGATACGAAAGAATTCCTTGTTGATTTCCGAGTTTGGTATTTCACATAGAATGAAGATCAAGTCTCGTATGCTTTTTGTATGACGTTACATGGTGAAGCCAAAAAGATGAATTCTCGAAAACCGATACTTGAACGAAATCATGGGCGAATGTTTATATTATTTCTGTTGATATGAAAGCAATGAAACTTGATCTTCATTCTCTGTGAAATATCAAACTCGAATATCAACAACGAATCCAGTCGTATGATCTCCGGTGATTTAACACTAGCTTTTGCTCACTGTGTAGACACGTTGTGAAATGTTCCGAGAACGGATCATTGTTGTCATTTACAGAATATGCTACGAGAAAGTCATCGAAAAGTCCACACTTGGGCGAGAAACAGATCTCAGAAAAAACTCGTTTTCTGTCTCATTCTGTGAGTATCTGCACCATATTTGATATATTCAAAGTCAATCGATATTTTGCATAGCATATTATACCCAAAAATCTAGTATTTTCTATTTTTGGTAGCTCACCCTGTAGGGTCAGAAAAAAATTCTTATTGAGAAAGTTTCTTCTCTCGACCTCTAAAATGATGTATCAAAATATCAAAAAAAAACAGACTAGCCCCATGAGTATATGTATCCAGTGCCATTTCCTTTTTTGTTTTGAACTGTGACAATTTGCCTTTGAAGTACACACGGATTCAGATTGGAACAGATTCTGGTAGGTTTATTGGGAGTTTTTAATTCCTCCTTTTCATACAATTGTTTTGCTGATAATACCCAATAAAACTCTATAACTATTGATCACAACAACTGCATGAGTAAAGACATTATTATTATCATTATTACGACACTCTTTGCATAAACTCATGAAGTATATTCTATTATTACATCAATAGTGTAGTATTACATAATATGATGTCAGGTTGATGATGGTTGACGATGACGTAACGTCGGACAATAAAACTGATGTCATGAGAAAGCTTTTAAGAGTATCAGTCAAATGTTTCATATTTTGTTCCAGCTCTGAAAATAATACCAGAAAAAAATTTAATGAAATACCTACCTGGTTAACTTGAAAATCCAAAGTTTGTTTAGAAATTCTACACCTACTCTCATATGATAGCTCTTCTTTTATGCACCGTCTGTATATTACCGTTTCCGATATTCCCAAATATACCAACACATTGAAATAAATCATAGAAATAGCATAGAAGTCTAATGGGCCACATAGAACATTTCTAATTAGCAGTGAGCAGTAATTCATTCCGAAAAACCTTCCGTCTCCATGCCAGTATACAAAACCCTGTTGCCAGGCTCTAATATAAATAAAATAATCCATGTTCAGAGTTTTCCTCTATCCACTCTTGTTCTGTTAAACATTGGAGTTGATATTTCAAGAACATTATTCTATGGTAAGAGAGTACCAACCTGTCCTAGACGGGTGAAGCGCTAACTCTGCCTTTTGATAGTCTCTGTAACCTGTCCTACTATCAATAAAAGCAATTTATTATTATTATTATTATTATTATTACTTCTGTCAAAAATCATATATATCTACCTAGAGACTATTCAAATGAAGATAAATATGAATTTATATCTGAATGTGACTATTATAAATAAGACTAAAATGTTTCATCTTGCAACACTGCCCAGCAACGTGATATTTTCACGAAGAGTCAAGAATCATTACAAATAATTAACTTGTAGAAATGAATTTTGAAAACAATTTTTCGTTTTTGGCGTTAGATACTTGAGTAAATAGGTGATGGCTCTTCTGTCGGAATAGTTTTTCAAGCCGGATCAAACGGCGACCTTAAGAGTATTCGAAGTTTGATCTAGAAAAAAAGTAGTGCTTCTAGTTTTCATCAAATTCACCGAAGGATTTTGAGTGTTTCTAAAACAATTCACTATGCTTCCGTCAAGTTCCAGACTAGTAATAATACGATATGTTTCTGACAAAATTTTATGATTCTGTTCTCCACTTGCATATATTTAGTAAATGTTTTTTTTTTTTCACTTTCAGCAAACCAGTGTAGGGATATCTTTTATTCAAAAACAATACAATTCCAACATAAGTCATAATATATAAAACGTTTTACTCATTCATCATTCGAGATTATTTCGATGGAGATGTTTTGAATCGGAGGTGTCAAACGGGGCCTAATTTCATGATGAATTGGAACAGCGAATTTCACGGGCATATGCCAACATTCCGTTGGAGACATTCCAATAAGTTGAGGTTCGATAGACTATTTTTAGAGTTGGCGCCTATAGTTAATAGGCCAAAACTCCCGATGATAAAATTAAAATTGTAATCTCCTGTTAAACGAATTCACCTAAAAACTGCATTTGAAAACGAAACTAAAAACTTTGCAAGAATAAGATTACAAGAAAAAAAATCAGCACTCCAGTGCGGATTATTGGGATACATTGCAGGGAAGCACCGAAAATGAAGCAGAACCACATCATCTTCCATTTATCCAAGACATCTGATACCGTTTTATCTTAGGTAAAGAGACTTCCATTAATGCAAATATCTAATGTGTTCTACTGCTATTCAAGATTTGAAGAATATTTCAGAAGGAAAAATAACGTTTTTGTGACAAATTAAAACATTTTCAAATTACCTACACTCTCGGACCAAAATATTGCATATTTTATTTCAAGATTTTTTTCATGTTAATTTCTTTTCCCTTGACACGTTATTTATTATTATTGATAAATGCTTAGAGGCCAAAGTATTATACGTAAATTTATATTCAGTATAGATAAAATAATTCCTGGACAGTCGCTATAGCTGAATGAGTAAAATAATGGTACAAATTACAAACTTTGAATAGTGTGCCTTTGCCAATATTAATGTCTATTGTTTTGCTTATTGTTGTCAGAATAACATTTCGAGTACTTTATGTCTTGATTCTGTAGTTTAATAGTGAAATGCCGCATTTGAGCCAATTAGTTTGTATTAAAATTGTTACTTTAGTCAATGGAGGATACAGACAAGACGATATTGCGCGGAGATTGCATATCCGTCAATCGACTGTTTCTCGTATTGTGAAGCGATACAATGAGACTGGGGAGTACAAAAGGCGGCCTGGTCAAGGACTTAAGAGATGACCAATATTTGAAAATTCAATCTTTGCGAAATCGCACGCTTACAGCTCCGCATCTTAGAAATTATTTACTGAGCACAAGACAAGTTAACATAAGTATCAAAACAGTAATAAGAAGACTCAATGAAGTTGGTTTGAATCCAAAACGCCTTGCCAGACTTCCTATGCTTCTCCCACGACACAAATCTAGACTGTTACAATTTGCCATGGCCCATGTCAACCGCAATAAACATCAGTGAGGATTTTTTTTCTTCACAGATGAAACAAGATTACAGTTATGGAAACCAGATGGACGTGGTCGAGTATCCAGAAGATCTGGAGAACGTTTCGCAAAATGTAATCTTGTACATAACGTTAGCTTTGGTGGTGGTTCCAGTATGTTGTGTGGTAGCATTAGTTGGGACCTTCGCACCGAGCTTATAGAGGTGAATTTGAGAATGAATGCTGACTGGTGCATACGCAACATCCTTGAAGATCATGTTTTACCTTATGGCGGCTTCATTGGTTACGACAATTTTGTGCTGATGCATGATAATGCTCGTGCACATGCTGCAAAAACAGTCACCAAGTATCTTGAAGTTGTTGGAGGCAGTGTAGTGGCCACCAAACAGTCCTGATGCAAATTTCTTAGAGAACGTATTTGGACAATCCTAAAAGGACATATACGAGCGTGAAATCCAGCTCCTAACGCAATTGCAGAATCAAGAATTGCTGCACAAGAAGAATGGAATCGAATTCCACAAGAAACCATCAAAGACCTTTTGCGGAGTATGCCCAGGAGAATGCAGGCTATCGTTAGAGCTATAGGGAAAAAAACACTAAGTACTGAACTGTTATTATGTTGCCTCAAAAAAATTTCATTTTGTCGTCATTGTTAGTCCTTTTGAAACACTTTGAGTGCCATAGCGGTCATTATGACCGCTATGATACTTTCCTGTGGTGCCATAGCGGTCATAATTACCGCCGATTTTCCACCTCTGCTGCTTTAAACACTTTTTCTACAAAAAAGTCGTGGTAATCTATTTGAAAACATTTAGTCTTATAATGGTGCTTCTTATAACTCTGTCATTGTACAGGGTGATATAGAATATAGGTTATATTGAACTCGTAGTTTTTTTTGTAAGTGATGAATCAGAATAAATCAACACATGAATCGTTTGTGAATATGGTTGAAAAGAGATCTTTTATGTGCTCCGAATGAAACATCAGCGACTTAGAAAGCTCAAATTGGAAGTTGGTTACGTTGCACGCAAATTTGGACACTTTTAAAATTTCAAGTTATTGTGAAAATCCGTTCACATTTCAACTCCATTTTGTTTCAATTCTCTATGTTTCTGGTGCAAATATTACAAAGGAGGGGGGGGTTCTGTTGAACACTGTATAAATTATTGTGAACTTCAAACACAATAGTAGAGATGGAGAGGTAATGGTATTGATTCACTTCAAAACATGCAAGAATATTTTACCACACCGAAAGCAGACTAGGAAAAGAGGTAGGAATACTTGATTTCATTGATTATATGAACAGGATGTTCATAAAGTCAGTTGTGGAATCATCTGCGACTGAAAGTTGGAATTTAGTCGCTATTTTCCATTGTACAAGATAACCTCTCTTGGTAGGGATTCATGTTTTAAAGAGAAACTTTCTCAACTGAAAATTGAATCAGTACATGACTCCTCTGGAAATGGAAAAAACCCTACGATAAAATTGAAGATACTTTTTTGTAATATCTAACAGAAAACAACTACTTCCCCGGCCAAAGCCACGCTGGACATTGAACTACATCTGATAGATATTGAGAAAGACCCTATATAACTTGAAGAAAAAATCTGAAAGTGAAAATTTGCATTTTCATTCAGATAGTTGGTTATTTATTAAATGTCCAGTTTCCGTTGGAGATTCTTATCTACAATTGAGATTAAGGAGAATGTTATTCAGAAGTATCACTCACAGAAAATCGCTCATTTCATTGATGCGTGAATTGCATCTCTTTCGCTAGGCCTCCAATACATTTTGGTCGACAAAAATCTATTCACTCTTCTTAGAAGAGTGAAATAGATTTTTGTGTGATTTGATTTGATAGATTTCTGTGAGTGATACTTCTGAATAACATTCCCCCTAATCTCAATTGTAGATAAGAATCTCCAATGGAAACTGGACATTTTATAAATAATCAACTATCTGAATGAAAATGCAAATTTTCACTTTCAGATTTTTTTTCAAGTTATATAGGGTCTTTCTCAATATCTATCAGATGTAGTTCAATGTCCAGCGTGGCTTTAGCCGGGGAAGTAGTTGTTTTCTCTTAGATATTACAAAAAAGTATCTTTAATTTTATCGTAGGGTTTTTTCCATTTCCAGAGGAGTCATGTATTGATTCAATTTTCAGTTGAGAATGTTTCTCTTTAAAATGGTAGGAATACTTTCTGTTACTATAGATTATGTTCAAAATAAAATGGATTTTTCAGAAAAATTTATAAGTAGGTACATTTTGCTGCTCAAATTTTGGTTTACAATGTTTATTGACTCTCATGGCATTTCCTTCTGTTATAGCAGATTATTGACTTTATTTAAAGATCTTTTATAACTGATTGAGGTGTATCTTGTTCTTAGGTCACACGTAGGAGTTGTTTGATGGGCTCCTTTAATTTAGAATGAATCTATTGTGGTGGAATAGCGTTATATCAAAAATGAGTTCTATTGCTAATTTTTCTTTACAAATTTTGTGATTTTCTAAGTAGCTAATTATAGCCAGATATATCAGAAATATCAATAGAAGCTTTTCTTTTTATTATGCTTTATAATTTTGCTTCTGGTTCATTGATTGCAAATCTAAATTTGTTAATATTTTTGATTTCCAAATCGCTTTCATTAAGTTGGGAATTTTGGACTTATTGATACCGTGTTTGGCGGTATTTGGTACTGAGACCGAATATATCCTATCTAACCTTCCACTAAATGACACAAATAACGAGATCGTTCTGTATTGAACAAATATCATCTTTTCGCAAACTTTTGTTTTTGATTTCGTCAGTTATAAGTACGTACTTTTTATAGTACCTGAAAAATTATGATATAGTGAGTTTTTTTAACCACAAGTTTGGTGACCGGCGATACACTACTATCAAAATTATCAGAAACACTTTCTTTCGCAAAACTTACTTTTAAATTTCAAGTACCTAGGTACGTGCATTCACTTCCTTAACACAGGTTGAATAGTTTTATTCTATACTTGATAGCCTTTTCTGGTGAATATTGCTTCATAATCAACCGTCCTATGAATGGAACTGGCGATTAATTGATACTTACATAATGTTTCTCCAGTTATGAAACTCATTTTATGGAAAGTGCTAGTAAAAATGAAAAATTACACACTCACAAGAAGTTCTTTGTTATGATTTGTGGAGCGAACAGGTTTCGAAAAGACATATCGGTGGGTCTATAATTGGCAACATGTAGCTTATAATCTTAACTCTTTATATACCCTGTGAGTCTGATAGATCCCTGAATTCTGTTTCTATTGGTTGAGGTTCATTCATAAAGCCTTGACTGAGTAGAAGTACCATTGTTATTCGACCAAATTTGATTGATTCACAGAAAAATTCATATTGGTGTTTCTTTACAGTAACCAAACAGAATTCAGATATTCAGATTTTTCGTTTTTAAACTGAAAAATTTCATTATCGGCAATGGCTTCAGATTCGTCGATTATTTCATTTTGGAAATTGAACATATCTTCCTAATTTTCTAGTTCATCATTTTGTATCTCTTTTGGATTATGCAGAATGCAGAATTATGCAAGAATATTTTCAGTTTTTTTTTTTACATTTTTTCATGTTTTTAGATATTTATTGGGTGTACCGGAACGTCTTCCTTTCAGTTGATAAATAAACTAAGTCTCCCCAAAAATCTTTAGATTATGTAAAATCAGTACTTCCCCGTAATATGAATGACACTTACATGTTTTAACAATGTTATGAATAAGCTGTAAATCTGAGTGAATTTACTTTTTCGAATAATCAAAAACAATTGCAAACGCTGACTTGATCACAACCGCCACATGAAGAGCCAATTTGGATATTATATTTCATAAATTATCAGTTTGTAAAGTTTACTTCAAAGTAGGATTCCTTCCAGTTGCACAATATACAATTTACTCATTTACCCTTTTATAGATTATCTTGATCTCACATTAACTCATCTTCAGACTGTGGAAGGTTACAAACCTACAAAATTCATTTCAGGAAACGAATTGTGTCCATAAAATCAAACTTTCAATATGTCCAAAAGTGTTCATGTGGCCTGGTCTATTCGTCCATAAAATCTACCAGAATTAATCATTATATCATTTGAAGTCAGTTCTGAATTACCAGGTAATAATTTATTTAACACCTTGACTGCCAAGAAATTCATACTGACTTACCCATGGTGCCACAGAAAACGGGTACCGTGTAACAATGATATATGAGATTAGCCTACCATGCAGTTATCGCTTCATACAGAGATTTAAAATTAGAAGTAGAGGTATATATGAAATTTTATCGTTCCTGACATAATCCTACAGGACGAATTAGAAGTGCTGACAACTTTTTTATAGAAAATTGCACCTCATCTATTTTCATCAGCTTAACAATTCTCCAGGAATACTCATCACAAAAATGTATGGTTTGTTAAGATTCGTCCACTATATGGAGCTGAAATCGAAAAAAGCTTGATATTCGAATCGACCAATTCGAATGCAGTGAGTAGGGTGTAGGGATGGATTCATACACATATATTCCGGTCTTTTCAGCCCAAAATAATTATGATAACAATAAATTTATTTACTGCCAAATATGAAGAATAATAGTTCACAAAAACAATAAAATTCAAAACTTAAACGCTCGAGCTTCGCTCTCGCGTTTAAACATTCTTGCGCAAATGAAATGTATCTAAAACACGCATGCAATACAACGATTTATTCACAATCTCATTCATTTAGAATCAGAATCGCGGAAATTTTTCATCACAAAATGATTTGACGTTTTGCTCTGACAGCGACTGTCACCTCCTCAAAAATCATTGGGATAACATACAAAAATATCGGGAGGTGTTGAATGGTTGCTATGTATTTTCGACTCCATTTGTAAAAATTTGTGAAGTTGGTGAAAATAAGTAAAATGTGATTGATATTCAAGATTGTATTTTTCATTATTCCACTAGTGGAATAAAGTAATTGCATTATTCCACTAGTGAATAAAGTGGTACTTTATATGGTTCATAAGTGTGGATAAAACTTCAATTATAAGGTGATTGTGGATAAATATACGTTCAATGATTCAGCATAAACCATTTAGTAATAGAAACTGCATAACATTTCAGACAAATAGAAATAAACATGAAATCAAGGCTTAAAATAAAATACGCAATATTTTTGTCTGAGATTGTATTTTTTTTCTTCTGGTTCCTACAAAAAGGAAAATCCTGTGATGATTAGAGAACATCGTGAAAGCCGAGGGAAAGTAGGTAGGAATTGGCGTTCTTCTTGAATTTCTGCGGGCTGTATATCTCACCCCTCAAGACAAAAATTCCCAAAGCTTTGCCGGAAAGAAGAGGTGTTCAGCATGTCCCGAAAGTGACCACAATGGGATGTGAGGACTGAGCTCGACGGGTCAGTCTCGATGGGACCGCTAACGGTGATTTTTCAGGAAAGCAACGTACATTAAAATATCTATAAAACAGATTCAGGTCGCCAACCTCTCCGAGCTGATCCAGAAGAGTGAGTGAGCTTCTAAGCGAAGCGTTACCGAGGAGACGTGTAGCTCTTTTTCAGACAAAATCTAAAAATTCATTTGTTTGATCGGGGGCTTCAATTCATATATTATGGGAACAGTATTCTAGGACAGGTTGAATAAGTTGACGGGAAGTGAAATAACTCTCGACATGAAACAAGTTTTTGGGGGCAAGAAAGAGAGAAAGAGAAGGAGAAGGGAGGCTTGAAAGCTATAGAGCATCTATTATGATAAATTGATGGATGTAGCCGTTACTACGTGGTAGGAAATCATCACGAAAAATGAGAAATAAAACTTTCTATGTTTTTATACCACTTCTATTTGTAACCAACGTTACTGCAGTTTCGTCCTATATGGACATTATCAAACAATACAATAATCTGAAATAATAAATAACACTTCTTAAATACCCTTAATTCTACCCGAGGCCTTTCTTAATGACTAACGGTCAATAATGACTTTTACCTGGGCCTTGTTTATTTGCGACAATGTGACTGCGCTGCCTTAAAAACCGGTGAATAGACCAAATCCAGTTGATCATTCAGTAGGTTACATCCACAATATTTGTGTCTATAAGTTTCTAGGGATTCTAAATAATTCAGTTTCCAACCCTTGCTTGCATAGTGCAAAATTTCCGTATCGTTCAGACTCGGACACTTGTGGTTGCATTCCAAGGAATGGTTTGAAAACGTCGAATCATTTTTCCCCAGTCTGAAGGACCTTTCATGTTCAGCGTATCTTTTTGAAAAATTACGTCCCATTGTCCCACATAAACACCGTTACACTCTGGACACTTAAGCTTTTCAATGCCAAAGATAGAATAGCAAAAATGGAAAAATCTGGAGTTTATAAGCTTAAGTGTCCAGAGTGTAACGGTGTTTATGTGGGACAATGTGGACATAATTTTTCAAAAAGATACGCTGAACATGAAAGGTTCTTCAGACTGGGGAAAAATGATTCGACGTTTTCAAACCATTCCTTGGAATGCAACCACAAGGTTCCGAGTGTGAACGATAAGGAAATTTTGCACTATGCAAGCAAGGGTTGGAAACTGAATTATTTAGAATCCCTAGAAATTTATAAACACAAATATTGTGGATGTAACCTACTGAATGATCAACTGGATTTGGTCTATTCACCGGTTTTTAAGGCAGCGCAGTCACATTGTCGCAAATAAAGAAGGTCCAGGTAAAAGTCATTATTGACCGTTAGTCATTAAGAAAGGCCTCGGGTAGAATTAAGGGTATTTAAGAAGTGTTATTTATTATTTCAGATTATTGTATTGTTTGATAATGTCCATATAGGACGAAACTGCAGTAACGTTGGTCACAAATAGAAGTGGTATAATAACATAGAAAGTTTTATTTCTCATTTTTCATCATCTATTATGAGCTGATCTTTAGTTGAACTTACTGGTTATTGAGTAAATACTGTTTATATCAGTTGAACTGTATGTCAGTTTTCAACTGATTCCAATAGCTTGACCACTTGTGGACATATTTAAATTTTTAAACATAAACGTAATTTTATCAAAGGACCCCGCACTATCATTATGGAAAAAAGCGATTTTGACTTCTTTGGCAAAAGTGTCTATGGGCACAAAAAACTCGGCCTACTAGTTTTAGGGATATAGGGATTGGGATATAGGGTAATAAAGTGTAGCTTTCTGCTCAGAATTTTTAACAATTCCTAGAAAAGACAAAATGCCTATTTCTCCTGGAAATCCCAGCATTCTTACACTTTTTCATTCTGTGCTCTACAACAGGGTGGACAAATAAAAAACCAATTCGATTAATTTTCAACAAACCAGTGTAAGTTCTTTGATGAGAAATGAAAATTCAATTTAGCCCAAATGAACTCTTTCAATATCGGTCGAAGTTAACTGATATTATTTTTTATTCAGGGTGGTTCAAAAATAGGGTTACGTCAACCCCTCGTTCTTCAGTTCGGATAGGGGGGAGCAGATCATTTATATACCGGGTGGCTACGGAAGTATCGCCTACGGAATATCTCAGTTAATGTATAAAGTAGGTTTGTGAAATTTGGAGCGTCGATATAATGACATAAGAGCTAGAATTTGAGCATATTGACATGTCGAAGTTAACTTCCGGTCTGACCGGAAGTAACATCAACTTTCTTATTTTAAATAGAAACCCTATTTTTTTTTCTTTTCGCTTTATTCAGCATTCAATTCCCTTTCTAATGACATATCACAAGTTGGTGTCTAACCAGAAACTAGATCAGAAAAAAATTATTATTGAAATTCACCGAGTAGGCCGTGGAAGCAAAATGAAAGCCAAAAATTGAAAAGTTGGCTATGGAAACCATACGTCACTTGATAACAGTTGCTACTACTTTGATGTTTTATTTTCATTCGTCGGCGTTATAAAAAGCCGCCAAAAAAAATATTGGAAAAATTGGGAAAAAAACAATACTCTGTAGGTCCATAACTTAAATAGGAACATACAACTTTTTCTTGCCTGTACTATTCAGCATAACCATTCCTTTCTAATGATATAATAGATAATTTTTTGAAATGAAATACCAAAAAATCCAAATATTATTCTTCAAATAACGAAAAAACAGATTTATCGAAAAAAAAAATCAAATTGATAGGATTAAAGATAAAATAAATTCAAAACAAATGTTCGAAATGCATTCCCTCAGCGTCAATACATTTATTGACTCTGGTGATATTTTCATGTAAAACGTTTCTCAACATTTGGGGCGTGATATCTTGGAAAGCTCTACGAATTTTTACTTCTAGCTCATGTAGAGTTGTAGGCTGTGTGGAATACACCCTATTTTTAAGATGCCTCAATAGAAAAAAGTCGCTCGGAGTAAGATCAGGTGACCTTGGTGGCCACCTGACTGGACCATGGGTTGTTATAAATCTCTCTTGAAAGCGATTTTGAAGATAATTTCTCGCTATTCTTGAATTATGCGGAGGGGCACCATCTTGCTGGAAGTACATTCTCTCAGTTATTTCCGCTGGTAGGTTGTTAATGAATTCCGAAATTTCATTCGTTGAAAAATTAAAGTATCTCTCTCCGGTTAGTTGGCCTTGAAAAAGAATGGGGCCAACAATATGAGTTCCAACTATTCCTGCCCAAACATTCACAGCAAATCTCTCCTGGAAGCCGCCTTGTCGAAACCGGTGCTCGTTTGCTATCGCCCAGTACCTGGAACAAAAGACCGTTCACACTTTTAGCACTTTACACTTCGACTATCGACAATAATCCAAATGAAGTACAGTACCTACCTTGTATTATTCCTGTTAAATAATCCATTGTTGGTAAATCTTGACTCGTCCGTAAACAAGATATAATAGTTAAATAGGTGATTCTCAGCATTTTGTCGAAGAAACCAATTACAATATTCCAGGCTCCTTTCACCGACATTTTCATACAAATGTTGATGCAACTGATACTTGACGGATTTCAATCGATGTTTTTTCAAAATTTTCCTAGCAGAGTCCTTACTTATAGCTAATTCGGCGCCAATCTGCCTTGAGGAAATTGTGCTATCATATTGTACTAAAGCTAATACATTAATTTAAGTTTCCTCATTAATAACAAATGCTTCTTGGTCTTCGTGAACATCAGGCTCAGTTCTTAATTTTTCTTCAAGCCACTGGAAATACCTTCTTGACGGTTGCTGCCTCCCTGGATATCGCTCTAAATACAATCGTTCAGCGGCATAAGAATTTTTTAAACATTCACCATAAATGAGAAGCATGTCAATTTGTTCGGTTCGTGAATAACGGGGCATTTTTTTAATATTCCAATAACTGATTTCGATTTCCAAACCCTTTTAAAATGGCAGAATCAAAAACACTACTTCGAACGTCAAAATAATATGGATAGCAGCGTTCGTGACAGCTCTCATTTCTTTTTCGTTTCATTCCAAAATACATCTTAATCAGCCTACTTGTTAATATTTTGGTTCGAATGATTATTGCAATGGAATGATTATTGCAATGGAATGATTATTCTGAATAGCACAAACATCGTCCATAGGTAGATATTAGAATATCAAAGGACGATGGCACAGACCAAGTACGTTTATGTTCCTATTTAACCTAGAACCTACAGGATATAATTTATCATTTCACATTATTTTTAATTTTAATTTGCGTATGGCGATAATCTGTTTTGTTATTTGAAGAATAATAATTGGATTTTTCGGTATCTCAGTTCAAAAAATTATTTTCTATTATATCATTAGAAAGGAATGGTTATGCTGAATAGTACAGGCAAGAAAAAGTTGTACGTTCCTATTTAAGTTATGGACCTACAGAGTATTGTTTTTTTCCCAATTTTTCCAATATTTTTTTTGGCGGCTTTTTATAACGCCGACGAATGAAAGTAAAATATCACAGTAGTAGCAACTGTTATCAAGTGATGTATGGTTTCCATAGCCAACTTTTCAATTTTTGGCTTTCATTTTGCTTCCACGGCCTACTCGGTGAATTTCAATAATAATTTTTTTCTGATCTAGTTTCTGGTTAGATACCAACTTGTGATATGTTATTAGAAAGGGAATTGAATGCTGAATAAATCGAAAAGAAAAAAAATAGGGTTTCTATTTAAAATAAGAAAGTTGATGTTACTTCCGGTCAGACTGGAAGAAAACTTCGACATGTCAATATGCTCAAATTCTAGCTCTTATGTTATTATATCGACGCTCCAAATTTCACAAACCTACTTCATACAATAACTGATATATTTCGTATGCAATACTTCCGTAGCCACCCGGTATATATATTCTTGTTGAGAACGTCGCATAGTTATTTCATGTATACAGGGTGAGTGAAAAGGAAAGTCCAAGTTTCTTAGAAAAATGTTGTTTTTTTTCTGTATTTCGAGAATCGGTTAATATTTATGACTTTTTGAAATAATGTACGGTTTGAGGAGTCCGACATATTGTCATCAATATCAGCATTGGTCTTCGGACTCGTTTGTCGGCTATATACTGCTATGGTATACTGCTATGATATGTCATTTGATATAATTCAGTTTAAAATGTTTATGCTATTTACGTGTTTGGATCTTCCAACAAAGGCCTACGGAAAATGGAAACTCCCAATCGGCCCTACACGACTTTCACTCCACTGCATAGACATAGATTTTGTTATTTCTTCCTTAATTCACAATATTTTCTGAACAATGATGGGATATGTTCCATTATTGAAAATGTCAATTCAAGTTTTTGAAGTTGAATACGTGCGTGTGTAGGTGATATGGAGACTCATTGATTATTTTGTTAGAAGTTACAGCCTCTACATTGAAAATCGGGTACTTCATCATCATTGCAATTGGATTGTGTCCACTACCATTTGAATTTCCGAAAATAGCGGAATAAATGAAAGCGTTACTTTGGAGTAGCAAATTACTATCCTATGTGTAATTTTAAAACGCAATATCCATCGAATTAAATTTTATGCCACACTACCCTTGAGGAGGGCTTTTTTATATTTCCGGTTTTATGCTATATGGAATTGAGTAAAAGTGTTGTACAACTGAGCGAATTACATTCCCAATATTATTTAAATCTCCCAAATTCTGAAAGAAATGCTTAACTATTGATAACAAATTAACCAACAGAGATTTTTCATACTATACAAATTCAAAAATCTCTGGCTCTTGTAATGGCAAGGTTTGTTGGCAAAACTTCTCCTATTTCCAAACGAAATATCAGCAATTCTGATAAAGTAGTCAACAATGAGACTCATCCATTTCATTTACGAATGCAATCATTCAACTTATAATATTTTGCTAACCGTTGATATTTTAGAAAAATATTTGTATGGAAAATTCCACACCAAGTAATTTAGTCAGTATTTTGTATCGTTACCATAGCAACTAAAAAAATTTACTGAAATTTTTTCCCACTCGAGGTAAATTGCGTGAAATCACACTGGAAAGTTTCGACATTTATCAATAAAATGACGTTTAGAAAAACAAAACAATACATCTAATTAATTCTATTATAGTTAATAAGTGAAAATTGTTCATTAACAATTTTGGTTGGTCAGTTGAGATTACGTTAAATAAAATACAAATTGTCAATTTCAGTTGCGCAAAATAATAATAAGGTGGATGGTGGTAGTCCAAGTTATTACTCTTGAGCAATTTCATTGCACTAACGTTGGTGGAACTATATTTTCTTATGAGGAACTCAAAGTAGTAACTAGTATCAGTGAATTTCTCATGCTTATATTATTAGATTTGATAAAATACAACTGGCCGACTCTTTGTTTTCTCCGACTTCAGTTACACAAAATAATAAGAAATAAATCTAAAGTAACTGAATTACTCAGTTTTCTACTAATTCGATTTACTGAAATTGGTAGAAACATATTTTTTTACAAAGAAATCGAAGCAGTATCTATTATCACTGAAACTCACATGCATAGATTATTAGGTTAAATGAAATACAATAAACCGACTTTGGTTACACAAAATAATGAAAAATAAGTTGACAGAAGCTCAATCTGACATTTGACACCTAGCACATGAAATGACCAAGGAAAGGATGAAATGATTAAGATACAAAGCCCACTGTTTAAATTTCAAATCCATAAAAAAAGTCATTATGCTTGTATTTTTCAACGCTTCGGTATGACTTTTTTTACCGAATAAAAACTGAAACGTTTCCTAGCACTCTAATATTCTGCAGTCCGAGACGAGGAGAGTAATACTTGAGGCTCTAGTGGTATTATAAGTGAAAATCTTGAGAAAGAAAAAAAATATTGATCAAAATTAAATAGTTCTCAATTGTAGTCAAAGTTGAGGGAGGGCCGATTAAGGTTACCCATCTGCCGTACGCTCCTGTCTGAAGTTACAAACACGTGGATGGTATCAACGTTTCTAACTGAATGCTATCAAGTAACATGGAGTTATTCTAGAAAACATTTCTTTTAGGTACTCCTTTGAACACCATGTAACACAGTTGATACTCATCTTAGCGCCTTAGCGGATATGTTTATTGGAACTTTTAGCCCTCAAATGGACTGAAGATTCAACCAACGGAGTTTGTCCCCTTCATTCTGGGACACCCTGTATATACTCATTCAATTGTATTGTTAAATTAACTCGGCCGTTGCTGTAAATAAGTGTTCATGTATTGTTTTTGTCTATGTGACTTTGAAACCACACTTTGTAAATGCGAATATATTTCTTCACACAATAAAGTAATCTCTCTCTCTCAATTGTTTCGGAAGCTGCTTCGAATTACAAATTCTTGCTGGAATTCTATTTCTGATAAATCTGTCTCTCAGTATTCAATTTCAAAATGTTTTTTTTTTTCAATATTCAGTTCGAACAGTTTTAATTATTCAAGATTCTATTCTGGGCGTAGGTATTTCGATTGTATTTTATTTTCATTGTAGCATTCAAACTCCTGCTCATTTCCTGTTATAACAATGTATTTTCGACTAAGCTGTGGCCGACCGTCTAGACATCGTATAAAGCTATTTCTTCGATACACGGGCAACGCTTCCAGAAAAAACATCGACCTATTAATTTCACCTAGACAACCCAACCGCCAGTATCAGGAAACTGAAAAACGAACTAAATATTTATGTTGGAGAAATTACCCATGCATCACTATTTCAACCTTTTCTCGCTGGCTCGGAATTCAGCATCTTTTATTTGGAATTCCCTGAATGCGCAACTTGAATTGAGTAAATTAATTATTAGAGCTACGGTTGTTTTTGTACACTTGTTCGGCAATCTTCATACAAAAACGTCTCCGAATACTTTTACTTTCAAATTGGATTGATTATATCTACTGATGTTGAAAAGTTGTATCAGTAAAATTTTGATTGATCGAAAAACAGTTCACTAATTTGAAAGGTAACTTTTTGTGAAAAGTAAAGTGTTTCGATGAACTTTTGTCTTTTGCAGAGGTTACTGTTATAGCTAGTAAGAAAGTCAAGGTTTGTCAAGTGCCATAAGAATTTCTTTAAAAGTTCATTGAATTGATATAGTCCGGGAGGTATTGTCACTTTTGGACTAGTGATCTATCTTCACATGAATTTTTCAACATGAGTGATTCTCCACCTGTACATATGAGGTCCTCGCGTCAGTCAGTCCAATAGCGGTGGGTGTGGGCGTGAGAGGTGGTGAAACTCGTCAAAATAATCTAAAAAAAAACTGACTGATCTCAACGTGAAACTTTGTTAAAATGTAAATGATTCATAATTAAATGCGAAAATAGGCGTCAGTCACGTTCCCGATGATGGAAACATCGTCAGTCAGGCGTTTGAAGTGGTCGGAAAAATTGAAAAGTTGAAATGACCGATCTTCATTCAAAATTTTCTAGAATTATTATTTTTATCAAATTGAATTTAAAAATGGACGTCAGTCACGTTTATAGTGGTGAATTCTGCGTCAGTCAGGCTTGCAAGGTCGAGGGCAGTTACCAGCTCCCTTTGGCGCACTGCATATCATGCAGTTCGACTGACGAATATTCCACCGGCAACGTGCCGGCTAACGATTATTTATCGAATGTGCACAACAATTACTTGTTTAGTTACTGATTTTAATGTGTTATAAATCACTATACCCAACTTGTGAATAGTTTTTACCACTATTCTCTTAAATTAAAATATTATTTTCATTGAATGCATTAATTCTCTAGTGCTTATATGTGTATAAGAATATCACAAGATACATGAATTTTTTTTTTCTAAAAAATATTAATTGATCGATCAAATCCAAAATCGATGTTTTGGTACGATTAGTAGAAGTAGAATGTTTCAGTACGGGCTATATTTCTATTCATCTCGACTACCTGGCCAAGGTCAGCGCTAGGACTTTTGTCTCCCTAGGCAAAGGTTACATTTTCCGCCCCCCACCTTTCCCTCATCACTCCCCTCATAGCGTGGCGACATCGGTGCCAGGACTGCCAGGGTCGGCAGCGCAATTAATATAAATATAAATTAACTAAAAATAATCAATATCAACAATTATTTTGTAAAAAATTTTTCACTTGTGTTTCGTCAGATTTTTTCATTTTTTGCCGCCCCCGGAAAAGTGTCGCCCTAGGCGGTCGCCTAGTTTGCCTAATGGGTGTGCCAGCCCTGCTTGGCTCCTTACCTTATATTTGTCGGAGCATCTGCTGCTTACGACTAAAGCCAGTGAGGCACAGTGAGACAGTAGGTGCAGACTGCGCTGTTTACTACAGTAGTTGTTTTCATGATGTCTGAACCAAAGCATTTCTGTGTTATTTGTTTGAAAAAAAAGTAATCCTTCACATTCGTTTTAGGAAGATAAGCTTATCAATGTTGGATTAATGCAGCAGTCATAGGTCATGTTTTAAGTCATAAGGAAGAATATTCGTTAATGATTGGTTGAACCGTTTACTCCAACCAATTAATGACGAATATTCTTCCTTATTACTTAAAACTTATGACTTATGACTGCTGCATTAATCCACCATAAGTGTCAAACTGTGTTAAAAATTCGCAGAGAAAATGAATTTTCCATGCGTGATGTGAAATTGCTTGAAAACATTTCATCAACGAGCAAGTATCATTCGAAATGTTATAGACTCTCCACCGCTTTGTTTTTTTTTTAGCAAGGTAATAAGTTATTCATAGGAAATTTGTTCCGATGTATTCGACTTTTGTTACGATATTTCATTATTTATTTGTTATTGTGAGTTGAAAATGTCTAGATATATTTTTATATGGTTAACATGATAATTTTATTCAATATTCCATGTATTAATAATAATAATAATAATAATAATAATAATAATAATAATAATAATAATAATAATAATAATAATAATAATAATAATAATAATAATAATAATAATAATAATAATAATAGGTCTTTATTTCCCACAATATAAATGTCACAAAAAAGTACATAAAATACACAAATACATATTCATGGGAAAATGCTGAAGATCAGGTGGTCATGCATCATGTATGAAATACACAATACATAAACCTCTGTTATTATTCTTATTAAAATCGGAGTTTGAAATTTGAACCCTTTTCGGGCGTAAACGCCACTCTCGGTACACCGTTCTTTAGCGGCTCATAACTAAATACTATTGGCGTCTGAAAAAATTCGCAAAGAACAAAGGTATGCTCAAGAAATTCTGAAAAAAATTTCAGTGTATTCTTTGAGTGATTCCAAGAACTTGTTATAATTTCAAACTTTCGGTAAATTTCTTTGTTTTAAGAAAGTTTTATAGTTATAATTACTTCAATATAAACATACATGAATTTCAACACGGGTGAAGATGCCAGTGACAGAGTGGATCCATCATCATCTGTTCAGAGAGAGGAGGGGCAGCAAGGCAAGAGTCATCAGATTATGATGATGACGATGAAAGTTCCACGGAAGAGTCAGACTTTCAGAGTGATAGTGATACTGATTAATTTTCGTGCCGAATAAGATTTTTGTATGAGCAATAAAGAATTTATTTTAATAACTATTCTCAAGGTGGATACAGTGATTTATATCACTTCAAAATTGATAACTAAACCAGTAATTGTTGGGCACTTTCGATAAATAATCATCAGCCGGCACGATGCCGGTGGAATATTACAGCGAAGTGGTCGGTGTTACAGCGTTTGGCTTCCACCCAGACGGTCCGGGTTCGATCCCCGGTCGTGTGATACTGAGCTGAAGTGGTTCGGATTCCACTTTTATTTAAACTGTAGGTCCCGGATCTCCCTTGCTCGCACAAGCTCTGCTTTTGAGGGGTTTTCTCCGATAACCTGGGAGTTTCGTAAAAAAAAAGATATTCGTCAGTCGAACTGTATAAAATGCAGCGCGCTAAAGTAAGCTGGTCACTGCCCTCGACTTTGGAAGCCTGACTGATGCAGAATCCACCACTATAAACGTGACTGACGTCCATTTTCATGTTCAATTTGATTAAAATAATCATTTTACAAAATTTCAACGCCTGACTGACGATGTTTCCCCTATCGGGAACATGACTAATGCCTATTTCCACTTATAATTATGAGTAATTCACATTTTAACAAAGTTTCACGTGAAGATCAGTCACTTTTTTTCAAGATTTTTCCGACAAATTTCACCGCCTTTCACGCCCACACCCACCACGGTCGCGCTTACTGACTTTCGATTTCGAGTACAGTAATGGTGAAATTCTCTACTTAATCACATTCGAGACGGAGCTAAATCTCTGATAAAAAAGTAACATCACCTCCGTACTAATATTTTTGCTACGGCGCTACGCCAAATCATAATAATGTCTGCCTTGCCCGCACATGCTATTCATTTTGGTAAACCCATCTGTGTGGTAATGTTTAGCATCATTATCAACATTCCTACTTTGAGATTAGTATTGAAGTCCAAATTATATTTCTACAAAAGTGTCCAAAAAGTGCCAATCTTGATCTGCCAATGTCCTCTCTCTCATAAAATAAAATGTTGGGTGTCTCCATAGGCTCCAATAAATTCAAGAAATCGTCAGAATATTTAGTGACACAACTATATCGTCAAACTTAAACCAGTTCGTATTGTCTTTGGCCAATGTGCGATAATGACCAGATTCAACGCCAGAACAACAACGACTGCATGAAGATTATAATAGTGGTCTGCTAGATTGAGGTGTTCATTTATTTCGAATCTTCGTAAGACTTTGTTGCTTCCTCCAGTGGTTGAGTCGTGTTTGAAGAGCATCAGTGTTATTATTGTATTGACTGGTGCCTGAATTATACTTGTTGTCTTATATATTATAGAGAAATTGTCCGATATTTGTATTATTTGCAACTCGGACCTCTTTTCCAGAATCACGAATAGAATAATTTGTTGAAACGCATGGATTCTCACTGAATTTCAGAAAAGACAAATGTGAAATATAGATAATAATAATGATACTTCTTCGCAAACATTTGTATGAGTTTATCTAGATGCATATGCGGTTATTATTATTTGGCGTTACGCTCCAGGATGATTTTCAGAGGCGCATTCACTTTTCAGCAGTAGGGAATCCTGGAAAACCCTCAAAAACAATTCGGGTTCTTGGTGTTCATTCCAATCAAGCATTGGATCAGGATTGGTATATAGGCAACCCACATCGCACTTGGTTCACTGCGAAATATTTGAGAAAAATTGCTCCCGGTACCGGAATTCAAACTCACATCGTATCCTAGCTGAAACTCGCGGGTGACAACTATATTGCATGGCCAACTGACCACACATAACTATATAATAATTTTATTTACGTACAAAGTCATACCCTCAATACAGTTTTCCACCTTCACAGCTTCAACAAATGAAACTCATTCAGTACGCCACCAGTTCGTCGACAATTCAAATCTACAAAAAGATATGGAATATGGAGGATATCCCAAGCGGGTCCCATAACTCGTAATACAAGGCATGATTCAATAACTCCAGCACTCAGGAGATTAGATTAATAACGAAACGGAATGTAATTCGCAGTACGACAGGATAAAAGGGGATAAAGTATCGAGAAGGGTTAGAATTTGTGCGCTTTCAGAAAGCCCTAGTGCTTTCAACAGATTATGAAGTGGGGATTAACTTGGTCTTCCGAGGGTCAGTATTTGAATATATATGGACCACACTCTCCTAATTACGAGTAATATAATGAGTTATTTCGAAAACGGTGGAATTTCTCCTAATCATCGTTATCTGTTTGGTATGTATATTTGTTTGTTTGGGTTTTTCTATAAAAATTATATGATTACAGTGCAGTTGTTATGGATGTGATGAAAACTTCAAAAATAAATGAATGATTGATCTAGAATCTCGATGAAATGCTCATGGTCTAATAGACCATATTTTGAGAATGTTGAAAATGTACAATTGAATTCTGATCCTGTAGGGAGATAATCTTTGGATGGTTCAACAGAAATTATTTTTATGAGCATAGGTCCACAACTGCTACTTTCTCAACTACAGGGTATTGTAATTCAACAAAAACAAAAACAGTTTTTTTTTCCAATTTCTCTGATTCCAATTTGAATTTCTTCGTCAATTTTGGTTCATGTGTAGTGGGCATGTAATTGTTATTAATAATACAAGTTGCTGCAGTATTTTGTATAAGCGTGAAGTTTGTTGAATGAGGCGCATCCAAGTTCAACTCAACACTCGAGTACAGCAGTGCTATTTACGAAAATGAATCATACAAATTTGTTTCTACGACAATTATGTTCACAAATTGTAGCAATTGTTGTATGTTCTTTCCTATGAAGTATTCAATTTTATCGTATTATCAATTGATGACTTCCGAGTAAAATCTGACTCAAAATAATTTAAAGAGTTCATATATGTATGGACAGTACGCAAAACAGTACTCTGTGCACTTGTGCATAAAAGTGTTATTTCAGGCATTATGAATAGGAAAGTGCTGTTTGCGTTTGGCCTTCAAGAAACGCGTAACTCTCTATCTAGCGCTTTGTTTCAAGAGAACCCCTACTAACCTTCGCTTCATCTAGCCCTACTGGGACTTGAAAGCCAGGATCCCAAGATGCTCCAAATTATTGTTATAATACTTCCCCTGTTGTTTTTATTATTCCATTTTTTTATTTAACAATTCGAAGCCAAATAACAATATGAGTAAAACTAATAGTTCTGGTGAAGGAAAACAAGTACAATCAGAAATAGAAGAAAAAGAGAAAAAGACCACTGCCTAGCGACAGGGTAACTAAACCAACATCATCTCAGTTAACATTTCAGCTTCAATCTCGCGGTAGCAAAATGAGCCAGAATTGAAATCTTCATAGACTTTACCAGTCCGACTAATTCAATCAGATTACGTAGCCTCCTTATCTGTTTTCTCCTCTTGTAGCTTCATCCCGCTGCCTTCAGGTTCTCATTCATCACCACATTTTCTGCCATTCATTCAATATCCTTATACATTATGCGTTTAGTCTCCTTTCATTTCTGATCTGATCCCCTCTATTTATTAGCTCACTCTACTACCAGCCTCTCTCTCCATGACATATCTTTCTCTTTCTCTCTCTGCAGTTCCGTATGATATGCTCCGCTGATTGCTGCTTTCCATAACCACATAAGCACTGCACCTGTGGTGCCAACCCGAATCTGGTCAGGAAGTTGCCATGTTCGGTGATCAATTGGACTGCCTTTCGCGTTACTGGTACGATTTCCACCCCCACCAGTTTGCAAACTCCATGTGTGCTTCTCCCATTCGTGGCCCTATCCCATTCACCTTTCCATTTAACTCCCATCCCTCCCTTAATCCTCTTCCATTTCTCGTTCTTACTGCAGTCTCGATCTACCTCCCATGGAACTACATCCATTTTCAAACCTCTTGTGATCTCCATGTATGCTCTCCTGTTGCCCTCATTCTCCTCGTTAAGGAGTCTCCTCCAAGTCACGCTAGTGGCCCAACTCCTTGCTTTCCATCCACCACTGACTTGTTATCTGTTCTGTTGTTATTAATCATGTCTACCGCTACTTTGAAGTCACTCGCTATTCTGGATATTGCCTTCGTACAGTGTCACTACACGTTGTATTGCTAAAAGATCGGCCTCATTCACGTTCATCATTTCATTCAGTCTCTCCGTTCCAGCTCTCCACTCTACCTCATAATGATAAACCCATCTTATTCCTGCACACCCATGCCCCCTCTAGCTTCCTCATCATGTGAGTTGCCTCCCCTCCTTCCCCAAACATTGATCTATAGGCCTTGTAGTTAGTAGATCATCTTCCGTGCAGCTCTACCCTTCTGGAAAATTGTTCAGTATAAGTAGGTAATGAAAATGAAGTGAAAGAGAAATAACAAAGAAAGAAATACTAAAATATACAAAAAATAGAATTAAAACGCAAATGAAAATGAGAAATACAGTATAGGAAGTTTTTTGTCCAGTTGAGGCAAACTTAAACTCTACCACGAAAACTGCGAAGGAGATTAGTCAAAATAGTTTATGAATCAAATTTAAAGAAAAATATTGAAAATGTGAAAACTTCAAAATAATTAGAATTAAACAGGTAATGTAATAATCTAGAATTGAAAACAATTGTAGATAGGTCAATTATAATAAGAAAATAATCCACAACATGAATCTTTGCCATTTGAAATTCAAGTCAGTGATCAAAAACTCTTGTAAAAATTTCAAAATTGAACAATAATTGAAATTTGAGATTTCAATAACAAGGCTACTATTCAAATATTCAGGTTATTTTATAAGAGCTGTGCAATGAATAATAAGAGGCAACGTCAGACAGCACAAACACAGTATTTGAGTGATCGGCAACATTACCAAAGCAAAATCGCACTAACCTCCACATTTGTTGCACGTTGAGACATCCTTATACAGTTGTTCATCGCGGTGTGGCCGTAGTGGCAAATGCTATAGTAGCATGCCGCCACGCTGGCATGTCCTTATATGAAAATGGTCATCAGGTCTAAAGTGAACCTACCCTCCCCAATCAGCATACGGAAAAGTCTTGGTCCAACCACCACTTCTTTCTGAATATTATACTTTTCCAGTACTCTTCTGTTAGTCCTCCTCCTAGTTCTCCGTTCTGTTTGCTGATCAGGATAGCCAGTGTCTCATCCTTATATATTTTCTCCACACCCTTTAGGAGCAGCGACGGGTTGCGGCCAGTTCATTCGGTTTCATCCTCTCATCTTCCTCAACGCCCTTAATTATTTCACTCCTCAGCTCTCCAGGAATATCGTACCCACTTCCACCCTCCTCGCGCTCAGCACATCATCCATGCGCCCCTCCTCCTCCACTTTCCTAGCCGTAGCTAGCTAGGCGTATTACCTCATTCGCTCCTGAAATCGCTACTTACCTCCTATATATTTTGCGGTGTTGGCCTCCTCTGCTTTGGTGCCGTGATATCCCTATTTAAACAGTGCATAAAATATTAGTGTATGCACTGTCGTTGAAAATAGTTATTTATGATACAACTTCGTAAGGTAGGACTTTTTTGTATGAGCGACAAGTTTGATTACAAAATAGTATATTCTGTAACAAGGTTAGAATGAAAATTCGATGCGAGTGGAAAGTTCCGAGCGCGAGCCGAAGGCGATCGTGAGGAACCATACGAGCATCACGAATTTCCATTCTAACCGAGTAGCAGACTATATTTTCTCCACAATTAAAGATAGGAAACGTGACAGCAATAATTTTGACACTTACTCAAATGTTGCCACTACGATGACAATCAACTGCGTCAAGGCTAATGTTATTATTGCTAACCAGTGTGAGAATATTATTCGATCACAAGAGAGAGAATGTAAATACATTTAAATTGCATGGGGGCAGAGGTGTTGCAGAATATTTCTTCAATCTCAAGAGAGAGAATTCCAGCATTCTGTAATCAAATTTGATTTCAATGTGAATATTGTTCCATGAGCTGAAGGCGAATGCGACAATCACATGATTCAAAAAAAGCTTTTACACGAATTACATACAATATTTTTTCTACTACCGTACATAATTTTTCACTGAGATTAGAAATACAAAATTTACTCAACACACTATGGCAATGAATGTACATTTTACGAACATTAATTTATTTGACGATTAAAAATATTACTCTTACACTCTTTCACTCTTACATAACAAAATAACATTAACAAACAAAACAATGGTCAAGAAATTAGATTTTTAGTTGTTAGTTGGTTGTTGGAAATATTAATATTGAAGGTGCAACTATTACAGCTCCAAAATTTGTGAATTTGGCCTTTTCCATTACAGAGTTTTAAACATTTTGTGACCTTATTTCTGTACTATTGGTATCGAGCGGTTCTCCAAATTCTCTATTATCGTCTTCAACAGTAAAACTGTAGTTTCAAGAAACGTTCTGTTTGGAAGTAGATGGCATACTGTCATCCATCAACAGTTTATTAGAAATTTTATTCTTTTGGGTAATTGTGCTATCCACAAAGCCTTCTGCAACAGTAGATGACTTCCATCCTCCGTATTATTTTACAGTTAGAAGGTCACCTCCAGAATTTGCTAGCATATTAGCTGAAGACCTCCTAAAGCAGTGTCCTGTGAAAGCTGTTGGATTGGGCAAGTTCAGATAGGTTGCTATAACATATGGCATTTAACCAAATGTATTTATCCCCACAAGCTGTTTAGAACATTTACCATTTGCGTATTTTAAAAACAACCTATTACAATTTATATTTGATGGTCTTAGTGAGGTATATTTTTTTATGAAAGATAGATTATCAACTGAAGAATTAATAGGATTCAAAATCGTAAAAATGCGTTCCATTCCATTTTTTGTTTCTGGTATTTTAATAATATACACTGTTTGTTTATCTTCTACATCGTTAATTGTCATTTTACATAATTCTTCTCGACGACAAGCTCCCGAAATTCCAATTATGAAACCAACCTAAAAAATAACATATTGCAGTGGTACAAATAGCTGAATTGAAGAGGAAAACATGACGTTTGGAATGTAAAATTGTAATCAAAAGGGAATGGTTTTGTTTCATTTTGAGTATGATGTGTTGCTTAACTAAGCCGGTGGCCTTTGAGGATCGACGTAGTTACGCAACACTCCATACGAACACCATACATTGCAATAGCGTTACTCATAACATAAAAAATATTTAGAGTTTATACATACTCAAGTGTTTATTTACTTTGATCATCAAAAACTGAGCATTCACGAGAAAATTAATTAGATATTCTCTTTCAAAAATTTTAGATTTTCTTGCTTTATATCATTTATTTTTTTGTTTGATAAACGCTATTAACTTGTTGAAGTTCGAAATATCAACGTTGTTTTTATATTTTAAGGTGCTTTTCAACATAGAATATATCGACCATAGTGTAGAAGGTTTGCAAGACAATTCCTCAGCGAATTAGGCCAAAAATTACATTTTCTGAGTATTTTGTCACTTTACTCTTCCTTCACCATTCTATAAATATATTATATTTCTGTTCATAAATGTGTGCAGATTTTTCTGGTAATAGGTTTTCAGTGGCTTTTTGTGCACTGTTGAGTATATTTGCAGGAGTATTGTCAAATTTGCCTGATGAATTTGAATCCATATCGGTTATCAGATAGGTACAAACAGATAAACTGCAATAAAATTTGAATGAAGAATTATCAGGTATACAAACATTATTGACAAAAACTTGTTACCTTGTGTGATTAGATTTGATTTTAGATAATGTACTAAATAAACCTCATAAATCAATCTATAACAAATACTTTTGCTGTGTTCTGTGATACTAACACATTTCAGATATTGATTGTCAGTTCTTCCAATTCTCGTAACCACACAGCCTACTTACTTTTTGAGCAAAATTGACATCCACGGTCTGTTTACATTTAATTAAAGCAATGACATTTGCAAAAAAATATGATCAAAATAAAAAATTTGTTGCATACTAAACATGAGCAAAAATTATTTTTAATTGTAGAAGAAAATACCATTAGTGGCAATTTAAATTGAAACGTTTTATTTGGTTGCTATACACAATTTTTGACATATTTTACTTCATGCACTAGTGAAAAAAAGTAAAACTTCACGCACTCCAAAGCGTGCGAAAAGTACGTACTTTACGCGCGGTAGTAGAAAAAGCCCTTTACGAAAATATATCATACAAATATTTTTTTAGGACAGTTATTATATTGACAAATTGTATCAATTGTTGAATGTTTTAAGCTATGAAGTTTCCAATTTTTGTCGTATTAACGAATTATTCCTTCAGAGTACCATCTGACGCAAAATACTGTAATTTTGAAAGATATATTAACAGTGCCGTACGACATTACCTTTCGCACAGTTGGTGATTTTACGCATAGTTGATTTTTTTACGTTCTTGTGCTAAAAAGTGTAACTTTACGCATTGTCACAAAAAAATACAACTTTTCCAATATGGAGGATTTTTTTATTTTTTTCAGTGGCGTCCCTGTTAAAATGCCCTGCAATATTTTTAATCCAAATAATGATACGCCACTGTTTTTTTGCATTCATTTTCTTGTACCTATGCGATTTTTTCTTCAAGTCTCGATTCCATAATTTGTGGTAACCAATACATAAACTATTTTCCTCTCATAATTCAAATTGCAGCATCCTCGAATTTGAAAATGGTATAATTTTTCAACAAACTATTCCTTTTCGACTTCAATTTTCAAAGTAGCTGATTATCCGGTGTATGCGTTTCACTTGTTAAAAATAATCATCCTTCTACAATTTCCCCATTTAATTGGCTTGGGGAAAATATTATTCTTTCATCTAAATTCATTGAATAGAAAAGTGATATTGAGATAATGGAAAACCGATGCGACTATAATTGCTCCAATCATTATCGTGCCGAAAACATGCACTGAGGGATCTAGGTAGTTCGATGATGATAAAAGGCGAGTGTATTAAATGCAAATTGACGATCAGGTTCAATATTGAATGTCGTTACTTGAATTGTGCATTGAACCGAATATTCTCATTTTCTACAGGTATTTCCTAAGTGCATATCCACAATAAAGTACTGTCATGACCCCCAACTTATTTCTGCTCAAAAATAGCAGCTGTTGTCCCAGGTTATTCACTGATACTTCTGAACCCATTGATTCAGAGACAAGATCAATGTTTTAATCAGTATATTCAGTAGCATATTTTGTTTTCAGTACCGGGTCGAATCGAACCAAAATTTTGCCCGCCATCTTGTTTTTTGCATCGCTTAAAAAATCATAATTTCCAACCCTGAAATTCCCCACATACACATTTTGATTCGAATCGAACCATGATTACAAATTTCGTCCGCCATCTTGGCTGGTAGTGCGTTCACCTCGCATGCGTGGGGTCGTGGGTTCGATCCACCGATTCACCGGTCTCGTGCATGGCATCATACGTCTTCCCTAGCTCACACAAGTCTCTCGAAGACTTCTGAGGGTTGCGCGAAGGGGTGCAATTGGTTGAAGGAAATAACTATTTTAACAACAACAAAAAAACAATCTTGGAGCCACCATCTTGTTTTCTTGAAGTGGCAAACAAATAATAATTTCCGACACTGAAAACCACCACATATCAATTTTGAATCGAATCGGACCATAATTGCAAATCATGTCAATTTTGGAGACGCCATTTTGTTTTTTCCTTTAAAAAATTCCATATTGCATTGTCACTGAATTTATGTCAAATTAGCTTGCAAATGAAGTATCATAATTTGGAATACGGAACAGTTGTTTTTCCCGAAAGAGGGCGCCAATATGAAAAGTTAGGTAGCGAAAATTGGCATGACTGTATTCCTTATGAAATTACCTTTTTAATGATGGGTTCAAATTGTTTGGGTGATAGTGACCAAGGGGTGGGGGAAGAGGTATGACAGTTAAGGTTATGATAGGAAGATGTCCCCCTCGAATTAAAAATCGACGTGTTTTTGCATTTTTCTCACAACACACGCGTATTGAAGATATTCAGTCTGTTTCGATTTCGGTGCCCCACCCTGTATATTATTTCACTAGGTGTCATAACTGAAATATGCTCTAATGGAATACAATTTCCACTACAGGTCGAAACGTATATATCACCGCGGTATATCCAGTTGGGTCTCCTTTATTAGGGTACGTAGGGGTACGTAATATGAATTGATAACTTCGATACGGCCCTGGTACCTTGACCACTCCTCTAGCACCCTGACTACTTCCCCTAATTCCATAACAAACTTACGGGAATTGATGAACAGATTTCATATCCATCTTGTAAACTTGCATTGATTCCAAACACACCAAGACATTTTTTTATTAAAACAGTTCATGATAAACACAAAATTAAACTTATTGATGAACAAAATTTCACTTCAAACTAAATATAACCTCAAAAAGTCAAACTTTGACAGGTAATCACATAGTTCGAAGCCGTTAAGTTAGAGGGGATAAACGATTTGATTGGCTTTCCCCAGGAGTAGGAATATCAGGGGAAATCGGCAGGCTGCGCAGTTCTATCCATGTTCATGTTCTATCTCCTGTTTCTTTAATCTAAGGTTTTGACATTTCTATTGAAAGTCATGATAAAACTATAATATGAATCGCCAGTTTCAGTCCCATGTATGATGATAAAGGAGAAGGAACACTCATTCTGACTGACCACCTGAATACATTCAGGGGCTGCACTTTCCTAAACATATAGTATCCACCAGAATGTTGACAACATATCGGAAAAAAATTGTTATTGAAACTTCTGAAAGCCTTTAATGGCGGTTCGTTTATGCGTGTCTGACAACTAAAAAATATCTTGCGACTTGACCTTAGATTTGTAGAGTATTGAAAAAAAATTACTGCAGTACCGAAAAATCTGTCAAATTGACAAGGTATCGAAAAAATTCATGGAGAAAATGTATTTGGCATCCGACAAGGACCCGATCCCGATAAGGAGAATTCACAAATAGCATTTTTGTCCTGTACCCCTACGGAACATTATTGTTTCATCTGGCCACAGCTTTGATAACCTAAACCCCATATAACTTTGGTTCAAAATTAATCAAATATTTGCGACAGTTCGTAAGGGGACGACAGTTGGTTGACGAAAAAAACAATTTTCAATTTCAATTGATTCATTATAATATTCCCGCATTTTAAGTTCGGAAAAACTGTGGCCATTTCTATTATCTCTCACTCTTTTGTCATATTCGAAGGTTTGACAATGTTTACAATCATCAAAAAATAAAGATAAATATAACTATCCAATACCCCAAAGGTTTTTCCAAACAATATCTATAGTGAAAGTTCGTCTCACCATAAATAATTCGTGAAACTATTGTAAAAATAGAACTGTATTTTCGGGTACGGAGCCATTAGATGCATTTGGCTTATTTCGTTCCAAAAATGCCTTGACCGGATAGGTTAGTTCTTGAAGGTAATTTTATCTGAACGGCATCCACAAGAAGTGGCGCACTGAAAGGGGTAAGCTGTTACAATATTATTGCTGAGAGGACAAATTTAATCGGTAAATTCTCGATATCATCATCCTATAACTAGTGCCAATTAGTGCCAATTATACGATGAATATGATGTGTGTTCGAATGGTTAAAAGTGTTATCTAACGCGAGTGAAATTGCACAATAAAAGACTTGAATATAAAAGTATCTGGGACAATTAAACCATTCGTATTTGAAGAGATTACATTTTTATCAAACGTCTCCGATCCATTGTTTTACGGAATTCCTGCAATATACATTTGATCAATTGAAAGGCAATACCGAAACCACCAGCTTGTATATTTTAATTTGAATGTAATGTCAAATCTTTTTTAAATCAAAGCGATGAAATCCGAGTGATTTTCTCGTTTCAGTAAAATTAGTGACATTGGGCAATGAGTATAGTCGAGATTTATAACTCACATCTACTTTGACAGAATATCCGAATGTTTCTAGAAATTCCGTTTTAAAAAAATTGAACAAGTTGTTAAAGAGATTATCACCAAGCAATTTAAAAACCCGAACGGATGAAAACTGTGCGAACGAAAACCACCCTTCACTTCCTTAACGCGATGACAGTCAATTTAAACTAGATGCTATGGCACCTTGCAAAAATAACATTTGCTGATCTCGTTAATTTTGGACGTAATTAGCGACCGTTTCAATTAAGAGGGTATGAATTTTCTAATCGCAACATCTCTCTTAATTAAACTGCTTCATCCGAACGAAATCGAGGGAAACGCGCTGCTAGAATTCGGAAATTGTGGATCCTCGGATTTTCACATTGTTTTTGTTGATTGCACGAAGTGTCGAGAATTCGAGAAAAAGCACAGTTTCATGAACTGAGAATAATTTCGACAACGTCGTAGCTTCTTCAATAGCACAAGCAGGTATACAATTGAGGGTTGCCTTTTGGCATTTTAGATCAAAAAGAGGATATGCTTTTGATAGGAAAATTAGGGCGGTTCTTAAAAAAAATTCTTTTGATTGCTCAGAAATGAGTAATGTAGTAGAACATTTTTTTAAAATCTAGAATGAGTTAGTTTATTCAATAAGTTCTGATCAATTATTGTCAAGAAATTCAAAATAGCAAAATCGCTTCTTGATTATTTTGATGACTAATTCATCGATTCAGAAATATATACCTTTGTATTACTTGAATAATATTAGCGATATCATCTTGAAGCAATATTGGCATCAATATCGCTGGTACAGTATTCTGCCAAAATTGGGAAAATATTCAAACGTTATATTGTAGAGAAATAAAATGTGAATATTTCGCGATATTGGTCGAATATTGTTTAGACATATCAAAAATATTATTGGTGAAATATTCTTGAAACAATAATGGCCTCAAAACATTTATCGATATTGGTACAATATCATTTGGATATATCGGTGGAAGTGAATATACTTTGGTGAATTATCAAATGTCTTTTAGTTGATCAAGGTGACACTAGAGTCTGCCTTTTGATCGCCATAACCACTGAGTAAGCTGTCTTGAAAACAAGTTATATACTCGTAAAGTATTCAATATATTTCCGTAGGATTTAGAAGACGTTCTATATGTAGAGCCATCTAGCGGTATTTTTATCCAGGTTTGATCATGATATAATTTTAATATGTTTTATTGAATATTCGGCTAATATTCAAAATTCATCTCAAAGAAGTAGGAAACAATATGTAGACAATATTGTTTTAACGATATCGGTAAATATTATTGAATCAATATTAACCCAATTTAAGTTAATACGATTTGAAGAAATATTGGCGAAATAATATTCAACCAATGTGTAAACTTGGATATACAGTATTGTTTTGATTCCTAGAATCGATATGAGAGGAATATTGGGATCGCACTATTTATTCTAGTTGTTGAAAACAATATAAAGACAATATTGTTTTATCGATATTGGTAAATATCATTGAACCAATATTGACCCAATATGAGTTATTACAATTTGTTGAATATACTTGAAATAATATTCAACCAATGAGCTATCAAACTTGGAAGTACAATATATACGGGGTGTTTCATAATAAATGCGCAGGACTTCCGGATGTGATAGCTCGTTCAAAAATATGAAAAAAAGTTCCTATTAACTTACCCTCTAAAATTTAACATTTTCGAGGGTGTTGAAATTTAAAAAAAAATTAAGTTTTTTGCGAATATCTCTGGAACCGTGTATCGTATAAAAAAACTGGTTTTGAATGCATTTTCTACTCATAAGAAGCTATGTTTTGTGCAGATTTTTTAGTTTTTTTTCTCCAACTTCTACGCCACTGGAAAAAGTATGATTTTGAACCGCCAATGTTTTCTACACAAAAAAGATACTCTCGGTCATAAGCTCTAAAGTAACATGGTAAATTTTTTTAAATAATTTTTTTTCCTAATTATACAAAATTTATTTAAACGTTAAATCAAGTAACAAAACTAAACGTTAACTTCTTAATTGCAAATAAAAAAGACAATAACAATCATACTTGTCATAATTGTTGGAAATGTCCGCCGTTAGCTTCGATGCACGCAGCAATTTTTCGAGGAAAAAACATTATTTAAACAACATGAAAGTTGATTTTTCTTGAAAACGGTCAACTTTAGAGCTTATGACCAAGAATACCTTTTTTGTGTAGAAAACATTGGCGGTTCATATAGGAGGCTCAAAACAGTACTTTTTTCAGTGGCGTAGAAGTTGGAGAAAAAAACACCCACCACCCCTTCATAATTTTCACCAATTATGAATTTAAAAAAATGAAGAATCTGCACAAAACATGAGTAGAAAATGCCACGAAATCTGTTTTCGATTATTTTTTTTAAATTTCATCACCCTGTATCTCGAATATGGTGCATTTTAGAGGGCAAGTTAATAGAAACATTTTTTCATATTTTTGGACGAGCTATCACATCCTGAAGTCCTGCGCATTTATTAAGATACACCCTGTATAGTTCTTTATACCTAGAATCGATATGACTGGAATATTGGGATTGCAATATTTATTCTAGATGTGGAAAACAATATGGAGACAATATTGTATTATCGATATTGGTAGAAATTATTCAACCAATATTGACCCAATATTACATGTGACAATCTACATTCAGAACAGGTTCAACCAATTTTCCACCAATATTATTAATATGATATTGGTTTTTAAAAATTCACCCATATTGGACCAATATTATTGTTTCATTTACAATAAATCTATATTGGCCCAATATGAAACCAAGATTCAGCCGATATGATGTGGTACCTGGGAATCTCTGCTATTAAAGAACATATTTGAAGATGTTCCGGAAAGGTTTGAAAGTTGAAATTTTGGGGAAATGTTTTTCTATATAGGTATTGTAAAACTCATGATGCTAATCGAATATCTCCATTGCATTAACGCTCCTAATTCAACCGTTGTGATTATATAGGGTGGTTATATAAACTTTTCGATAATATCATATGCACGAAAGATAATTTTTCGAAAATATGAACTAAATTATAGATACATCGATTGTTCATATGGGCATACAAATCCACCATACAGGGTCGCTGATATGCAAGGAAACGGTCGGTTTATCTCCTAAAAGTAAGATAGCTGCTGAAAAATGTTAAAAAACTAAAGTTTTGGGGTTTTTCAAATGAAGATGCTTTTTCTTAGACAGAACTCTCTATATATTATTAAATATTTCAATTTTGCCCAAAATTCTGAACAAAATTGATCCAGGATCAGTATATCAGTATCATATCATCAATTCAACCGTTTTCGAGATATCGAATTTTGAAAATAAGTTTTAAGCACTCTCAAATTTATTGAAGGAAAAGCCCGAAATGATGGATATTCATTACAATTTTTTTTTCATGTTTTCTGAACATATCATCAACCTATTCGTGATCAAGTGACCAGACTTAGCCAAACAGACACATATTCAACTGAATATTACCCTAATACATAGAACTTCTCATAAGGAAATTGCACTACGAAAACATCCTGTCGCCATGACATCATGTCGAAAAATACCGAATGATGTCGATAAACTGCAAAAAATGAAAACATGTCGCGTGCATGTCTAGCACAATTTTACTTATACTCTTTCTCAGTACTATGATATTTCTCAGAAAAAAAATCAATATTTCTTCATCAGTGAAATAATCCAATTAATTACACTCGTGCATAAAATTGACCAGATAATTTTACACCCAAGCTTGCTATCTTATAATAATTGCAATCGGTTATTTTCATATTTTGTAAAAGAGCTCTCCTCCTTCGGTCTCGGACTCATTCGCCAAAACATGAAACGGAATTCATGCAATTTTTAGATAACACGATTTCTTACAAAATATCGGTAATTTTTATAAACTTCACTGAATTAAATTTTTGAAATGATAAGTGGAAGTAGAAGTATTTATTTCGCTACAATATACAATAGTAATAGTAGAACGTCAAACAAAAATAATAACATGAAAAAAAAAATACAATACAAAGATATATAAAGTCACAGTGTAAATAAACATAACAATATGAATATATTTAATTTGAATTGTGGCAAGTGTCCATCACATACATTCAAATTCAGACTTGTTTAAATCAAGATACTCATTTATATCATAAAATTTTTTTTAATAGAAATGTTTTAATTTTTGTCTTGAACTGAAAGAAACCTAGTTTATTTATCCTTGAGGGGAGTATGTTATATAAATGTAGGTTCACCGATTTCTTTTGCGAAGTCTGAACCTAGGAGTCGAAATGAAGTCACCATGGCGAGTAGTGTAATTGTGGATTTCTGATTGAATAGAGTATTCATGCTTAGTTTCATGAATTTCAAGTAAACATGAGTAAATGAATAAGGTAAGAAGTGGCATTTTTTGAAAACTGACGAAGAAAGGGCGACAGTGTTCACGATGATGCACTCCCGCCATAACTCTGATCACTCTCTTTTGAAGAATAAAAACTCTATGAGAATGGCAAGAATCACCCCAAAGAAGAATTCCGTAAGACAAGTGACTATGGAATAAACCGAAATAACAAGATTTGAGTACGAGAGAACTCACAATATTTTTCAAACGTCGAATCAAGAAGGTAATACTGGACAGTTTCTTAGCTAATGCTGCGATATGTGAGCCCCAGTTGAGGCTGTCATCTAGATGCATGCCAAGTAGTTTAACACTGTTGCCACTAGTGAAATTTGAATTGGAGTATACAAGGATGGACTGATTTTTTTCCAAATTCAGTTTGAGTTTATTGCAAGTAAACCAGGTTTTGGCTGAATCCATAATGTTATTTGATAAAGTGGACAGATTATCAATCTTATTACTCTGACAGATAAATGTTGTGTCATCTGCAAATAAGACGCTTTTTGTCGGTAAAATGTGAAAATATAAATCATTTATATAGACTAAGAAGAGAAGGGGACCCAGAACCGAGCCTTGATGAACACCGTGATTAATGACCCTATGATTTGATAGCTCACCATTCAATCTGACATATAGAGATCTTTGGGAGAGGTAAGATTTAAAGAAATTCAGAGCTACGCCCCTGATACCATATCTCTGTAATTTTTCCACTAGGATGTGATGTGAGACACAGTCGAAGGCTTTCGAAAGGTCACACAACTCAAGTTGTGAGTGGATTCCTTCCTCTAGGCCCTCGACTATGTTCGACACGACTTTGAGTAGAGCTTTCGTCGTGGACATCTTTTTTCGGAAACCAAATTGTCCTGGACAAAGCAGAGAGTTTACTTCCATGAAGTTATAAAGTTGTTTTTTAATGATAATTTCAATAATCTTAGCAATTATTGGTATAATGGATATTGGACGAAAGTTATTCACGTCATCATTAATTCCTTTTTTCAACACCGGTAAAACAACAGAATATTTCAGGGCGTTAGGGAAAGTTCCTGCACAAAAACAGTCATTTATCAGGGAAGCTAGAGGTTCAGCAAGTATATCTGCCAGTGATTTAATAACTTTGCTATTTAGTTCATAGGTATCAGTAACATTAGAATTATTTAGACCAAGAATGACGTCATAGATATCATCTGGAGTAACAGGATTTAGCACAAACGAGTGTGCCGGAGATTTTAATGTTTTCAAATAGAAACTAGGCTCATGGGGTATGTTAGGTAGTGAGCTAATAATCTTCTCTGTAATTGTAGCGAAATGGTCATTGAATTGATCTACCGATATATTAGTATCTAGCGGCTTTTTCTGAGATCTATTTCCTTCATGATTTAGCAGGTTCCAACTGTCTTTCATAACATTATTAGAATTCAACAGATAGTTGCTATAAGCTTCCGTCTTACAAATTCTTATTTGAGTTTTATAATCAATGCTCAGTCAATAAGCATTCAAGGAATAAACATCTTTATCAATATCATAAACAGTTTTTATAGCGTTGAGTGTATTACGCATTTTTCTCAGTTCATCGTTCATCCAATTAACTGGTTATCTTTTGGTAATATATAATATTTGGTAATTTGTTTTTCCTTAAGGGGAAGGTACTAACTACTAGACCATTCAGAATATCTTTAAATTGTTGCATTCTAACCTCGAGGGTTATATTGTCGTTTCCTAAGAAACTCCAGTCAAATTCTATCAGCTGAGATCTCAAATTCAATGAAGCTTGTGTGTGTATTGGACGGGTCCAACGGTTATCGGCACTGTTTTTTGACGGTGATATATTGCCCACGATGATCGGATAGGCACGGCTCTGAGACCCCTGAACTATAACTGAACTATAACTGAATATATAATGTCAGCTATTTCGACCATGCATGTATGGAAACATAAAAAATAAGTCAATAGACATAATTATAAGTGAAAATACGCCAAAAAAATACTACTTCATGTAAAAAGTAAAAATGGAAACTGTTCAGAGAGTTTTGTGCCGTGAGAAAAAGAAAAGGGGCGGAACAAAGTTTAAAGAGGCCACTATCAGAACTATTCCGAATGTGACGAGCAAACTTCTACAAAAAAATACTACGAGCCCTAACAACTATATGTTGGAACATTCAGTTACTTTGGGAATGAAATGCCTGTTTACCGAAATTCTTCTATTCTAATTATTTTTAATTGTAAATATGAAATTAGCAACATTTTTTATGATGTATGGAAGTGTTTTTATGGTTTAATGATCTATTGCATATATTTTATATAGATTACTATTCAGTTAATTGTTTGATAATCGAAAAATGCTGACAACTAAATATTGGAACAAATGGTTTTCAACGTGATATTAAAATAAAAATTAATGAAGCGTAACATTGCCCTTAGCTCGAATAACAACCTGAACTCCATTAGGCATTGTATCAACTAGGCCTTCACAGAGTTCAGAGGTGAAACTATCCCATATTTCTTGCAATTTAGCACGTAGTTGTGGTAAAGTAAGCTGAGGATCTTAATCCAATAGAGACACTTTGGCATAAAATGAAACATTAGGCATTGTTTCATTTTGTGTCAAAGTGTTTCTATTGGATTAAGATCCGGGTTGCTAGAGGGATGTAACAAAACCTTAGTGTCATGCTCTCCCATCAATTTTTTGGTAAATTCAGCAGTATGGCATAGAGGCTCCGTCCTGTTGAAAAATAAAATTTGCAGATGGATATAACTCTGCTGCACTTGGTAAAAGAGAATGTTCAAGGATATCTTGGTATTTGTCTGCGTTTACTGTGCCTTTAATGAAGTGTAATGTTCCCAACCCTTTGGCTGGCATACAACCCCACACCATGATGCCCTGTGGAAACTTTATAGTCCTTTTGAGGCAGTACTTATGGAATGCTTATTGTTATTTCCCAAATCACACGCTTTCGGTATTCTCCCACACATACATCAAATTTGTTCCAGTCATGTTTGGTCCACGAAAGCTTTGATTTGGCCCAAATGTACCGTTTTCTTTCTTGATTTTCCGTCAACAATGGCTTTTCTTAGCCTGTAACACAAAAAATAGAAAACGTATACCGCAAAGAAGTACCTATCAAATATACCTTATAAAAACTAAGACCGCTCGTGTGGACATATTTGCGACAGCATTCTCTGGAAACATCCATCCCAGTTTGCCTATCCACCTTGCAGTTACTTCTGGAAGTGTATTTTTTCTTCCTGACTAACATATTTCATTCAAATGCCTTACACTCCGTTGAGAAACAGCTTTTGGACGGCCTGAGCTTTTACCGCGATCATTAATACTGGCCGTTTCAACATATTTTTCAATTACATTAAACACAGTAGTTGTTACAGTCAACTAGCTGGAAATTTCACGCATTGTTTTCCCTTTATGACACTGATTAATAATAGTTTCTCGCACTTTTGGATCAGTAGGTTTTCAACGTATTATTGCAAACTGCTTGAACCCTTTTTGCAGTTTGCTTAGTTTCCTCCCTCGACTTTCCTTTCAATTCTCAGAACATAAGCTATTGCTTTCAATTTGAAACTTTTAATTTCAACTTCATGTTCTGTTTTTCTAGAACTTGGGTCTTTGCATGTGCCCTGTCAAGTTCTCATTGGACTTTCTCCTGGTTCAGCAATTTCCTTGGTTTTGATCAATAGAACTACTGAATTGATTAAATCTGAAACAATTTGAAAATTTCCTAAATCTTTTCGGTTTGTAGCGCCTCTTGGTTTTGGGAAACCCTTTTGGCGCCTTGGGATTGGGAAGGTTCTCATTAGACCTGTCCCATGATCTAGACCATAGAATTGGTTTCACAAATTCCTAAAGAGAATGTGTCTTAAGCCTGGTTTTGTGCACTTCGGGTTGAAGTTCTCATTAGAGTTTTTCTCCCGGTTTGTCATATTTCCTTGGGTTTGGATCAACATAACTATAAATAGATATACAGATCAATTTTTGGAAAATCTCTTAAACATTTTCTGTTATGGGCTCATTATTTTGGTTACCCTCTTTGTTACTATTGAGATTGGGAAAGTTCTCATTAGACTCGTCTCATGATCTTATGTTCCAATCTGGTTTTCCAGGATGCTGAACTAATAATAATAATTTATCAATTTCAAAACACAGATCAATATTTTTATTATAGGTCATTTTCTATACCATAACATCTATTGTCATTGTCAACTTTCGACACAATGTCAATTTTCATTCTTTTAGTTAGACAGTAGACTAAGCTTCAGCAGACATGTGTTACGCTGCCTGTTGAAACTTTCTTAAATCTTTTATGTTTATGGCGCCTCTTGTTTTTCGGCTACCTTTCTTTGACGCTTTGGGAAGTGTGAAGGTTCTTATTAGACCTGTCCCATGATCGTGAGCATAGAATTGGTTTCACAAATTCACAAGAGACTGCTTCTTGAACCTGGTTCTGTGCACATCGAGTTCAGGTTCTCATTAGACTTTTCTCCCGGTTTGTCACATTTCCTTAGGTTTAGATTAACAGAACTATAAATAGATTTACGGTTCAATTTGACTAATTGGTCATTTATCTATTTTCAAAACACAGAACAGTGTTTCTAGAAGTTAATGTTCTAAACCAAACGTCATTGTCATTGTCAACTTTTGACACAATGTCAATTTCATTCATTTAGTTTGACAGTAGACAAAGCTTCAACAGACATGTGTTACTCTGCCTGTTGAAACTTTTATCCAGGTTAATCCTGGAATATCAATTTTTCTAAATGTTATTCATATGATGTCCCGTTTTTAAATTGTATATGGTCCTCTGGAAACATGATATTTTTATGGTCGGCTCTTGTACACCTGACGAGTAAGTAATTTTTCAATTTTTAAAATTCTTATTATCAAATTTTTTTAAATTCAATTCAATGTCACTTACTTACAGGTACGCACTGATGATGACTTTATAGTTGAAAGCGCTTTGCTATGATTTTATAAATAAATTTCTGCACGAAATACAAACCTTTTCCTCATTCATAACTTCGCAGAACTCGATTCTACTATCAAAATCGGCTTCACTCATTTCTTGTTTTATATGGATTGAATTTTTACCCTCTGTTTTGTCGAGTTTATTAAATTTTCCATGACATCTAACATAATATGCAAAGAATTTTCTTCATTCGTAACACTTACTGGTCTTCCACTCTGGCGTATCTTTGACAACTTCAGTTTCAAGAAAACGCTGCAATGCAACACAATCGGAATGCAATTCATTAAAAATATCCACTACTTGGTCACAACTCCTCTTCTATCATCATCATTAAAATTTCAACACTAAAATTGCCATTTTGCTTGAAAATTATTCACACTAAATGTAATTTTGACAAGTGTTGTCTAGATCACCACTGTTGGACAATGGAAAGACGTGGCATTGTTAAGAAACAAAAAACTTTCATAGGTAACTTGATGGACATGAACTTAATGGAATAAAATATGTTTGTATAATTAATAAGAAAATTAATTAAAATTAAAGTTAGATCGAAAAGTCAAAAACGATTGAATTTAGAATATGATGTGATACATATGTCAATTTTGATTGGAATTTTGAGTAGAATTAAAATATGGATGTTTCAATGAAGAAAATTTTATTTCTTCATGACTTGTGCACTGATCCTGTATACTTGTTTTTTTTTTCAAATTAAAATGGATTTCAAAAACCCTGAGACTTTTGTAGCTACCTATGTTACTTCAGGAGATAATCGACTGTTTCCATACGTATCAGCGAAGGTTATAAAATATCTTGCACCTCTCATTGAAGTTGAAAACTTGAAGGTAGGAAATATTGTAAAACAATTTGATTATTGTATAGCGAAGAGAACTCAAATCAAATAATTCACATCTACAGGTATCCAGCAGGTAAAGAAGATATTTTTCACAAAGCCTTTGATGAATTGCTTCATTGCATCAATTCTAGATAACGTTATTACAGATATTGATTCAAAGTATATCCCAAGCATTGAAAATTTATATTTTGGTTTCGGAGACCATAAAGGACAAAAAATAGTATCTTTCAGTTTATGCGCTGGTCGATATCTGCAGTCAGTTTATAAAAGAAAAAGATTAATCAATGAAAAAAGTATCAACAATTTCAAGACTCTGCTTTCACAAATTGACTGGATCATGTGTTGAAATGAAACGAATACAAACCGCTTTTGGAAAATTCCACAAAATTTTCAATAATTGTTTTAAAAAAATTCAGATCGAATATATTATCACCAAGGCCGGATGGCTTACTTTCGCTATAAAAAAACTGTTTCAGAAATAGGTGTGGTCTTGCAGAACATTGACCAGAGTCATGAAAATATGCACGTTTTGTGTCTGGTAAATAAATCCTATAATAAAAAAAAATGTTATTAATAATAATCTCAAACCAAAAATTATAGAAATGTTTCCGATCAAATATCACTGTAGATGTATGATCTATGAGGTTCCTATGAGGTTGCCAATTACTTCAATTCTTATTTTCTCAGTGCAACTCTTTCACGCTAGTGAAAAATGAGAGCGTCCCCTATAATAGTTCACGTTTTCTGATACCTGTTTGTAAGTCAGATATGGATACCGTAGTTGAGAGATTGTAAAATAAAAAATCGTGTGGGTATGACGAAATTCCGATCACATATTACTCAAAAATTGTATCGAAATACTGAAAACTGTTTTCACCCACCTGATTAACTTGTCTATGGCAACCGATGTTTTCTCTGATGGCTGAAAATAGGTATTATAAAGCCATTATTCAAAGAAGGAAGTAATTAAATTACCATTTATAGATGTTGATTGAAAGTTTGATAGTTTCTATATAGATTAGTGTCAGAGCATACTTATATCAGTTTCGGTATGGCATTCATTACAGCAGCATCTCTGAGAAATCAATGAATAATAGACTTTTGTATTCAACTCTTTTCGACATAACCTCAAATTAACCGTCAAAATGGCAAAAATCCGCTTTTTCAGTATTTACTTTTTTTTCTCTCGCATAAATGATTTAATTTACATATAAATTTGTAAGCGTATGTCTTTTTTGACGACTATGTACATTTTTCGAACAAAATACCTTTGCCTTCCACGAACAATTGTTCCCCTGTTTTTTTGGATTTTGGAGGTCTATAAGAGATCCTTTTAATTGTTAAAATGTCTACTGTCGAATGGTATATGTAACTTGGTGGTTTCTTGATGGTTAAATTGCTTAAAATTGAGTATCTCTGAATCATGATTTTCTCAATATTTTGAATGATTTTCAATAGTTGTAATAAAGAATAAAAACCGTAATAATAAATTAATTTTAGAGTGTAATTATGTACTCAAATATTTTATTATAAAATTTTTCATATATACCATATTTTGTTATAAAAATAATGAAGGAAGTCGAAAATATTGAGAAAATCATGATTCAGAGAGACTTTTTTCTCCATTTTAAGCGGTTTTACAATCAGTAAACCCTACCTAGTTACATAGACCATTCCAAAGCAGACATTTCAACAATTGAAATGGTCTCTCAGAGATTTTCGAAATACAAAAAAATATCAAAACAATTGGTCTTGGAAGATAAGGTTATTCAAAAAATGTAATTAATTCGAAAACTAGTAGTCTTCTGATTTGCGAATAAATGCTTATTCGGCACAAAAAAGACATTTATTTTCAAATTGTCATCTGAACTACATCATTTATACGCGAGAAAAATGAATAAATACTGAAAAATCAGTTTTAGCCATTATGTCCAGAAGTAATTGAAATTTTTTTTCGATATCTTCATTATCTACAACTTTCTGATTGAAATTATTTTGGTATTAGGTCACGTTTTGCTGCAAATCGCAAAAAAAAACGTTTTCAACGCCTAAACTGCATCCCAATTTCACCATTTTGAGTGTTTTCATGTTTAAATATTTTTTTCCCGAAGTTGGAACCCCAACAACATTCTCCAAATGGTCCATGCTTGTTACTTCTTTTCTACTACTATTGAATATCATTGAATATATTGAGAAAATCATGATTCAGAGAGACGGTCGGTTTTTCTCAATTTTAAGCGATTTAACGATCAATAAAGCATCAAATTGAAAGTAGATATTTCAACAATTGCAATGATCACTTATACACCTCGGAAATACAAAAAAACACCAGTGGAATTGTTCGTGGAAGTTAAGGATATTTTTTCGAAAAATGTACATAACTCAAAAACTAGTTGTCTTCTGAATTGCGAGAAAATTATGCTTATTCGACACTATATATAAAAGAAGAGGATGTTTGATTCGATCAATTTTTCTTCATATTTTAACTTTTAGTATCATTTAATCAAAATAATAAACAATTTGTTCTATTCTATTCTATTCTAAATTAATTAAATGGACTTCGTCTTTTCGACATATATCCAGCTTCTAGTTTACTCTGCTGTGAGAAATCCGTTCCCATCCGGCCTCTAACTGGCGTAGACAGCAAAGCTGGAACGCATTTGTCTTGCTCTTGTCCCATATTAATAAATTCAAGTAGTTTTAAATAGCAGTATGCCCCTAGCTCCGACAAATCCGTTGTCATCCGGCCTGGATACCGGCGTAGGAAGCTAGAGAAGTAGACAAATTCACATAACACTTATAAACGATGCACAATACTGCTAATTTTCAACAAATTTTACCATTCACACACATTTACTTGACTTCCAACTAAGGACGCCGTCTGTCCTCCACCATTGCCGGAAGTCGAATCCCAAACAATTTGTTGAAACTTGAGTTTGATAGCTGACAATTATAATTTACTTGAATCAGTGTTTACAACATTTAAAAATAAAATTTATTACCAACCTGACAGCGAAAAACCGATCATCGGCATCCTTTGGAATATTGTCAATTAGCTACGAGTTACAAATCTGACATGAGTCAGCAAGAACTATTTTGAAAGAGCCTAAGTACAGTATCAAGTGCACCAGTATTTGTATGAAAGTGATGGAAATCGAAGATTACTTTATTGCGATTGATTACTATAGAATAATACTGCTAATCCCGATTTCGTTTTTTCGATATTGTTTTCCGACGAGTCAAGATTCACGCACTATGAAATGATGTTCAACAGAAAAACTGCAGATAATGGTCGCAATAAATAAAATCAGCATTCAATGAGGGAAGGTGATTTTCAGGAATGATTCAGAGTAAACAACGTATGGGTTGGACTGGTTGGTGTTATCGGAAGTAAAATATCAGTACCAATTCTATTCCATACACAGTTGACAGGGATAAGGTATATAGAATTCCTCCATAATAGTTTCGAAAAATTGTTAATGTTTTTTCAACAAGGCCTAATAACGCCGCCAATGTCATGAACTATTTAATGAACCGGTTTGATAATCGAGTAATTGCAATGAATAGTCCTGCGTTGCTCTGCCCGATCACCTGATCTCACCATTTCAGACTTTTTTGTATAGAGTCATGTGAAAAAACAAGTGTTTTATACACCACCTCCAATACTTGAACAGTTACAAATTCGCATACGTGAAGTTTTTGCTACAATAAATCTCAATATGTTGCTAAGTGTCATGCAGAACATGCACCATTGATAGAGCCAGAAAAAGTCAGGAATTTGGCAAAATGAACTTCGAACATTTACTTTTCTCCAATTCTTCCTAAAAGTATGAATGTTTTTTTCTTTGATTGAGGGAATTATACCTCTGTTTTTTGAATTCAGTTTCATTCAATTTTATTTCCACAGCATACTTGATGAGTGATACACTCCAATTTCCCACAGATAATTATTGTATTGAGATTATTATCCATCCGATTTTATATTCGAAACCATCAATGGATTCGTCGTGAAAATCAGAATCTAAGAAGTCCCTTTCCAAAAGATAATGTTAATTAAAGAAAAATAACTTTTTTATGGTATTAGAAACTTCAAACCGCCATATGTACTCAACTGGGCGGAAAAAACTATCCACTATTTTTTTCCCATCGTTCCTGTCCATCACATCTGTTGAAGATTTTTTTTTTGTTTTTAAATCCAGTGTGTACATTAATTCCTCAAAACTATGTATTCGTTCCCAGAATCTTTCCTGAAATCAATATAAATGAATATATACAGGATATTCCATTTAGGATTCCCAAATTGGGGTATTTTCAGGTGAAACCGGAAGTGATGGAAGAGTATGAAATATTGGTGAATTTTCCAATTCTTGAATCCAATATCACAGCCAAGTTTAAATCACATATCCTTGAAACTCTGAAAACTATGATACCCGGTCAGAATAAAAATGGTCACTATTATTTCAATCTCGAGTAAAACCCATTTATAGGTGATTCTCATGATCAAATATCAGAATTTGGACCAATTTGTGAAACTTAATCAGAAGAGAGGTGTTAATTTTCAAATAATCCTTCCTTCCAAATAGGGTATTCTTTCTACCCGAGTTAACTCCATTGAGAATTTCGCAAAAAGCAGATATATCTTCAGCTCTTCATCATTTTCAACATTTCACTTTCATGTCGCTCTTTATATATGTCTATCCAGTGTATTTTGAATTAATAAAAACTGTATTATTATATTCAGCAGACAAATAATATTAGATATGATATCAAGTATTTGTCGAATATTTTCGAACTTTTTTTTCATTATAATGAGAAATGATTCAAGCTTCCCAATTACCATCTCTATCAAGATGATTTGTCAAATGCTACCCAACGTGGTCCAATTTGATTCTTCAGTCCAGGTGAATTTTAGGTATGCGAATCGGGTTGTACAGACCAGTTAACAGTAGCAAGAACACCTGCCAGACTGGAGCGATCCTCCGACAAGATACCGTAAAAGAATGAGTTATCATGGATTTATAAACAATACAAATCCCGTTAGCCATTCTTCGCGGCTTGCTACTATCGCGACCACTTTCATTCTCAATACCCATTCTGCCTCTAAATCGGCCATTTTTTCCTAAGCCCGCTCTGGTTCTCTGAAGGACAGCGAGCTGCTCGGGCAGTTTTTGTCGCGAGTCGGTATATTTATGTAAAGCTTTGCAGGATATGAGTCCACTTTCGCAGTCTTTGTTGCTTAAGTTTCGAGAATAAAAGCAGACCCAGTCGAATACAAAGAGAAGTTTGTCGAAATGAAATGAAAACTCCAAAAACTAATGTCGGTTTCATTATTTCAATTTTGTTCAACGAGGCGATATTTGCTGAAAACACTTTCGCGGTTTTCGCCATTTCAGAACGTAATGAATCTTTGTCTGAAATATGCAGTTATTCTTGGGTAAGTTCCTTTTATGAAATTACTTTTTATAAGAAACTTTTCTAATGACCTGACAACTGGGTTTGCAAGGAATTTTCAAGAGACAATTTCAGAACTACAGTAATTGTAGAAAACTCGTTGGTAATCTGGCCTGGTGACAAGTTTTATGAGCACCGATTTTGTTTGCTCCATTAAAACCATATTTTTTTATAAAACAATCGAAATATTAACATTTGACCCTGTCAACCAATGACATGTCATTTAGAGTGGACAAAACCATCCTTCTTTTTTCAAAAGTGAAAAAAACGACATATCTTTCCGAAATATCCGATAAAAAAAACAATCTTTCCTTCTCATTGGAGTGTTTGGCAGATGTCAATGAAGGACTCCGCACCATTCTCATCGGTTCCTGAGTCCCGGTGGAATTGGCTGAAACTGACTCAAAAAGAATTTGGGCAGTTCAAGGGCTGCTTTGAACATAACTTCATCCTCCAGAGTATGCTCGACGACACAAGGAGGAAGAAGAGAAGCTGTGCCATTGCGTTGCCAATGCATTCTCCTCGGTGCCCCATAGCCATATACTGGACACCATGGAGGCGTTGGGCCTCAACCGGGATGCAACCCCATTCAGAATATGTACAGTGCAAGCACATCTACCATCAGGACGTCTCAAGGTGAGTTCAGAAACTTCCCAATTCAGGCAGGGTTACGCCAAGGGTGCCCCATAAGCCCCATCATTTTCAACATTGCCCTAGAACCCGTTCTCCGGGCCGCTACTGATACGCAAAGAGGATTCAAAATCGGTGAGCACACAATCAGTGCTTGCATATGCAGACGACTTGGTTCTAGTTGTTGAAACCCCCGAAGGCCTCCAACTAGTCCCGGATCGCACAGGAGAGGCAGCAGAACGGTGTGGACTTACCTTCGAACCATGAAAATGTGCATCCCTAACCTTGAATTGCCGGAACCTGGTCGTTTGCCACAACACCCAATAAGGGATACCGGATACCGGTTACCAGTTTCCAGCACTGGAGGAGGGGCAGGCTTCCCCACCAGGTTCCACATCGATCAAACGCCTGAAGACACAATTGGCAGGATGACGAGAGAGTTGGAATTCATCCTTTCTAGCACCGTTGCAGAAAATTGACACAGTCAACTCCTTCATCCTACCAAAGATTTCCTATGTTTTACGAGAATGCCAAGTTCAGAAGAACCCCCTGAAAGTCCTCGACAATAAGGTGAAGAGAGCTTTGAAGTCCTGGATGAACCTCTTACAGAGAGCTAGCCCCGAGCTCCTGTATGTGCAGATGAAGAAAGAAGGAACTGGACGAAGTGATTCAACGTCGGATAGGGCGCCATCCATCAGTGGAGGACCTAGCCCGCTATCTGTCTGGTGACATGATATGTGAATTCTGCAGAGATGGCGGTGATATCGCGCCTTTGTGGTCCAGAGCACGAAACGCATCGAGGAGACTGTCCAACAGGTTGGACATAAAATGGACGCGTACCGAAGAGTCGCTCTCCATCGAACTGGGACGCGATGATGGGCCCTCAGTTGAAATTATGCCATCTACCCGTCACAATCTGGAGTGGAAGCTCAATGATTCTTTAAGAAACCTGTACGCGTCCATTTTGGCTCGTGAACTGGATCAGGGCAGAACCTTCAAGTGTTTCTCAAAGAATGCCGCCAGCAATCACTTTCTGAGAAGCGGGTTTGCCACAAGATTCTGCGACTGGCGATTCATCCACCGAGCCAGACTGGACTGTCCCGTTGAATGCCACGAAACGTTTCGGAGATGATGATAAACGCTGCAGCAGATGTCAGGAATAAAACATGACCCTGCCTCATGTCCTAAACCACTGCAGAATCCACTCTGCAGCGTGGCAGAAGAGACACGCCATTCAGGCCCGCCTGGTGAAGGCGATCCCGCAGCGTTTATGGACGATCTCCGTTAACAGGCAGGTCCCCCACTCAAATAGTAACCTGAGGCCGGACATCGGTATTATCAACAAGAACATGGCCAAAATTACCAACATCGATATCACCGTACCCTTTGAAAACGAGCCACAAGCCCTCACATGAGCCCGCGAACTTAAGAGGGAAATGTACGCCGGCTTGGCTGAGGAGTTGAGTGCACAAGGGTACGAAACGTCGGTTGATTGTTAATTATTTAGAAAGCTTCAGAGCAATGTAGACTTCACCCTGTGGTGACCTACTTTCAATGAGCTTTAACAAAATATTCATATATGTTCATAGTTAGTTATCTAACGTAATTCATAGAAACCTTATCAACATTCCCATGGTAATTTTCATTCAAAAACCACATTCACATGATCAATTCACATTTCACAAGTTGTCACTACAAGGAGAATAATTAAGTTCTGAATGCACCATCAGAATAAATCATAACTTTACTATTTTCGACTTGTTCTCATTGAAACTGCATACGTTGGTTTTCCGAGTAGTGCTTGTATTTCTGCTTACTAGAAAAGTGTGATATGTTTTACGCTTTGCAAGTGTTGATCTAAAAATTATTAAAGGTGAATAAGAAATTTCTTCTAAGGAAAATGTATCCTACTCTGGCATCCAATGTTGTCTTCAAACGAATTTTCGTGAGTGCTTCATATGTAGATCTGATTTCTGGTTATTGAGAAGGTTCATAAGGAGTGTCTTCGAATTATTGTCTCTGTTTTCATTTTTAGGGTTTAATGCGATTATAAACCAAAAGTTTTGATTACTTTCGTGTATACTTTTATTTTTATTTGTCAGCTGTCCGATGATATTTCAACTGTCAGCTGTCATCTGTTTCAAATTTTAAAATATCAGTGTAGCCAACTTAGCTTATGGGGTGTCTGATCAGAGACAACTAAACACATCATCATTTTAAAGCTGGTCAGATTGGTCGGTTATGCATGGAACATGCAAACATTGAAAAATTTGTATGTTGGTACCCTAACTTCTTGGATGAAAAAATCTTCGAAGTGGATTTGGTTTCCGACTGAGAGACGACGAGTTGGATAGTAGAATTGGTGAGAGCTACAGGTGTCTAGCCATACAGGGGTTCCTAATTCTGATCTTCTGACGAATCCTGAATTTGTAAAGTGATCCTTTGAGGATAATCCGTTCTACTCATCTCACCATCAACTCCAAAGTCCTGGCTTTTTATAGATGCCTATCTTAAAACTGTTAGGACAATTTGGCGTTTGAAAACTTTGTTCCACGCCGACACCTTTTTTACAAGATATAACCCTCCACGGAAGTTGAGTTTTCCAACTTTTTTAATCGTTTTCAAAAAAAAGTAACTTCAATTTATCATAGGTTTTCTCCATTTCCAGAGGAGTCATGTATTGGTTCAATTTTCAATTGAGAATGTTTCTCTTCACAACATAAATCCCTTCTAAGAGAAGTTATCTTGTACGATGAAAAATAACGACTGAATTCCAACTTTCACTCGCAGATGATTCCACAACTGACTTTATGAACATACCGTTCATATTTCCAATAAAATCATTTATAAGGCTGTAGGAATTTAACCCAGGGAATTGTCACTGTTCTTGTCTGGTTGGGTATCTCCCAAGCTTTGGTTAAGCCCCACGTCTTCCAGTTGTGGATATTCATGGTAATATGACTCCAGTATAGCCCATTCAGCGAAGTGTTAAATACCTGGTTTTGCCTGATGAAATGCTGATTGCTGTCAGATAAGATGAAGCCTTCTTCATTGGTACTCTTCGTAGACTCCCTTTCCTTATCACCCCAGTCCTGGTTTGCCTAGGATCTAGTCCAAAATCTTCACGTTGGTGTCACCAGAGGAACAGGTTTCACTTACCATTTCAATTTTAATTATTTGTATTTATTTAATTGGTATTATCTCCGGTTGAAGTTTATCTCTTTCAAAGAGGATCTGTAAACCACCACATAGTACTATGCGCTGGGAAAATTTATTTCATAAAAAAAATCTTAAATATAATGAATTTAACCTCATGTGCAACAGATATAATAATAATAATAATAATAATAATAATAATAATAATAATAATAATAATAATAATAATAATAATAATAATAATAATAATAATAATAATAATAATAATAATAATAATAATAATAATAATAATAATAATAATAATAATAATAATAATAATAATGAATTTATTCAATAAGCATATTACATTTTATTATGTCACCATGTTATCTATATTCATACTTATTGAATAAGACCATATTCAATGTCATAATCCAACCGTCGATTGGATTATGACCTTGTTCTTCCATATGGCCATATCAAATATTGAATACCAGTGAAGATTGATTCATATTAAATGTCTGTGTGTTTATTTATGTTTTATTTATTTATTGATCAACACTCTTCAACTTGACAACATCGTATGGTAAAGTCTCTTATACTTTTGGGTATAACATCTAATTGTCATTATTCGGTTACTCAACTTTCCAAATAAGTACTCTTTGACATAGACATATTGAAAGTTGCTGTGGCACCCCCTCTTATTTTTGTGACCATTCTGTTACTGTACAAGGATATAATTCTGTTATAAAGTATAAACGAATCCATAGTGCCTACCGACGAAGAGCTGCCGTCTGCATTGTTCCTTTTCATTTGTATTTGTATTTTGGGGGCCCTGGGCACATGTGACTAGGAGAACGAGCCAGTGTTGCGTCAGTGCTCGGTATCATAGAGATACACGAAGCTGACGCGCCTGCTCATGTGCAGCGATGCCCTCAGATGGTCGCGCGACATCTACGTCGAGCATCCGACGGGCACCACACAGTATGTGTAAAATGTTAAAATATGATATTGTGACCAAACCTATATCTTTTATTTCCTAGAATTAGTCATTGTTGTATCGTCATTTTACTTTTTGTCGTAATTGTATTTTATATATTATTGACTATTTATTTATCTGTTTCTATCATATTTTATATATTGACTATGATTTTTTTTACCTCAGGGACTTTATACAAACAACTTACTATATTATATAATTTATTAGAATTTGAAAACATTGTAAAAATGTGTAAATTTAAATACGTATTAATAAAAGTATCAATTCTTTTCATTATCCTTATCAAAAGTTGTCATGGGCCCAACTCCATCCTATGACTAGTTTTCGGGATACAGCCCCTCAAAGATCTGATTTTGTACCTATGAGGGTAATTACGACAAAACATATTTTTGTGTATCTGTGCCTCGTAATGAGTTTTCTGTATGAATTGTATCTTCAGAATCATTTCGTTTGTTGAATACTCAAATTACTTGAACACAAACAATAGAGTGTTGACTGAATTCATGACAATAACAACTTCAGTATTATGACTATAACTTTCATTTTCATTTAACAAACAAAACATTAAATTGAATTATTCGAGTCTTTGCACAATGATCAGAGTAAATAGAAATAGGAAAAATATTGGTGAATTATTTCCCTAAATGACATTAAATTATAATTTTTATTTGTTATTTGCTCGATGATGAGAGCTTGTGGAGTATGAAATAAATGTTTCTATTTTTTGGATTGACGTGGCCGTTACTTGATGGAAATTCATAGTATATGACACTAAGGTAAACACGATTAAATTTCCACAGATTTATTGTCTACGCGACATGTTTCGATACACAGTATCTTTCTCAATCGAATGTAATACATTAAATTACTCTACGTTGAACATAACTCAAATACCCTTCTTAACAATTGAGGTAATTAGGAGCTACCTATAATAAAAATAAAAATTGACAATACAATGTAGGTACCTGTAAATCTCAAAACATATCTACTACTTAATTAGTTGAAAAGGTTTAACAAAGGGAAACTATTAAGGTCCAATTGATCATTTATTAAACAATACGAATTTTTCAATTTATTAATTTCCAAGAATTCTAAATAATTAAGTCTAATACCCTTGAACAGTTCAACTTTTTGTTTTCCAAACGAAAATAAAAGTTATTGAAGGAAGTTATTGTCTAGAATTTAGTCAACGCCCTGTAGTCCGTATTCAAGTAATTTAATTATTCATGGAAACGATTATTGTGAAGGTACAAATTATACTGTAAAATTCATTCTTAGGCACACATACACAAAGGAATGTTTTGTGTATCTACTTACACTCATGATGTACAAAATCATATATTTGAGGGGCTTTATCCCGAAAACTAGTCATATGATTGAGTTGGGCCTATAAGAACTTTTGGTCAGGATAATGAACAGAATTGATACTTTCATTAATAAATATTTGAATTTACAATTTCTACAATGTTTTTCTATTCTAAATGTTATAAATAATAAATTATTTGTATAAAGTCCAATAATCACTAGAGGTATAAAAATTTCAATGTCAATATATAAAATATGATAAAAATCAACGTCAGATGCTCGACGTAGATGTCGCGCAACCATCTGATGGCATCGCTGCACATGAGCAGGCGCATCAGCTTCGCGTATCTCTGCGATACAGAGCACAGAGGGATTTTATGGAAGACATTGCCAACGTACACAAATGCATTGAAGATCTCGAAAAATTATTTCAAAAGAGCTAGAACAGGACCACATGATATTACACTGATCTTCCTACAAAACCTTCCTCTGAATGCCCTAAAAAATATCTGTTACAAGTCTACAATTATATCTGGACACACAAGGTATTGCTTCCAAAGTGGTAGCAAGCAGCCAAATAAAAACTGGGCCCAGATTCTTATAGACCCATATCCCTCACATGTTATGCATGCAAAATACTGGAAAAATTGTTCACAAGAGATTAATGTGGTTCTTAGAATAAAAAAATTAATAATTCCCGAACAAAGCGCGATGATTATTGCGCTCAACCACTCAAGTATGATAATAGAAATGGAATTGGGGTAAAACGAAAAGTTTAGTGAACTATTAGCTCCAGGTGATACTGACCTATTTGGCGAAACGGGCATCTAGTTCAAGTTCACATAGTATTTTGTTTGGATAGTTCCTATTTGTTGAATTGAATCACACCAAAGTTCATCAACCTCTCAAAATGAAACAGCCTTAATGCAGTTGCAACTAATGGATTCCATTCAAATTTCATTTCTTCCTTAGAGTTTCAATTTGCAAATTCATTAAGCAGTAAAGTCACAACGCTTTCAGTTCAAATGTCCTTCAGTAGTTGCCACTGGGAAACTATGTAAAGTTTATTGTTTATCCTCAACTCAAAACGCAATAGAAGAATTTCACTCCTAGAAAATGCAACGCGGATTCGAAAACTTTTGTTTTAGTCGTGATAGAAAATCCGGGAGCTTGTGAAAATCTTCGGAGGATAAAACAAAACTACAATATTGTTGCGCACACAAACTTAACACTTTTTTTGGTTACGAAACTTTTTGTTTCTTTTCCATACGGAATGCCTCCATGAATATCCATTAGCAAAAACTACTCACTCAACTCGGAACTTCTACTAATGTATTATCGATTATGTTCGAAATGCAGTATCTTGAATTATTAATAACGTTTGTGGTATGGAACATTCGTATTAGGTAGAAATGAAATGGATTTGGGGGTGTTTGGGTGGATCGGACCGAATAGAATAATAAGGGGGTGAAACATGCTTCCTTAAACAAAGGCAGTTAATGTTGTATTGCTGCATTTTCAATATGTGTATAGAAGAGGAGACCTCGTTGCAAAAGGCCTTTGCTGAATATTTACGGTAAGAATTATAGCATGTAATATTATAAGCCGAGAACATTATTTTAATGAGAATCCAGCTTGAACTTTGTGGGCTAACTATGAATCAAAAGGAAAAAAATATTCGGAGTTTACTCTATGAGATAGATAGTGTCCTTTATGAAGGACTGTACGACTACATCCGACTATAAACATAGATGAGTCATCATAACGGTATCCTTATCATGAAAAAATCAATTTGTATGAAAAGGGCGGAAAGTCTTTGGGATGCAATCCAATGTCACATTTTTTACAACGACACACTGTATCCCAAGTAGCACACGTTTATTGGTAGAATATTGGTGGAATATCGGTACAATATTGTGAACATATTGGCAAAATATTTGAAATGCAATATTGGCGAGAAAAAAAATGTGAACATTGTACGATAATGGTCCAATATTACTTGATTAATATTGGCGAAATATTTTCGACGCCAATAGCCTCATACTATTCTGCGAAATTGGTACACTATCACTGGTACAATATTATGAAAATATTGACAAAATATTCCAATGTTATATTGTGGAGCAATAAAATGTGAACATTTTGCGATAGTGGTCAAATACTGTTTGAGCCTTGTAAAAATAGTCTTGGTAAAATATTCTTGAAGCAATAATGGCTTCAAAACATTCAGCGATTTTGGTTTAATATCATTTCGATTCATTGGTGGAAATGAATATGCCTTATTAAATGCTGAATAATTCGGATCTTCTACAATTAGAGTTTTCCTTCATTTAATCAAGGTGACACCAGAGTTTGCCTTTCGGTCGCCATAATCACTAAGTCTGTCTTGGAAACAAGTTGTGAGAAGTATTTGATATATTTCCTTACGTTTCAAAAGATCTCTATGTAGAGTCACCTAGCGGTTTTATATCCAACTTTGATTATAATATATTTTAATATGGTTTATTGAATATTGGGCCAATGTTCAGAATTCAATACTGGTAATAAGTACTTTTTGTAATATTGTAATTTCAATAATAGCGTGAGGTTGCCATAATAATATCAATCAATATGAGTTGATATAATTTGTTAAATATTCGTGAAATAATATTCAACCAATAATATTGGGATTGCAATATTTATTCTTGATTTTGGAAGCAATATGTTGATAATAATGTTTTATCGATATTGGTAAATTTTATCGAACCTTTATTGGCCCAATATATATCAATATGATTTGTTGAATATTGGTGAAATGATATCCAACCCATCTGCTATCAAACTTAGATGTTCAATATAGTTTTTCCTCCTTAGGATCGATATAAGAGGAATATTGGCATTGCATTATTTTTCTCTATATGTTGGAAACAATATGAAGACAATTTTGTTTTGTTTTTATCGATATTGGTAAAAATCATAATACCCAATATCTATTAATAAAATTTATTGAATATAGTTGAATTAATATTCAATATATATGCTAGCGAACTACAATAATATAGTTTTTCATCTCTAAAATTGATATGAGTGGGATAAGTATTGGGATTATAATATTTATTCTATACATTGAAAATAATATTGTAACATCGATAATGGTACAAATTATTCAACCAATATCAACCCAATATTATACATATATAACAATATACATTCAGAATAGGTTGAACCCATATTCCAATTAATATAATATTGTTTTTTCAAAAATGGATCAATATTATTTTTTCATTTATAATATATTGGCCCAATATGAATAAAAATCAGCCAATATGATGTGCTATCTGGTTAGGTTATATTGGTATAACACAACATGATCAATTTGATCATATCAGGTATGCTCTCTAATTACCTGATGTTGTTGAAGTGCCGTTCCAAATCAAATCCTTATGAGTCTCTAACAATTCCACAGCTACGGCTTTCCTGAAGGCAAGTTGGTCAAGTTTGACTTCTTCACATCTGTGCATATACGAAGCATTTTGATTTACATATCGATGCAATGGCTCAGCAATGGAAAATACCATCAAAATGCGAAATTGTTCTATGCTTTGATCGCTTCGATCGACTCACCCCATATTTTCAGTATATCCTTTTATATGTTGAGTTTGCTCAGTGTAAATATTTTCTTGTTTTTTTCTTGAGAAAACCTCTTCACTTTACTTGTGGATAACTCGGAAGTTGAAATATAAGCAATAATTATAACATTACTATCATTCCACCAGTAAATCACTATCTTGTTATTCCAACCGGTATTGCTCATTGAAAATCACCTATGGTTCTCTTCCTCAAATCTTCCACATCGGTCAATGGACACTTCAGTAGCCTATTTTCCCTGATGTATCCTTCAACTTTTATTCCTCGTTGTGTAAGTTCTTTCATCAGTGACAATTATGTGGAGAAATTGTCAACAAAAATATGGAGGTTGGTGAATTTTGTTGACTGCATATTGCAAACCTACAGATGCACCAAGAACCAAATATTTATATTTCTCAAGATGGTATTTGAGCCCTGGTAAGATTCGAAATATACAATACATCCCCATGGCTCCATCAACGGAGTAGTTTTCTTCTGTTGGGGCAAATTCCAAGTATTTTTTGTTCAATACTTAAAAAATTGGTCGCACTTTGACAAATCGGTCTTTTTTGTCCAAATTATTGTTATCGACGCAGTGAAAATTGCTCAATCCATATAGAATAATATATCTCGAAATAGAAGATGAAATAATCGTGTTATTAAAATACAGGGCAATTCAGATTCGACCCCCACCATTGGGATCTCCTAAACTACAGGAGATACGTCGAAGCTTAAATTGGGGCAAAGTTGCGTATTCTAGTGCTTAAGAAAATACTGTTTTGAAACTTGGAAAATTCCGAGTATTTCCGGAAATATCGGGAAAAAACGGAAAATCGGAATTTTCGTTTTTATTTTTTTCTATCGTTATTTGACAACATAGCTCAAAACCAAAAGTACATGTTCAGATTTACTATCCGACGTTTCGTCTTCTGGCATTCATCATCAACTTTTTTTTCTGTTATGGGCGCCATATTGTTTTTTATACTGAAAAATAGTGATTCTTATTCTGATTTCATTGAAACCACAGATATTAAAAAAAAAACTACTTCATCTGAGATGGTCATGACTCCATCGAAAAATTTTGTTAAAAACTAGCTGTCGGAACTCATTAAACATCATAAGTTTGCACAAATACTTCAGTCGAAATGTCCTCATTCTCAAATGAAGAAAAACTAGATATGTTGAAACTTTATTATAAATTTGATAGGAATAGTACACTTGGCTGAGTACGGTGCGTTTCAAAAAACAAGAATGAAATCATGAGCTTGTAAAAAATGCACAAAAAGTATTACAACAAGTGTTCGAAATGATGGCCTTCCTCTTGAATACACAACCGAGCTCGTCGTCTCAAATTAAGAACAGTCCTAACAATATCCCTTCTTCTGGTAGACCTGAATTGCGTGATGATATTGTCTCTAAGTTCATCTACTGTGTCAAATTCTTGCTCTCCATAGATTCTGTTCTTTAAAATGCCCCACAAGAAAGTATCCAAAACTGTAAGGTCAGGTGACCTTGCCGGCCACCTCACTGGTCCAGAATTTCCTAACCACCTATTAGGAAATCTTTGGTGTGAATATTCGCAAACTGCTCTTTTATTGTGTGGAGGAGCCCCGTCATGCTGAAACCAGCAGCTGTTATAATTAATAAGGGGAAGCGTATCCATATATTCTTCGAATTCGTTTCTTAAGAACCGAAGATAGGTTTCCCCGTTCAAAGTATTAGAGAAGAAATGAGGTCCAAGTATTCGGTCGTCATAAATTCCAGCCCACACATTCAAACGAAACCGAACTTGTGGTCTGACTTCTCTGAAGTGTCGTGGATTATTTTCACTCCAAATGTGCTCATTATTTCCATTAAAAACACCACAGTTCGAAAAAGTACTTTCGTCGGTCCAAATAATGTTTTTCAAGAAGTTTGTAGGGTCCACCCTATTCGAGAGCCAGCTACAAAATTCCATCCTTCTGTCAGGATCACCTGGATGCAATTTTTGTAAAATATGTATCTTATAACATTTCAAACCACTTTTTTTGAATTCCCTTCAAACGCTCGTCTGTGGCACATCCATTTCTGCCGAGACTTGATGTGTTGATTTGGAAGGATATGCATTTATCTAAAAAAGTACCAAAAATAATTATACTTCTTCGGATATCGAATGAACAATTATTTTACCTCTGCTAATAAGTTACGTCTAATATTTTTTTCCATTCTGCTTCCATATTTAATTCTTGGTTTTTGAAACGCACCGTACTCAGCCAAGTGTTGGTCCAAAATTCCGAATAATGTTCTATCCGGCTGTTGTCTTTCCGGATATAATTCAAAATAAATTTGTGCTGTTTTCGTACTATTCCTATCAAATTTATAATAAAGTTTCAACATATCCCGTTTTCAATCATTTGAGAATCAGGACATTTCGACTGAAGTGTTTGTGCAAACTTATGATGTTTAATGAGTTATGACAATTATTAGTGTTTATTAAACAAAATTTTTCGATGGAGTCATGACCATCTCAGATGAAGTTGTTTTTTTTAATATCTGTGGTTTCAGAAGTGCAAATCATAACAAATTATACATCATTGAAATCAGAATGAGAATCACTATTTTTCTGTATAAAAAACAATATGAAAAAAAAGTTGATGATGAATGCCAGAAGACGAAACGTCGGATAGTAAATCTGAACATGAAAATGTGTAGCTGAAAAAAAGTATCAATGAAAATGTACTTTTGGTTTTGAGCTATGTTGTCAAATAACGATAGAAAAAAATAAAAACGAAAATTCCGATTTTCAGTTTTTTCCCGATATTTCCGGAAATACTCGGAATTTTCCAAGTTTCAAAACAGTATTTTGTTAAGCACCAGAATACGCAACTTTGTCCCAATTTAAGCTTCGACGTATCTCCTGTAGTTCAGGAGATTCCAATGGTGGGGGTCGAATTTGAATTGCCCTGTATGAAGAATTTTGCCAGTACGTTTTCTTTCATGGCACAGAGCAGTAGCTATTTTCAAGTAGTACTCCAATGAAACGATATACCGGAAAGTGTCTCGCCCTTATAACTCTTTTGTTTTTGAAAATAATGGAATGAAATTTGGATGATCTGTAAAAGACATAAAACGGCATCTTCTGTTTCAATTAACTTATGGTTTCATTTAACTTCTGGTTTCATTTTTATATTCCAATTTTTTTTTCAAATAGCAACATGGTGCCTCGTCGGGTTAGGAAAAAAGAGCAATTGATTAGGTTTCAAACTTCAAAAGATCACTTTAGAAATTTCTCAAAATGAAGAATCTTAGCAGTTAAGCATAAGATAAGATACATCGAGCAACCTGTACCTAACAAAACTGATAAAACAAACTGAATTGTCCAAAGGCTAATTACAAATCTTCAGGCATAAATTTTGTCATTACCATGTTCTTTGAATAATTAAACTAATTTACTTTTGCAGAAGCGGAGTAAAATAAGAAGTCGACCTCCTTGATGATTTTAGGTTTCATCATTTGTGTTTGTCAAAGGTTACGCGATGCATTTAAATCTCATTTCAATACCAAATGATGCTTTATTGTATGAAAGATCTAACGTTTTTTTTGACGTTTTTTAACGAAATTTTGTTCGAAACCTGTAAGTGTGCGGTATCCAATCAATCGTAATAGAATGGTCTTTTTTCCTAACGCTACAAGCAACATGTTGCTATTTGAAAAAAAAGTAATTTCATTTTCGAAATGAAATTTCATATAGCACATACATTTGGACCGAAAACAGTGAAGATGTATTTTTCCCCAAATTGTAGGTTGTAGTGATTTGAACGTATCCATAGTCTAGATTAAAAAATAAATTCAAAATAAAAAACATTGTTACAAAAAATGACAAATGATACCTACATGGTTGTATTCAGAATGTCATATGGAAACAAAAGAGCTTGGTGTCCCATTTGAAAATCGAAAGTTGGAGTTATACTTCAGTAAACGTAGTTTTATGTATTATGCAGATACTCCAAATTTCATTCCATTATCTTTGAAAACAAAATGTTATGGGGCGAGCCACCATCCGCGGACACCCGATATATACAGTCCGTTTTTTCAGCTGATCCCGCTATTGCTATCTCGGAAACGGAGAGACCTACAAGTTCGGTTAAATTGAACAAAAATTGAAAAAAATATAAGAAAAGTCTTCAACTAGTCTTTGAGCGAGACAGCCTACCAACGCAATATAGAATCAGGAAGCAGCTGGAAGCCTTGAAAGCTAACTCTAGGGATAGCTTGTCTAATCACTTTCTCAACTTTGAGAAACTTCTTCGAGAATATAAGTCAGCTGGAGAAACACTTTCAGAACGAGAGGCCATCCTTCAGTTGTTTCAGTCACTGACTGGTAAGGAATATCAAACCGTTATTAGCTCGCTTGAAACACTATTACCTGCTGATAGTTCACTCATTACCTTACCAGTGGTAAAAGGTAGATTGCTGGATGAGGAAGCCAGGCTAACTAGTGTTGGAGTTCTCAAGAATAAGGAAGAAAATTATTCCTCGGCTGCGTTTCTTTCTTATGAAGGAAGGCGTTCCAAAGGACCCCAGAACAAAATGCAGACAAGTTCTCATGAAGGTAACAAGCAAAATGGAGAGAAATTTCTATACAAGTGTCATTTCTGTCATAATGCTGGACACAAGAAGTCAAAATGTCGGAAAAGGGAAAGGTGGTTGGAGCGCAAGAAAAGTCAAGAGACTTCTGGTCAAGTCCACACAGCTGAGGTTGAGCCTAGCAATAGTCAAGATCCGGAATACGATTTCTGTTTCTCAGCCAGTAATCAGAAATGTGAAACTACAAACAATCAGGTGAAATGGTACTTAGATTCAGGTGCAAGTGAACATCTTATTTCCGATGATAGTGTTCTACAGAATGTAAGGTGTTGTGACAATCCAATTAAAATTAAGGTAGCTAAGTCGGGTCAATATCTCATAGCCGAAAAGTATGGAAGCTTGTCTCTCAATTCACATGTTAATGGTAAAATTTGTTCTATATCAATTGAAAATGTATTGTTTGTTCCTAATCTAGAACATAATCTGTTGTCAGTACGAAAGCTTGAAATGTGTGGTTTTGTTGTAATCTTTGTAAATGGTAAAGCCCTAATTACACAAAATGACAAAATTGCAGCAATAGCCCAAAGGAATGATAAATTGTATGAGCTATGTCTGGAACATCTCTCAGGATCAGCTGAGGCTCATCTCACTGAAACAGAAGCTCAGCTCTGGCATCGTCGTTTTGGCCATATCAGCAAAGCAAATCTTCAAAGGCTAACAAAGCTAGTGGATGGACTAGAACTCTCATGCAATCCTGTTGCAAGGAAAGTATGTGAGATTTGTGTTGCTGGTAAGCAAGCCAAACTACCCCATAGTCAAGGGAGAACTAGAGCTACAAGACCACTCGAGTTGATCCACAGTGACATAATGGGGCCAATCAATATCACTTCCTGGAATGGAAAGAGGTATGTTCTATGCTTTGTAGATGACTACACTCATTTTACTTCAGTATTTTTTCTGGAAGCCAAATCTGAAACCTTAAGGTATTTCAAGGCTTATGAAGCCATGGCTACAGCACACTTTAACCTCCCTATAAGTAGATTCCGTTGTGATCGAGGAACGGAGTATCTTTCGGAAGACATGAAAATGTTTTTCGAAACCAAAGGCATTCAGTATGAGTGCACCATCAGAGACACTCCACAGCAAAATGGAGTCTCTGAGCGAATGAACAGAATGTTAGCAGAAAAGGCCAGGTGCATGCTTTTAGAATCAGGTCTAATGGAAGAATTGTGGAATGAAGCTGTTCAGGCAGCAACATATGTTTTAAACAGGAGCTCTACAAGTGCACTGGATGGCAAGGTCCCTGCAGAAGCTTGGTTTGGGAAGAAACCAGATGTAAGAAAGCTTCGGGTATTTGGATGTTTAACTTTTCTACATCCATCCAAGCGACTTATAGATTGGAAATTTGGTTCAAGGACCATCAAGTGCTTTCTTGTAGGCTACTGTCACAATGGCTATCGATTGTGGAATCCTGAAGAGAGAAAAGTAATAGAAGGACGGAATGTTACTTTTGATGAATTCAGACTTGCAGGTGATAAACAGCTGGGTGAGTGGGAGGAAGTATCCCAAGCCTCAAACAGGCCCAATGCAGCTGTTTCTGTTGATGAAACATCTCAATCTGAAGATGACTTATCAGTAGAGACCTAGAACAAGAAGATCAACAAGTCGAGCCAGAAGGTGTGCGTAGAAGTTCACGCCCAAAGAAACTTCCAACTCATCTACAGGATTATATCTTAGAGGAAGATGTTGTAGTATTTGCTCTAAGTGTTGAATCTTATGTTGATAATGTACCCCAGCACTATGAGTATATAGTAGAAAGGGATGATAGAAAGGCCTGGAATACAGCAGTACAGGCAGAGATGTCAGCACTTATGCAAAACAACACTTGGACAATGTGTGAACTTCCTCAAGGAAGAAAAGCCATTGACAACAAATGGGTGTTTAAAATCAAGCGAAATCCTGATGGAGAGGTGGACAAGTATAAGGCAAGGCTAGTTGTGAAGGGCTGCAACCAAAAGAAAGGCTTTGACTACAATGAAACGTACGCACCTGTAGCCAGGTTAACAACGTTTCGATTACTTTTGTCTATCATTAGCTCTAAAAATCTTTACTGTAACCAGCTTGATGTGAACAATGCTTTCCTGAATGGGGAATTACAGGAGGATATTTATATGAAGCAACCTCAAGGCTTGGAGGATGGCACATCCAGAGTATGCAAACTGAATAGAGCACTGTATGGGTTAAAACAAGCCCCTAGGGCCTGGAATGCCAAATTCAATGAGTTTATGATAAACCTTGGCTTTAGTCAAAGTAAACATGGTCAGTGTTTATATTCCAAGATTTGTAGAGATGATATCATATTTGTACTGCTGTACTTTGATGACATCTTAATTGCTGGTAATAATTCTCAATATATTGAACATATAAAATCTAAACTTAAGTCTAAATTTAAATCTAAAGACTTAGGCAATGTGAGCTATGTTTTGGGCATCAAAATTGTTCACACAAATGATGGCATATATGTATCAAATGAGGTATATCTTAAAAACGTACTGAAGAGGTTTAGTATGGAGGAATGTAACCCTGTGTCTATACTTCTGGAAGTGCACCCACCAAGGGATTTGGAGGGTCCTTGTATTTCTGGGTTTAAGCCTTACCGTGAACTTGTTGGATGTTTAATGTATGCCACGGTGTCCACAAGACCAGATTTGAGTGTTGCAGTTAATTTTTATAGTCGGTATCAAACCAATGCAACACAAAATCAGTGGGTTGGATTAAAACGGGTTCTTAAATATATAAAAGGCACTTTAAATTATGGGTTATTTTTCCCACGTTCAAATATTTATCCCTTGATTGGATATGCAGATGCAGACTGGGCTGGTGAAGTCGATAGAAAGTCTACATCTGGATACCTATTTGAAATATTTGGAGGTGCAGTTTCATGGAGCACAAAGAAACAAAATACTGTAGCTCTGTCCTCAACAGAGGTGGAATATGTTGCACTGAGTCTAGCTGTTTGTGAATCTTTGTGGTTGAAAGGTTTGCTTACAGATATGGGAATACATATGGATTACCCACTACCTATATTTGAGGATAACACCTCGTGTATACACTTGCTGACAAAACCAAATCATTCTAAGCTCAAGCACATATATGTTAAGTTTAATTCTGTTAAAGATCTTGTGTCAAAAAATCAGGTCAGTGTTCAGTATCTTTGCTCGAGAGATCAAAAGGCTGATATTCTCACTAAAGGTCTTACAGCCGCCCATTTCATGAGACTGCGTACTGCTATTGGAGTAATTCCACTAGATTAGATTAGTTATTTGGTTTTATATTCAGATTTGATGTGAAAGACAAAATTAGCATGTAAGAAACTATCTGTATTTTTGCAAGAATGTTTAATAATAATTTTGGATTGTATTTAATGTATTTGAAAATGTGAAATTGTGGGGGGGTGTTGAGAATAGCAATTTTCCATGACCTGACTGGGGTTCATAAATAAGTTCTATGATATCTTTATGTTCTGTGGTAGTAAAAGGGTTCTATGAAAGACATATGTCAAATGTCGATGACCCCTACTCTTATCTTAGTTGTAGTAAGCTCAAGTATCTGTACCAAGCGTTTTAGAGAGTATATTAAAGTATTACACAATTAACTATCTATCAATCTCACTTTCATCAAACAGTTGTTGCCTCAAGCAGAAGGAATACTTTCAACAGATGGCTTCTCAAACAACATCGTAGGGATAATGAAATCTGTAATGAAATTTTATGGTGTGATGAGAGTAGATACACAAATAACGAATGGTTTAATAGAAAAATCCATTATCACTGACGATAAGAGAGAGATTTGGAGTTCTAGACACCAGGAGTTTACTCTTTTGAGACATCGGTGACGGGGAAATTATTTAGAATTTTTGTCGGATACTCTAGTTGAGTTGTTGGAAGATTTGCCTTCGAATATACTGAGGAAATATCAGTTTCTTCGACATGATGGAGCTCCGCCATATCGCAGAATTATTTGCAGAGGTTTCCTCAATACGACTATGGAAGGACGATGGGTAGAAAACATTGCGGGGTGTCATTTAAGACAAGGTATTTGGATCAACTTTTGGCAATATTGACGAAATGAAAAAAATCATAAGGAGGGCTTGCATGGCTATAACTCCACAACTGCTGGAAAATTGCCATAAACATACTATGGCAAGAGCGAATATATGTGTAAGAAACGATGGACGGCAATTCGAACATTTAAAGAGATATCGTGAACGACGTTGATTGTTGATTTATCTGTTATAGCCCATTTTTCCACCAACCTCACTATTGTATATAAAACATCTCTGAGTTACAATGAGTTACATACAAAAAATGTGTAATATGTTTTATGGTTCTATTATTCTATAGTATAATACTCCGTGGTGGCCGTGCTGGTAGAGCGTTCGCCTTTGGAGCGAAGGGTAGAGAGTTCAAATCCTCCATGGCCATCGGTCTCGTGCATGGCATCACACGTTAGAAGGTGAGTGCCGCGTCTTCCCTTGCTCATATGAATCCCTCGAAGACTTTCAAGGTTTGCGCGTAGGGGTGCAATCGGTTAACGGAAATAATTTTTTTTTAATATCGCAGAAATCGATTTCTTATCATTCCAACATATCTTGTTAAGTTTTTCAAAGGCTACCTAGAAAAAACTAGTTGACAGAGGATCACCAGGTAGAAGTCCAATGCTTGCCTGAAATTAACCACCTTCTTTATTTTACACCAAGATCCGTACTGCATCACACCAAATCAACATCATAAAACCTATAAATGTAATTTTCTACTTTTCCGCAGAAAATATAAATGACATTCAATTGAAATAAATTCTTTATTGATCTGAACATTTCAATCATTTCATGTAGGTAGGAGCCTAAATTCCAATCATCAAGTCAGCAAATCCGGGAATTAGTTAATTAATATAATGGAATCGACTTCACAAAGACTCGTACAAACGTTTTTACAGCGGGTGACTTCGCCGATAAAAACTTCAAACCTACTTTGAAATGTCGTTATAATTAAAAGTTTCAAAACTGTTGAATGGTCTTAATTGCATTTGAAAGTTAATGACAATATTCATATTTTTGCTCTAGATCTTGGCTTTGAAGCTTCCATTGACAACTTCAACATTTTTATAAGTATCTCATTATTCAGCATTGTAGAGATTAGAAAATGTTCCTTAATTTTATGGTATTCATCCATAGAAAGAGAAAAGTGGTTTCGTAATTTGTTAAATAGATGTTAGGAACCTGAAATTTGTTTTCAAATTAATATTTCCAACTTTATATGAGTATACGCTTGGCAAATATTGTTGTTCCTATGAATATTGGGTGAGCAGTAGAACAACCGCTGCCCTTTCTTGTCCCTCCCTATTAAAGTTGTTAGTGGATATTTACCACTTTCTGTTTATCGTTCGCGCATCTCAGAGGCACAGCTACATTTGCCAAGCTGTACAGTGAAACTATCAAAATTTCAAGAAAGTCCTCTTCATTTGATTTGATTGGGAATGTGAAAGATCCAAAGTCAACAATGCCAACAAACGACAGAATTTCAATAAATTATCGTTTTATTGGCAGGTGGAACGCAACATTCCGGTCTAGTGGAGTGGGGTACTAATATTCATTGACCTATCTCGAAAGATATGGGAGTCGGGGATGAAACTTATCTGAACGATAACAAAGAAAATAAATATCAGAGAAAAAACATTCAAGTTGTATATATAAGAATAAATAATAAAGGTTTTCTAGTGGTCTACTGGTCCTATTTTATTCTTAATCAGCATGAACGATATTCTGGAAATTTTTTATAGTGAAAATATTGCATATCATGCCAAGTAGCCCACCTATATTGGTAGAATATTGGTATAATATTGTAAACATGTTGGCAAAATATTCGAAATGCAATATTTGCGAGAAAAAAATTTGAACATTCGGCGATATTGGTCCAATATTACTCGAATAATATTGGCAAAATATTCGCGAAGTAGTATTAGCCTCAAAATATTCAACGATATTTGTACAATATCGCTGGTAAAATATTCTGAAAATATTGGTAAAATATCCAAACGTTATATTATCGAGAAGTAAATTGAACAAATATTGTTTGAACATTTCGACAATAGTAGTGGTGAAATATTCTTGAAGCGATAATGGCATCAAAACATTAAACGACAATGGTACCTATATTTGTGAATATGCCTTGGTGAATTATTAATTATTGTCTTTTAGTTCATCAAGGTGACAACAGAGTCTGCCTTTCGGTCACCATAACCACTGAGTAACTTTCCTTGAAAACAAGTCATTTGAAGTATTCAATATATCTTCGTAGGTGTTAGAAAACGTTCTATATGTTGAGCCAACTAGCCGATTTTTATCCAGGTTTGATCATAATATAATTTTAATAAGGTACATTGAATATTCGGCTCTTATTTGAAATTCATTTTATTCTAGATGTTAGAAACAATATGAGGACAATATTGTTTCATCGATATCAGTAGATATTATTGAACCAATACTGACCCAATATAAGTTAATAACATTGTTGAATATTAGCGAAATAATATTCAACCAATTTGCAATCACACTTGGATACAGTATAGTTTCAATTTCTAGAAACGATATGAGAGGAATATTGGGATTGCAATATTTATTCTAGATGATGAAAACAATATGAAGACAATATTATTTAATCGATAATGGTAAATATCATTGAACCAATATTGACCCAATATTAGTTACTATAATTCGTTGAATATAGTTGAAATTATATTTAACCAATGTGCTATCAAACTTGGAAATACAAAATAGTTTCTCATCCCTAGAATCGATATGACTGGAATATAAGGATTGCAATATTTATTCTAGATGTTAAAAACAATATGTAGACGATATTGTATCATCGATATTGGTAAAAATAATTCAACCAATATTGACCCAATATTATGTGTGACAATATACTTTAGAACAGGTTCAACCAATATTCCATCAATATTATTGATATAATATTGTTTTTTGAATACTATTTTTCATTTACAATATATCTATATTGGCCCAATATGAAACCAAGAATCAGGCGATATAATGTGCTACCTGGGATATCACTAATTATGCTGATGACAACAATCTGTCAGGTTCAGGCACAAACTACCCAACATTATCATAGAGCTTGTGGTCTATGATTACCAGTTTCTACTCGTTCTCCTGTCTGGTTCACAAAAAACAATTCAATCTTAAATGTAGACAACACTAACATCACATATTATTCAGAACATCAAAACAAACGAGTGGGAAACCACTGAGGAAATTGTGTACACTAATTCCCAAAAATCATAATTCCTCTAATACCCAAGTAATACCGAGTAATACCATGTGGCTGAAGTTAGCTTCAGATTTGAATCTGCGCTCCCGCCAATTCATAGTGGACCAGACAAATAGTGCTCAAACAGAATTTAAGGCTAAGTAAAATGTAATTTTTTGATACTTCATCGGATGTTCGTCAGTTGTGGACCTATGCACATGTTTTTGGAAAAATATGAATTCAAAAAGAGGAATGTTTGCTGCTATTTCAATCCGACATCTCCGTCACCTAAGTCATACATCGTGTGATATGAAATATATCATTCATGAAAAAAGCCATCTGGAAAGAATCGACTGAGTAAAGAACATACTAGTTACAAAAAGTTCGGGGTCACAACCCTTAATTTTGAATCATATTATATATCTGCAACACAAAAATCTGATGTTGTCACTGTTGTCAGGCATGTTGATGGGTGTCTGGGGACGATATGCTCGATTATGCCCATACGGAGATTCAGATGTCCCAACTTCACTAACGGGGTGACAACCCCTCATAGCGAATCATGTTATAGATCAGTTACACAATATCCGACGTTGTCAGGCATTGTGGAAAGTGTTCGAGGACACAATAGGATCTGCTCGAGTATATTCATACGGAGATTCAGATGTGTCAACTTCACTAAGGGGGTGACAACCCGTCATTACGAATCATGTTATAGATCGATTACACAAAAATCTGATGTTGTCAGGAATTTTGGAAGGTGTCTGGGGACACAATAGAATCTGCTCGAGTATGCCCATACGGAGATTCAGATGTCCCAACTTCACTAAGGGGGTGACAACCCGTCATTACGAATCAAATTATAGATCGATTACACAAAAATCTGACGTTGTCAGGAATTTTGAAAGGGGTCTGGCGACACAATAGGATCTGCTCGAGTATGTCCATACGGAGATTCAGATGTCCCAACTTCACTAAGGGGGTGACAACCCGTCATTACGAATCATGTTATAGATCGATTACACAAAAATCTGACGTTGTCAGGAATTTTGAAAGGCATCTGTGGACAAAATAGGATCTGCTCGAGTATGTCCATACGGAGAATCAGATGTCCCGACTTCTCTAAGGGGGTGACAAACCGTCATTACGAATCATGTTACTGATCGATTACACAAAAATCTGACGTTGTCAGGAATTTTGAAAGGTGTCTGGGGACACAATAGGATCTGCTCGAGTATATTCATACAGAGATTCAGATGTCCCAACTTCACTAAGGGGGTGACAACCCGTCATTACGAATCATGTTATAGATCGATTACACAAAAATCTGACGTTGTCAAGAATTTTGAATGGTGTCTGGAGACACAATAGGATCTTCGTGATTATGTCTATGGAAAGATTCGGATGTCCCAACGCCACTAACGGGGTGACAAAATTTCATTACGACTCATATTCTAGGTCGGTTACTCAAAAATCTGACGTTGTCAGGCATTTGGGAAGGTGTTGAAGGACACCATATAAAATGCTTGTGTATTTTCATATAGAGATTCAGACGTCTCAACTTCCATAAAGTAATGACAACCCTTCATAATGGGTTATACAAAAATCTGGTTGTTATTAGTAGTAGACAACAAGGTGCCAGGTAGCCGAGTGGTCTAAGGAAACGAAAGTCAAATCACTCTGGCTGTTGAAGACAAAATCAAGGTGCCATCATCCGTATAAAAATGAAAATAGTTATTACATTTTTTTGAAAATTTGCCAAGTCTGCAAATAATTGTTTCACTTGATGATCGGCAACTTACAAAATACGCTAGATTGCTGACAAAAGTTTTTTAATTCCAGAGAACAGTCCTGTATATAGAACAACTTGTCATTTGTCCTCCTACCCTTGTATTTAGTTTTCCTTGAATTAGCATGTTGTTGATTGTCTGACTGTGGAATATGACAATACCCACAACACCATGTACTGGTATAATATAACATTTTATTCAAGAAAAGTCAATAACATAGGACATAGGAGAGAAATGACACCTAACTATGAATGAATGAGGGTACTCAGTAAGTGATTTAACACTTGTTTTGAGACAAAAACAATAAACATCAAATAAATGAATACATATACCGATAGTGTTAAAATATAAAAAAACATAAAATAAAATGATAAAAGTACACATAGATAGTGTCGTTGAAATAATAAAAGTTGGTACAAATACGTGTATTTAAAAAATATTGTAATAACATTTAAAATTTTCAATAATACTACTTAGTCTATAATCAGTTGGAACCAGTAAATAAATCTCAATTGGCATATACATTGAATATATTCAAGAACTGGTGGCGAAATATCATTGGAAATAAGACGTTATCATCTTCTTAGAGTTGCTAATGATGTAGGATTTCAGCTGTTGTATGAAATTTGCAACAGAGCTTGTATTTTTTATATTTTTGGAGCAATATATGAATATGCTCGTTGGCACAGTGTTTTTGCCATTTGTGGAACTAGGAAATTCGCGTGTTATAGCCGTATGATGGAACTTGTGCTATATGTTTGTTTTGATGATACTTCAAGTTAGCCGCATAGTAATATAACTGTCGAACATCAAATAGTTTGGCTGCACCATAAAGTTTATCACTTGGAAATGTTGGTTCTCTCGAATAATTCTTAGGAGCCTTCTCTGTACTACTTCTAGAGAGTTCAGGTGAGTGTCTGCTGTATTGACAAGATATTTACACAAATGATCTGTGATCAAATATTTTTATTCCCTTTTGGCATACTTTGACGTACCATATATTTAGTTTTCTTTGCATGCTCGCTTGTTTCTCTTTAAGCATCTTGATGTATCACACTTTTCCCATGTCCTATACCAACGGACAATAGATGGTACGGTTTCATCAGTGTCACGTATCGACAAGCTTTTCGACCAATAATTAATCTTGTTGCATACTAATTTTCATGCTACTTCCAGTCTTCTTCTTCATATTTATATATTTTCTCGGGTGTTACATTCTCCCTCAACATTGGGATTCATAGTTGATATATTATCATTATCGTGGCTATTGTCTTTACTAACATATGAACGAAGACGCAATGTCAAACATATCATGGCATAGGTACGCAACGGGATGGAAAAATCAAAAGACACTGACTTTGGCGACTGACCACATCGTACTCTGTACCAATTTGCTTTAAACAACAGTAACTTTCATAAGTGCTTATTTCTATAGCAGCAACTATTGTACAAGATCAATAGGGTTATAGAATTTTCTTAAATGAAATTGTGACTGTTTGTCTTACTATTGCCGCATCCTCACTGCCTCCTCTTACATCCGATTCATGCATAGTCTCTAACTCTGATGTAGGTAGTTCAACATCCACCGTCAAGATATTTTATGCACTAACATAATAGATATGCACCCATGCTATGGACTTGCACTATTCTTGCAGTTCTCACAACAGTTTACACACGCCAGTACAATCATCAATTCTCATCAAGATATGACCAACCATTTTTTCGACATGGGATATAATGAAAGGTTAATTTCGTACCGAGCAAACTCCTATCATATTTGTAACACTATTCATACCCATCCACGTTGATATCAGGTCATCTAGAACGATGAACATAGATGGTGATACGTCTTTTCAAAGTGATGGAGACAATCGTTCAATGGCTTGAATTATTTTCGCTTAACGATAAGCATCGGCTGCTACCTTACTGTAAGAGTGACGTAAACATTTCCAACTAAGTTGAAGGTCAGAGGTGTTTTTGAGAGATACTTATACGGTAGGTGGCAGTCTCATCCAGCTTATTCGTGACAAGTAGTTACTTATTAAGGATAATGGCGTGTTCACATCTTCATGGACAAACTCCAGCAGTTCCTACTGCGTCCTCGCTACACTTCACCACATCTTTCGTGTTATGTTTATAACTCTCTTCGTACAGGTTAGTTGACCCATTTGGAATTTGTGACGTCTGAACCTCCACAGGCCATGAACAGCAGTCCATAGTCCTCAAAACCCTCCTGCAAAAATGCCTCACACTGTCAGATTTTTGTGTAACCGACATATACTCTGTTCCATGTTGAAGGGTTTTCACCCCTCAATGGAAGTTGGGACGTCTGCATCTCTATATGGACATACTCGAGTATTTCATATTGTGTCCTAGCACTCCTTCCAACATGCCTGACAACGTCAGAATTTTTGTGTTACCGACCTATACTCTGTTCCGCGATGAAGGGTTGTCATCCACCAATGGAAGTTGGGACGTCTGACTCACCATTTGGACATAATCGGGCAGTTCCTATTGTGTCCTCAACTACCTTCACATATGCCTGACAACGTCAGATTTTTTTGTAACTCTATGAACTTTAACATGATTCGTAATGAAGCGTTGTCACCCCCTTAGTGAAGTTGGGACATCTAAATTTCCATACGGGCATAATCGAGCAGATCCTATTGTGTCCTCATTTACCTTAAAAAATGCCTGACAACGTCAGATTTTTGTGTAACCGATCTATAACATGTTTCGTAATGACGGGTTGTCACCCCGTTAGTGGAGTTGGAACATCGGAATCTCCATATGGGCATAATCGAGCAGATCCTACTGTGTTCTCAAACACCTTCAAAAATGCCTGATAATGTCAGATTTTGTTGTAACCGATCTATAACATCTCCGTATGAATATACTCGAGCAGATCCTATTGTGTCCTCGAACACTTTCCACAATGCCTGACAACGTCGGATATTGTGTAACTGATCTATAACATGATTCGCTATGACGGGTTGTCACCCCGTTAGTGGAATTGGGACATCTGAATCTCTTAATAGACGTACTCACAAAGATCCTATTATGTCCTCAAACACACTTCAAATGCCTGACAACAGATTTCTATGTAACTGTATGATCTTTAACATGATTCGAAATGACGGGTTATTGTAACCACCTTAGTGAAGTTGGGACATCTGAATCTCCGTATGGACATACTCAAGCAGATCCTATCGTGTCCCCAGACACCTTTCAAAATTCCTGACAACGTCAGATTTTTGTGCAATCGATCTATGACCTGATTCGTAATGACGGGTTGTCAACCCCTTAGTGAAGTTAGGACATCTGCATCTCCGTATAGACATACTCAGGCAGATCCTAATGTGTCCCCATACACCTTTTAAAATTCCTGACAACATCAGATTTTTGTGTAATCGATCTATAACATGATTCGTAATGACGAGTTGTTGCCCCCTTAGTGAAGTCGGGACATCCTAATCTCCGTATGGACAAACTCATGCAGATCCTATTATGTCCTCGAACACTTTCCACAATGCCTGACAACGTCGGTTTTTGTGTAACCGATCTATAACATGATTTACTATGAGGGGTTGTCACCCCGTTAGTGAAGTTGCATATTCTCTTGTGTCCCCAGACACCCATCAACATGCCTGACAATATCAGATTTTTGTATTGCAGATATATAATATGATTCAAAATAAGGGTTGTGACGCCAAACTTTTTTCAACTAGTATGTTCATTACTCAGTCGAATCTTTTCAGATGGCTTTTTTCATGAATGATGTATTTCATATCAAACGATGTATGACTTAGGTGACGGCGATGTAGGATTGAAATAGCAGTTCTCAAACATTACATTTTTTGAATTTATATTTTTTCCAAACACATGTGCATAGGTCCATAGTTGACGAACATCTGATGATGTATCAAAACATTAAATTTTACCTAGCCTTATATTCTGTTGGAGCACTATTTATCTGGTCCACTATGAATTGGCGGGAGCGCAGATTCAAATCTGAAGCTAACTTCAGCCACCTAGTAATAATACCTACTCTATCCAAGGTACGAAAGCAATGGAAATCCGTAGACCATTTTTTGTTTTTTTTTCATTCTACAATTGTGATTCCAACACCGATGTTTTCTGATATCCAGAAATTCCCGATTCCATGGGTTAATGACCTTGTTTTTGTCGTCCTTCTTCAACGATATAATTCCTGTAATACCCCTATGTATAACTCGAGTAATATACCTGTTATTCCTGATTGATGCCCATTAATTTTCGACTGATACCCCTATTTCCCGACTAATACCCACTAATGCCCAATAATTTACTAATACACCTAATTCTACACTAATACCCAAATGATACCACTAATTCCCAGGGCTTTTGCACCAAAATTTCCCAGCGGTTTTCCCCTCGACAACAAAGAATTAAAACTCCAAAAACAATTATTGAATTACTAAATAAAAGAATGGCAGGACCAAATTTTAAGTTATGCATATAAATGAACATCTACTTTGGCAAACACATATCATAAATATAGAGAAGAAATTGAACCAAATATGCAACCAAGTAATAATATAGTTATTAATGTTAAAAGGCCGACATGTAGCAAATAACGGATGAGATTGAATATTGTAATCCGAGGCGCAGCCGAGGATTTTAACAACCGTATCCATTATTTGCGTATCGGCTGTGTGTCGTTCACGACTTTTCGTAATCCCGCTAACAGATTACATTTTGATTCCGATGAAAAAACAAACCCCGTACCACGTAATTTCACAGAAAAATCCCAACATCGTGTTGCCATGGAACAACTCAACAATATCACAACAATCGTCAGTTTTTTGTGTTCGCGATTTCGCTTCAACAACCATGGATGAAATTGAAGAAATTGAGGAACAAAATCTAATTTTTTAGGAAATATTGGAAGAATCATGTGCAGCGATTGTTGATTTACTGCCGAAAATAACTCAAGAGTGATATCAAAAAGGATATGAAAATTTTGAATAGTGGCGTAAAAGCAGAAATGTAAAGGTGGTTAATGAAGATGTATTATTGCCAACTGAAAAATGATTCAAGGTACTTTTGCATTTTTGTATCTGTAGAACTTGACCACCATACTGAACAAAATTATTCACAATCGGGGTGGCCTGAAGGGGAGGAAGGATATTGTTGCATGTGAGAAATCAAATTCACGTACCATAATACTTTCAATACGTAGCAATATGAAATTTAAATAGCAAAAATAATTTTTTGCGATTTTTTGCCCAGTTAGATAATTTTGAACTTTTTTGAAGCCCTGTATCTCGGCGCGTATTGAGTCAAATAAAACGTTTGACTCGTGCAAATGTTATACAAAAATTAATGAAGTAGTCATAGGGCGCAAGGGAAAAAAGTTATAGAAGAAAATCTGAAAAAAGTGCATAAAATCATGGTTTTCTCTCCACCTCCAAACTTCCACAAGACAATATTATTGGATAGATGTGGTGGAGCAACGCTGTGCCATATCAATCCACCACCTGAAGTTTCATTTAGCTGGTATTCACTTTACTTTCTTTCTATGCCGTTTAGACTATACCTGTACGTCATATTTCCACATTTTAACTTCCCTTTTCATAAATAAATGTACTTCTTTTTTCGCCTATTATGAATATCATGATGTTAGGCTGGTGCAGAAACGAATTCTAAACGCTTAAAAGAAGCAAAAAAAAATAACAGGCAAAGACCAGGTCGAGAATGTTGTAGTGGTTCCAACTTTGAAGAAAAACAAAAATTAAACACGAAACCACACAAAATGATGAAATGGGGTGCAGTTTAGGGTTTGAAAAAAGTTTTTTGGGATTTGCGGTGAAACGAGACCTCTAAGCGGTGAATGTTCTAAAAAAAAGTTGTAGTTAATGAAAAAACAAAAACTTTTGTATCCAACCTCAAATTAAATGTCAAAATGGCCAAAAAACGATTTTCAGTTTTTTTTTTTCTCGCTTATAAATGATTCAATTCAGTTGAAAATTTAGGCATAATTTTTTCGCGATTCAGGTGACAACTGGTTTTCGAGCAAGGTACATTTTTCGAAAAATTACCCTCATATTCCACATACAATTGTTCTGGTGTTTTTTTATATTTCGAAAGTCTATAAGTGATCATTTAAATTGTTGAAATGTCTTATTTGTAATGGTTTATGTAACTTGCAGGTTTATTTTTCGTTAAATAGCTTAAAATTGAGAAAAACCGACAACAAGTCTCTCTGAATCATGATTTTCTCAATATTTTCAATGATTTTCAGTAGTTATTGAAAAAAAGTAACAGGCAAGAACCAAGAACACTCAAAATGGTGAAGTGGGGATGCAGTTTAGGGGTTGAAAACGTTTTTTTTGCGATTTGCGGCGAAGTGTAACCTCCTAGCAAAATATTTTTGGTGAAAAAGTTGTAGATAATAAAAAAATCAAAAACTTCTTCAACACTTTTTGACATAACCTCAAATTAACCGTCAAAATGACAAAAAAACTATTTTTCAGTATTCTTTTTCTCGCATATAAATGATTCAGTTCAGATGAAAATTTGTAAATATATGTCTTTATTTGTGTTGAATAAGCTTGATTTATTCGCAGATAAAAAGACTTCCAGTTTTCGAGTTATTAAATTTTTCGAATAAAATACCTTCAAATTTGTTTCTATTTCGAAAGTCTATCTAGCCGACTGCCGTTATAAGGTTTACGCAGTCATCGTCCACTGTGGTTTAGAGATCATTCTTGCCTCTATAGAACGGACTAGTATAAATTTGATGATAGTTGCGTGAATAATAGTTATTTGCATATTTAGAGCGCAATGTGATTGAAAGCCGCTCGACAAAGAGAGTTACCGCGCGACGCGAAGCAAAGCGCGGTGATCTTTGGAGAGCGGCAATGACTCTTTGTGCTCGAAATACACACATGATTTTTTCTACAAACGCAGCTCTTAGATATAAAAACGATCGACACTTCATTTAACATAAGCACATATTACCTTTGAGAAAATGTACACTCAGCAGTAATTCCAAATGTATAAGCTATCCAAATATTTCATCATTTACATCTCTAACAAAAGAAAAAAAAGGAAAATAATTTGCAAAAAAAAATACCGAACTCCAAGATCCAACTCACGCCGAGATCGATGCCAGATTGGTAGGAAGAGTTTCTAACCTTGACACCACCAAACAACACAAAACAAAAGTATCTTTATTCAGGTCTTGAATTTACATGCCATTTCACTAAAAAGTTCACTCAAGATATGGAATTTGACGGCCCTCTACATGGTCCTAAAGAGATCCTATACCTTGAATGGAGTGTGGAGGGTCTTCATTGATTCCCTTTCGGAAACCAATGCCGTCCTGGCCTGCAACAACTCCTCAGCTCCCCGAGAGGTAACGGATGAGCTGCTCCGTTGGTGATAGCGGATGCACTCGTATTTCAGCTTTCTGACTTACGGTTCTTAGCCTTTCCTGTCTCCTGCTATGCTCATACAGGAATTTATTGAAACAGTGATCAGATCGTGGAAGTGCATTCAGAGTTGTTTAAACTTGTGTGTATTCCTGTTGACAGCAACGCAGTTCCTTGAAAAGTTTTGAATTTATTGTCTTCACTTTCCATCGTGCAAGAATAGGTTCGTTTTCAACAAAAGCTAGGGAGATCGAGCGTTTTTTCAATATTCTCGCTCTAGAGCGTAAAAGCTGTCACAAAATGACATTTCTCGGAAAACATCAACTTTGCGTACAGATCTGAATGCGTCAAAGGCTTTGGTAAGCGGTAGTAGAAAAATTGTTTTCTTTCGATTTGGACCTTTTGGACCCTCTGGAGACCCCACACATCCTGTTTTATCGGAAGACAGTGATTCAAAATTCGACGGACCTCTTTAGGAGTTATCATTCAACCAATACCAACTCTTCAGATGATGTGGTGTTGCAGGTTTTACCGGGTTTCCCTGCAGCTGTGAAAGCGAATTATTTTTTATCATTCTTTTTGCTGTTACTCTGTCATTGGTTCTTTACATAATGAAGTATATTCCATAAAAAAATCAACCATTTTAGTCGTAGAAATGACTACTACGAAATGGTCTATGTAACAAAAATTGAGAAAAAAGTCTCTCTGAATCATGATTTTCTCAATGTTTTCAATTATTTTAATTTTTCTTCATTATTTTCATAACAAAAAGTAGTTTATATCAAATTATTCATAATAAATTATTGGAACACATACTTATACTACGAAATTAATTTTATAATGTCAGTTTTATTCTTTTCTACATCTATCGAAAATCATTGAAAATATTGAGAAAATCATTATTCAGTGAGACTTGTCGGGTTTTCTCAATTTTATGCGGTTTACCGATGAAGTTTACCGATGAAGTTACATAAACCATTCGGAAGTAGACAACAATCAAAATAATCACTTAAAGACCTTCGAAGATAAGGGTATTTATTTCGAAAAATGTGCCTTACTCGAAAACTAGTAGTCTTCTGGATTGCTAAAACACCGTACCCTCTCAACACAAAAAATTACATATTCCTACAGATTTTCAATTGAATTATAGTTATTTAAGTAACAAGGAATGTAAAGACGTGTTAACATTCAAGGTGAGCGAGTACGATCCGAGGCAAAGCCGAGGATTATCGCTTGCCGAAGATGTTAACAGTCGATACATTCCTTGTAACTTACCTAAGTATACGTTTTTCCAGCTGCGTGTTGACATTTCTCAAAATTTCCCTGGATTGAAGTTTGTATTCTTACCCTTTCTTCAAGATTATTCGTTCCGCTATTTCATTCCAAGTTGCTTTTGCGCATTACAATGTTACCGAATAAACAGACAACAATAATATTCAAAAAGTCTCATAACCTAAAAATTGATATAAATGAACTGAAGGTAAATGACACTATTTATATTCCGTTGTCAAGATGAATTAATAAACGAATGATATAGCCCATATACCTGCTTTGTTGCTAAGCATGGATGGACTATTTACAGTGGGAAAAATCAATTATAAGCGAGAAAAAAAAATACTGAAAAATCGGTTTTTTGCCCTTTTGACATTTAATTTGAGGTTATGTCGAAAAGTGTTGGGTACAAAAGTTTTCGATTTTCTCATTATCTACAACCTTTCTATCGAACATTTTCCGCTAAGAGGTCACGTTTCGCCGCAAATTGCACAAAACCGTTTTCAACCCCTAAACTGCATCTCCATTTCACCATTTTTAGTATTATCGTGTTTATTTTTTTTCCAAAGTTGGAACCTCAACAACATTTTCCACATGGTCCTTGCCTGTTACTTTTTCTCAAAGAATAATTAAAGGCACCAGTCTAATACTGGCCGTTTCTTTTATCATGTGGTAACATTGCTATATTCTAAACCGTATTAGATACAAAGACGATTGAATGGGGAAAAGGGTAACTATTGTGGTGAGCAGTAAGTTGGTCGAAGAGAATTAACAGGTACTCACGCCCTTCTCAAGTAATACAGGGAAAACTAGAAATGCTGATTTTTGGTTTTCACGAATAGAATTGTTAATTCAGAAAATATAAAAAAATAGAAAAGGACTGTTTTATTTGATTCGAAATGTACTATAACGATATTACTATAAATCTTTAAGTAAACGTTTCGTGTCAACACGGCCACCATCAACTTTTTTTTCAAATACGGACCTGTCTTTTTCATAACAGATTTTGATAAAGCGATAAAATAATTTATTTTTATAACAATTCATTTTAAATAACTAGCATCATCAGTGACTAAAATTTTTAATTACGGCCTTGTCGTTAGTTCTTTTGTAAATTGTTTTATTCCTTCAAAACTTATTCAACTATTGGCATTCATCAGACATTACCCAATAATTTCGAACAGAAGATGCCCCAACACAACGAAAATTCGTATTTTTCGTTTTTTGAAATTTTTGTGTTACAGTAATCCTTGTTTCTATGTTGATCTCTCCTGAATCAACTTTTATACGGAATATTTTTATAATTCTCAATCCTGGAAGTAACGAAAATAGTTTTTGGTCAAAATACGATTGTGGTATAATTTGGTACAATTAAATAAAATCTCACTACATTTACCATTTTTAAACAATGGTTTATGTGGCAGGGAAAACAAATGAGTTGTTGATATCTGTAAAGAACTGTCAGACGTTGTTCATACACTCGGTTACATCATTTTAAAGATATATTCAAAGGACTGATATGCTATTTATTTATGCAAAATCACATAGAAATCCTCTTTTGGCAAGAAATATGTATGGTGAGCTATAATACCTGAATCGTCGTATTCCAAACATTCAGATGTCCAGACGATTAGAAAGTAATTTGAGAGACTGCGGTGCATTTGACAGAAATAAAACTAGAAAATGTGTTGTTACTGGAGGTATGAGGAACCAAATGAATGTTTTGGGTAAGAAAATAGGTATTACCTTACAAAGATTAACAAGGTGAAAAAAAAAACATTTTTTTTTTAGGATTGGTCAGTTACAAAAATGTTTCTGATCAAAATTGTTCCCTACGAGAAATTGCCACAAACTAGGGATTTCTGTAAAATCTACCAAAAATATTTTACAAAAGAACAAATACAGGATACGCAAAGTTCATCACCTTAATGAAAGGGATTACGGAAGGAGAGTACGATTTGCGATGTGGTTAAGACGTAGAAATAGAGAAGTTGGATATATTTGTAAAAAAATTATATGCACTGACGAATCAAAATTCATCAACAATGGTTGGTTTAACACAAACATCCATTATAGGTGAAATAATACGAATGAACATTTACATAGAGAAACCAGTTTCCAGGAAATGTTCGGAATAAATGTTTGCTTGGGAATTGTGGGAACAACCATACTAGGTCCTTTCTTTTACGGTGAGCATTTGAAAGGTGGAATGTATTTACATTTTTTATCCAATGAGTTTGATTGCTACTTAGATGAATTGCCATTGAACATCCGCCGTGAAATACAATATTTTCAACAAGACGATGCCCCTCCCCATAATGCAGCAATAGTAAGGGAACATTTAGATGCAATATTCCCAACAAAATGGATTGGAAACAATGGACTAATTGCCTGGCCAGCTTGATCCCTAGACCTTACTCCTTTAGATTTGTTTGTCTGGGGAGACATAAAGGATAAAGTTTTTTTTTGAAACTTAGAACAGATATTGACAATCTCAAACAAAAAATAAGAGATGCTTGTAATTGCATCACACCCATCATGCTAGAAAATTGCCACAGAAATTGTATGGACAGACAACTTATGTGCATTCAGTAGAGAGATCGTCAGTTCGAGCATTTAATGTAGTTTGACATGTAGAATTCTTTTTCTGTATTGGTTTCATTTTCCCCCAATAATTCATTATAAAATGACATTTATTTCTTGTTGTTTTGTGACCTCACTGGTTATTAAATCCTGAATTTAGTTGGGAAAAGATCAAGATAACTGAAACCACTATGATTCTTTTGCCGACGTATGAAAGTCGAAACGTCGGCAAAAGAATCATAGTGGTTTCAGTTATCTTGACCTCTTCCCAACCAAATTCAGGATTTAATAAAATGACATGTTTTTCTGTTTGATTTCTGTTTCTGTTTTTTTCTGGGGTAAATTGCTTCTGTTCTTCTCTGAAACTGCAGATATCTTTTATGCATGTTTATAGTGCAAATACAATTTACATATATACAGTTATTTAAAACGTATCTGATAATTTATTTCGAAGCGTTAGGTTTTGTGGGATTCATGAACGAACTAACAATAGGACCGTAATTGAAAATGTGTGTCACTGAGGATACTAGTTATTTCAAATGGAACGCTATAAAAATATCAAGTGTGATGTACCAATGAATTGTGATTTTATCGCGTTATCAATACCTATTTATAATAAAAAAGGCAGTTCCGTATTTGAAAAATAAAGTTGATGGTGGCGGTGTTGACACGAAACGTTTAATTAAATTTATTGTCTCATCGTTATAGTTTATTTTGAAAACAATAAAACTTTTTTATATTTTCTGAAATAACAATTTCATTCGTAAAAAACCGAAATCAGCATTTTTAGTTTTTTCTGTATAACCCTATTACCTATTAATTACGGTTCAGAATTTAGAAATGTTACTACATGATAAAAGAAACGGCCTGTATGTCGTGATTACCAGTCAATTCAGATTGATGTAGACAATTTTCATTGCAGGCCAACAGAAGTTACCCTAGTACTCATGAAAATCTAATTTCAATTTTAATAACGTTTTATGGCTTTGCATCATTTCAATTTTGTTCCAGGTCGCAGCCACGACAAATCCTTCACCCTGTTCCGTCTGGGTCAGAAGTCTTCGGCCGGCGTGAAAGCCTTCGTCGAGACGGGTCGCTCCGATATTCTGGAGGAACAAAGCCAGGGCGATGGTGGCGTCTACGATGAGTTCAACGCACCCCCTATCACCACCGGCGTGGGTAGGACGGAAGCCGAGTTCTTCGTCGATGGGAATCATTCTAGGGTGAGTAAAGAAGTTCAGTTTTGTGTAAGGTAACCGTGATATAATATGGATTCGTATTACAAGTAGAAAATGAATTGAAGCCAACGCAGGAAATGAGATGGAAAGTGTTGAAAAATTGAAATAGACCAGCTTCTTGCGCGTTGCTGTACAAGATCATGGAAGGAAAACACGAAAGACCATTAAAGTGCAGAATTTACGTTTTCAACAAATAATGATGAATCTCGAACTTAACAGTATTTTCTTATTGCTGTTGTTATTTCCGTCAACCGATTGCACCCCAACCCACAACCCTCGAAAGTCTTCGAGAGATTTGTGTGAGAAGGGAAGACGTAGCCCTTACCTTTTAACGTGTGATGCCATGCACGAGACCGATGACCATGCGAGGCTTTGAACCCTCGACCTTTCGCTCCAAAGGCGAACGCTCTACCACCACGGCCCATAATAGAATAGACCAAGCTATAGAGGTTTTTTCCCCACAAAATACAAGACTCAAATGAGATGACTTTGAGTTTTTCTGCATAGTGTAAGACTGAAATGGCCTATACTATTTTTTATAAGATAGTTCGTTAATGAAAACCCCCGTTTTCGCCCCAGCAGAATCGATTTGTGGAATTTTTTAAACAAGAAATAGTGAAAAATATTACAACATTTTTGTTTTTTTGGAAATATCTCAAAGATTATTCAAGGAATCGTTTTACCATTGAAATAATTTTTATAGAGATTTATAAAACCTACAAAACGGATTTTTATATGACCGGATCAGTGCATTTTCCACTGAGAAAATCCGGGAAAACTTCCAAAAAGAGAGCATTTTTCAATTTATTTTTATAAATCTGAAGCTGGACAAACAATATTGCGAAAACTGATAGATAATAATATGTGGTTCAACTGAATGCAAGATGTTTTTTGTCCGAGGTTTAGTTATTGCACAATCGCGTTATAAATGATTTAAGGGCAAGATGAGCCGATTTAAGGGAAATCGTCGTATTCAAATTCTGTAAGCGGCATCTGGAAGTAGAGATCAATATCCACAATTTGCAAATTTTGTATGTTTACCTAAGAAGTGAGAAATATGTTGAAAATGTCACTGAAACTTGATCAAAAGGCTTCAAGTGCGTCCGAAGTCATCCGAGGTCACCCGAAGTCGAACTGAAGTTCATACGAACGACTTCGGGTGAACTTTGAAGCATTTAGAGTAACTTCCAGTGACATTTTCAAAACACATTTTCCACGTTTCAGGTGTAAATTCAAAATATACAAATTGTAGATATTGATCTCTACTCCCATATGCCGTTTATTGACGCATTTAGAAAGATTTGTCCTTAAATTGTTTATAACGCGATTGTGCAAAAACTACATATCAGACAGAAACCATCTTACGCACAGTTGAACTACATGATATAGTATCTATCAGATTCCGCAATATTGTTTGTCCACCTTCAGATTGATAAAAACTATGAATTTTTGAAAGATGGTCTCTTTTTCGATGTTTTCCAGGATTTTCTCAGAGAAAAATGCACCGATCTGGGCGTATAAAAAACCATTTTGTAGGTTTCATAAATTATTACGAAAGCTCCATTGACTGCTAAACTATTCCTTGAATAACCTTCAAACAGAACAAAAATTACCATTGTACAAATGTATAATTTGGAAAATTTTGCATACTAACTTATACTCATGTAAGACAGTTCATGGCGAACACTTTGAGCATCTACTGTGTATTAATGTAATTTGGAATGATTCAATTTATATTTTTGAGAGGTTTTCCAATTTTTGACTATATGCAATGTCCAATTTTTTTTATTTTTCAAAAGCTTTTAGTCAACTCGCCCTGTTAAAGTAAATGTAAATGTGGGACAAATCTTGCAGCTGACTTTTGACCTAGGATGGCAGATGAGATTTTTAATCATGGTCCGATTCGATTCAAAATTGGATTGTGGGGGTTTTATTTACAGATTTTCAGAATAACTAAAAAGAATTGAATTAAGTTGATCAAAAAGCTATCATACAATTACGATGAAGAGAAAAAAAAATATTTTTTTTAGATTCGGTTGTAGGTTATTCTGTGAGTAACAGATTCAGATGCTTGCCGCGAGTACAAAATAGGTTTTTCTGCGCGGTAAAATGTTGATTCTGTTACGCACAGAATAACCTACGTTACACATCTAGAAACAAAAATATATTATTTCCTTTTTAACGCATTTGTGTGAATTCTTTTTTAATCGAATCAAACCATAGTCACAAATATTGTCTGCAATCTTGGTTTTTTACATTGACAAACAAATCATAATCTACTACCCTGAAAACCACCATATATCAAGTTTGAATCGAATCGGACCATAATTACAAATCTTGTCCGCCATTTTGGAACCGCCATTTTATTTTTTCTCTTAGAAAAATCTCATAATGCATTTTCACCGGATTCATGTCAAATTAGCTTGCAAATGAAGTATCATAATTTGGAATACGGAACAGTGGTTTTTCCCTCAAGAGGGCGCCAAAATAAAATGTTAGGTGGCGAAAATTGACACAACTAAATTCCCTATGAAATTATCTTTTCAATGATTCAAAATGTTTGGGGAAAGAGGTATGACAGTTTAGGTTATGATAGGAAGATGTTCCCCTTGAATCAAAAGTCGACGTGTTTTTGCATTTTTTTCACATGCGTTTTGAAGATATATTCGATCTGTTTCGTTTTCGGTACCCCACCCTGTATAGTTTATCAGACCTAAATTTTAGCCGCAGTCCACAATGTTCTCTGATCTTAATACACGTATAACATTTTTATATACTAGAATGATGGTTTCTCGGGTTGTTAGGCCGACGTGTATTGCGAAATGTCTCCGAAGTTTCGCCAACACAAGAGGTTGGCATTTTCAAGAGAGATGTCTAGAGTAATTCCGATCACTGCTCACGGTATGATACCCGTTGTCTCAACCAGTATTTATGTGTATTGGTTTTTGATTGGTCCACTACGTCAAGTGCCTCCTAGGGTTTTTGTGCTTTCATCATCTCGTTACCAATACACCGGCACATAAATATCACATAAATACTGGTTGAGAGGGGCATCAAACAGTGAGCAGTGATCGGGACAACAGTAAACATTTCTCTCTCTTGAAAATGCCAACCACTCGTGTTGGCGAAACGTCAACCCGAAAAATCATGTGAATTGAATCAATATTTCACATGTAGAATTTGGTATACTTCGCAATGGACTAGAATTTAAACAAATGAAATGGATTATTGATAATTCAGCCTTTCGCAAATTTCCTATAATATTTAAGTTGCCTTAGCAACCAACGAACACAAAATGATATAATATCCTCTCCAACTACAGACTTATAGCACTGCTATCTGTTATTTCGAAAGTGATGGAAAAACTCATCAAGATCTGAAATATCTGGAACGTTCAGGAGTTGTAAATGATCGACAATATGGTTTCCGTTATCAGATATCGATTGGTGACGTGCTTGTTTATGTCTCACATTATCACAGAAAAAAATCGTTTCCTGAATACAATGAAAAAGTACAGTGATTCAATGAACAGTTTCATCAATATTAGTCCAATGTTCGGAATCGTTAGTCAATGTAGCACTGGTTATTATACTATGAATAAGATGTTCATAATATTAATGAATACTTTCAATAATTGTATGATCAGGTACATTAAATGGGTTCATTATTTTAACGAATCACATTTATCAAACGAATGAATAGTATTCATTCGATTGATGATTCTTTTTCATAATATTGATTATTATTGTTCTTTCTTGAAGTGAATGCTGTATTATCGATATAATGAACTCGTTCATTGCGACGAGGGATATTTTACATCGATTCAATGAATACTGATCATTGAACTAATGAATGTTGGTCGTTACTATATTTAGTTTTCTTGAAAGCAATCAATTACATTCGTTGATTCAATCATCATTCTAGATTTTAATCATGTTTTTTTCCGAAACTAGCAAAGTGTTTTGAACCTTTTGAGATGTATTTGACATTTGAAAAATGTTTGTTTTCCTGGAGAATAATTGATGCATCTTCCAGTTTTTCTCTGGTAGGTACATGTTTGCTCTATTGAAAAATTGTTCAATGCATTTAATACTTTAGTTGATAACGATCAGATGGAAGAGTAAATAATCAGCCTATTATTATCAATATTATCATTTATTTCCGAAAACAACATATCCAGCGTATCCACACATGTGGTGAACATTGAATAATATTCATGAGAACATTAATTTATATCTAAACCAGAAAGTACAACACATTAAAAAAAGTTAATTGTGTACAAATCCTATTATTATTATTTCTATAAAAACTGCCTACTGAATTATATTAATCACGGATACAAACCTTAATAATAAAAAATAATTAAAAATAACAAAAACTGTATGATCCGAATCCAATCTTTCGATTATTCAAAGAAATCGTTCAATCATCCAATGCTAGCTGAAATTTCAACCGGTAAGATACTATGCGAATTGCTGATAGTTGAATCTTAAACTGGTGAGAAAATTTCAAGAAATTAAACCCAATGATTTACGATGTTGGTACCTATATGTATAATAAAAACTTACATTCACTCATGTCTGGTTTGCTTAGACTATGCAGCAATGTTTTCCCTCCTTTGTTTTTCACACTTTGAGAAAAATATTTTCATACAAGCTTCCCAATTATCCAGAAGTCCATTTGCATTGTCATATAAAACTTTAAAATCCACATCAATCTTAAAAAAAAGAAAAATAATTAAACGGAAACCCTAGTTAGGTATTGGTATGGTGGTCAATTCTGAAATAATTCTGCTTTCCTTATTCTAAAGATTTGTTGAAGTTTTTACTAGCTATAAGATTTCCAGCATATTATATCAAATTCTTGTGAAATCAAATTAATTATCATATTTTTACCATATTTGGTGGTATTTCCTATTGCATTTAGAATTGGGGTCTGGAACTGAAGAAACATGTACCTAATAGTAACTAATATGTATATATCATAGTAATTCAAGATCTTACCTGATTTCATTTCGCAACGGCTAATTTTTGTTTGTGGCCCCTTCTGAGCAGTCATCATAATATGCTCTTTAAATTAGAGCACTTATTATACAATTTTCCTCATTCACTTGTTCGATTATACTCCTATAAGAAACATAAATGAATTTTTTATTTATGAAATATGAATTCTTCATATTATTATTCCATTCTTACCACTTTTCGGTAGAAAATCTTTGCAAAATCTCTTACGTCAATTGCTCTTTGACAAATACATTTGAACACCCTCATCTTCAAATAAAATTGTGCTACAGTTTTCATTAACAATGGTCTCTGATCATTTTGAAATTTTTCAATTTTTTTTATACAATTCTAGCAGCTTCATCAGGGCTTGTTGATTTACTGTAACGTGAACTGGACGATGAACCAGCAGAAGTTGATGTGGCAGAAGATAGAGTATGGCGAATATATTGACTGAATGGCAAAATTTTAATGATATTAATTCAACTGCTAACCGATTGAGTGGCACCATATTGTTAAAACTACTCAAATTTCTAAATATCTGTATGCTGAGTTTGTCGTTGAGTCATAAATCCTTTTGAAATGAAAAATGAAAATCAAATTTAGTCTCAATTCGAAACATAAAGAACAGCAATCTAAGAGTAAATGTGTGAGTACCTATAGACAAATACTTGCTTCTTCGTATCCCTCCTTCACGACAAGAGACAAAATAACCCTACGTTCTCAGTTCAAACTCAAGTAAATTTATTAACAAAGTGACTAGAAGCCGAATACACTTCCCTTCCACATTTTTGTTGACTTACCCTTCACGTAGACATTCACCGCCTCATCGAACACGTTCATTAATGGAATGAATTGATTCTTCATTCGATGATCAGTACATTAATTTTGTGAATTAATGTTTGCTCATTTGCATTAGATATATTCCAAGAATCAACAGGAACATTTGTTTTAAACATTTTTCATTGCGTCAAAGAATCCTGTTCATTGATCCAACGAATATTAGCAAGTGTCAGTGAACAAAGAAGTAATAAACGGTAATTATTAATACAATGAACCATTTTCATAAAAATTGTACCTGTAGTGCTTCGGGACAATGAATTGTGTTTGTTGTTGTAATGAAGAATTCCACATTGTTTCAGTGTGCCATTTTCTTTACCTCAATGAACTTTTCCATTGTCGCAACGAAACCATTTCATAGGTCTGAGCAACGATTTTCATTGAAATCAATTAACTTGTATTCATTTTATCAATGAATATCTGTTTTTCAGTGAATTTTTATTTATTGGCTCAATGAAAAATTTATTGTGTCAATGAACGGAGAGGTAATAAACGGCATTCATTGATATAATGTACCATATTTTATTCAGTGTAATGAAAGCAATTTTTTACAAAATATTGTGAAACTCTTGCCATTGCATTATATATATTATCCAAAGCGTTTGATCTGGTTTGTCTCCAGGGAATCCTCGCCAAGCTTTCTTCCTTGAGTCAGGCAGATGTCATTCGACACTCCAACTATAAATGCTGTTGTTTCGAAGGGATCCATTCGGACAGGTCAGTCTTATTGGAACCGCTGAAGGTAGAATGATCGATGGTATTTCAGAAGAGCATCGTTCATGAAAATATCTATGAAACAGAGATAAATCGCCAACCATTCTTTGCTATTCCAGAGGAGTGAGCAAACATGTAAGCGCATCGTCACCGTCGAGACGAATGGCTTTTTTCGTACAGAATATGAAAGATTCAGTGTGTGTTTAGGGGCCGCACTCCATATATATGGGAACAGCATTCCAGGACTGGTCAAATCTATGCCTTAGATCTGGTAATCAATTGACGGGAATTTAAATATATTTTGGCACGAACTGAGTTATACCATCAAAGGGTACCGCTGATGGTGATATTGAGCATCGAAATGAAGCATTGGTATGGTATATAAAGATAGGTAGCAAGGAACACAACTGAGGGGGTAAGCCAGAAGATGGAATCTGGGCGAGGAGTCCTTGGTGCCAAACGATATCAAACACCTTGAAGATAAATATCTGCCACTACCAAAATTCCATTATTTTATTCAATACATAGCTGACATATTTGTGAAACCATAGCAAGCAGGTTATCAGTGGATCTCTGATGACGGAAACCATATTGTCCATCATTGGTACAAATCCTGAGGGTCCCATATATTTCATGAGCTCGATACTGATGGTTATTTCCATGACGTTCTAGATAAAAAATAACAATGCGATAGGTCTGTAGTTGCTGGGTAGGTTACTTCTTCCTATTCATAATAGAGATTGAATAACTTGAGAACGATAGGTGCAATTCCATCAGATTCATCTGCTTTGCTGGTATTACAACCCAGCAGATTTCGTCAAATAGTTCGATGGCGAAAAGTCATCTCAGTCGAATGATTTTCAGTGGGAGTGATGTTCTGAGGTCGTTTTCTCACTGACTCCAGAATAGAATTTGCAGCAAATGTTCGCAAAAATGTTGGCTTTTTTCTAGGCGTTCGTAGTGTTTCATCTTCCAGTTACCACTAGAAAAGCATTGTTCATTCTCACATTCAAAATGTCATTACTTTCAGCATTGTTCAAATAGTTAGCCAACCTTTCGAAATTAATATTAGATTCTAATGGATGGGACATGTAGATGACGACAGTGATGTGGCCTCCAAATCATGTCGTAACTTGATTAAAACAATAGCACAGCATTAAAATCAGGGTTGAAGAACCCTGCATTAAAATGACGTCGAATATTCATGTTTGTAACTAATCACGGTAGATGACACTCGCGTCCAATGCCAATAGGGAATATGCATAATTTTTTTAATTTCTTTAATCAATTTATTACTTCGTTACAATAGAGTAAAACATATAAATACTGTTGAAAGTGTTGGAATTAATTTTTAAAATAATAAATAAATAACCGATTGAATTTGAACTATTTGAACGCCTCCATTTTCGCGCGCTGTGGCTGACGTCACATCGCGCGATCAGTGTGGTTCTTCTTCAGTGTCGTTCGTTGAGACGTACTCTGATTGCTCTATTTGCTTGAAGTTGATATTTTATAAAAGAGTAAGACAAATGCAGTACCAGTGTTAGAGTGAAATGAACATAATATGTGAAAGTGATCTCGATCAACCAGAGCAGTCTTCAATGAACAAGCCTTTCTATAGTAATGTCCATTGACACTATTGACAGTTAATAATTAGGTTAGGGATTTGCAGTTTTAATCGCTATTAAGATAATGGAAAATGCTAAAAAACCGTTTCGTAGGTATTGTCTAGTATACCGGAATGCCAAATCACAATTAAAAGTACACCAAATAAAGTATTTTTTTCTGTTCCAAGGGATGCGAAAATATGTAAACACTGGTGTAAGGTTATGAGAAGAGGCGAATTATCGCCAATATCACATTTACATTGTTGTGAAGATCATTTCAATGTGAGTATATTCTATTTCAATAGTACACATGATGTGAATTGATCAGAAGTAAGTTTTGTACGCATAAATGTTTTGTATACCAAGCGGGAGATAACTCTGTTTATACCTGCCTCACCTAAATTACAAAAAGAAAACTATCATTTGATAAACTATTACTATTTATCAGTTCAGGTATTGTCGGATTGTGCTTTGACAAAACCACTTTCAGTCATTGCCCTTGATAATTTACAATTGTCACTATACCAAAATCGCACTATGTAATGGAAAACACTACAAATATATAAATAAAAACAAATTTTCTATGAAAGACGACTAGCAAATATGAATATCATCACAGATAAATTTCATAACGTGCCATGTGACGTCATTCTTCGTTTAGACCAATGGTGATGCGTTTAGCAAATTTGAATTCCGCGCGCATATTATGCACTTTTTGATTAAAGTTTTATGGAGTTAAATACAAACTAAATGATAAACTGATAGTGTAGGTGTAATGTCAAGACAATAAAGTATCGGAGTTAAAAAAATTAAGTAAATTTAAATCACTTGCATATTCCCTATTCCACAGGCATTGATTATCTCACTCCTATTTAAACAATGCTTTCAATATAACCGTTCAAAAGATTCAGAGGTGGCAATTGACTTTGGCTGATTCTGAATATTAATGAATTTTTCAACCTCAGAACACAAGCTAAACTAAAGAATGTTTGTGATGATACAATTTAATTTTACGTAGCAATCAGTTGAAAAGATTCAACACCAATTTATAAACTCCGCTGCAGTAGCTACAGTTGACGCAGCCGAAGATGAAATACATATGCTTAATAAGTAAAACTGTTTATAAACTCCGCAGCGACACGTTGCCGCTGCAGTTGCCGCAGGAAAATAGCCAACTCACTCATTTTATGCTCTATTGCTTGGTGTAGAGTGACAATCATCGGTTTAGGGTTGTTTTTGACTTCTTTTGGAATTATTTCCTCATATATTCAAAATAAAATTCTATACTGAATACGCATGCGCTGTTTCAGCCGTCGGCCAGTTTTTAAATTAACAAGTTTTTTCACAACTGCAACGGCTGTGTCAACTATAGCAACGGCGGTGGAGTTTATAAATTGAGATTCAAAGTGATTGTGGAAGAAGCCTCTGAAGTATAATCATTGAGTTTATCAGGAGAAAGTTGGAAAAAACCTAAATTTTTCTCACTTATAATTTCACGAGAGCTTTTTTGGTCAAAGTAAACTTGACTTGTATTAATGAGAATTTTGTTGCCTGGTAATTTAACGATAAAAACTGCCTCTGGCAACAAAATTCGAATTATAAATGTCGAGTTTACTTCGACAAAAAAAGCTTGAGTGTAATTCGGTAAGATAATTTAATGAAAATGTGAATCAATAAATTAAAAAATAAGATATCTATTAGTTCATTCAATTTAACGGAAAAGTACAATTGTTAAAAACACAATAATTAAAAAAAGCTTGATATTCAAAACTTTCTTGTCTTTTGTTTATAGTTTGCGGCATGTTAGTATTTTGAGCGGTGGTAGTAACTGTTTCCTGGATGGTAGTACGAATGGAACCAATGATTTTTTAATGATGTTCTTCATCTAACTGAAGGTACGGTTTTATTGACGATAGGTCCCGTAATTTTCACAAGTTTTTGTTCACCTCTATTCCATTCCTGGACAATTCAGTTACGGCGGCAGCTCGATTAGAATGGTTCGTAATTTTCACCCGCTTGACATCATGTCCAATATTTTTCGCCGAGGATTTGGTCCATTTATATATTTCATTTATACCAATAGGAGGATTCTTATAACATCCTGAAAGGATTTGGAGTTAAAAAAAATTTCACATTTGATATGGATTCCCCGTCTTCCCATAATTTTTTATAAAAATTTCACTGGTCATACACAATCTTCTTCAGTGTTTGCTACCAACCATTCACAAGCTGGATTTATAGATTTTGTCGCAGCCGATTTCACTGCCGTAGCCGCAGGCAAAATTAGGACCAATTTATAGTTTTATTTTGTGTTCATTGAGCGCCAACTGTTTTCCTTGAACATATTTTTATAATTCTTGTCCTTCAGATTATATAGATGTAGTCCTTCTAGCAGGTTTAAGAATAAGCATCTATATTTCCACATATTCTGACATTTCTGAATAAAATTAATTCTTGATTTCAAACTATATGAACGAATACATAACCTAAATTATGTGACCATTCGTCTATTTTTGACACGGAAATATTGAGTTTCATGTCATTTTCCGCTGCCGCTGCCGTCCGAGATAAAAGTTGATTAACTACCAGCGGCAGCGACAACAGCAACTGCAACGGCAGCGGATTTATAAACGTATACATTAGCAACGGCAACGTCAACTGCGACGACTGCGGCTGCGACTCAATCTATAAATGCAGCTTTTACTGTCGGCCAACCTCTGATTTCCAGTTTGTGCAATCTTCGAAAATACAGGGTTGAACAGGATTGAACAGGATTGTGTCGCAGCCGTTTCCGCTGCCTTTGCCGTAGCCGCAGGCAAAATTATGACCAATTTATGATTTTATTTTGTGTTCATTGAGCGCCAACTGTATTCCCCCATGAACATATTTTTTTATAATTCATGTCCTTCAGATTATATAGATGTGGAAATCCTAGTAGGTTTAGGAATACGCCTACATCAACATCTATATTTTCCTCATCTTCTGACATTTCTGACTAAAATAAATTCTTGTTTTCAAACTATATAAACAGATACATAACCTTAATTATGTGATCTTTCGTTTATTTTTGACACGGAAATTTTGAGTTTCATGTCATTTTCCGCTGCCGCTGCCTTCCGAGATAAAAGTTGGTTTATTACCGGCGGCAGCGACAACAGCAACTGCAACGGCAGCGGATCTATAAACGTATGCATGAGCAACGGCACATTTTATCTTCGTACGGCAACGTCAACTGCAACGACTGTGGCTGCGACTCAATCTATAAATCCAGCTTTATATTCAACTCTTCCGGTCTTTCTTCCACGGTTGTCTGTCTCGATTTTCAAATAGAATACCTTACAATTTGCTGCTTCTCAACCTCTCCAAGCCAATTCATAGGGAGCAATTTGATAAAATTTTCTTTGAAGGCCTACAGGTTATTCTTCACTCCAAAACAGTGCCATTTAAAAAATTTCTTGTTTTGTGAGAGCCTTAGAAATCACCTTCCTTTTTTATGGGATTGCTTGCAAAATTTGCGTTTTGTGTCGCGTGGATTTCTCGCTTTCTCAAACTGTATGTCCGTAAACGGATTAAAAATTCTTTTATATTCTTTGAAGTACTTCTCTTGTAACATTTTTGCTGAAGTGTTCCAAATCGTTTTGACTGCACTCTCTTTATAGTCTTCTCCATTGTTCTTCTTCATGTTGAATGCCCATTCACATAAAATAGAAGCTAACTCTTCAGTGGAAGTTTCTGCAATGAGTTCATTTTTTTTTCAAACAAAACGTCGCAAATTGTCGCCAAATTGACGTAGTTGAATTCACAGTATTGCAAGGCACATTATTATTGATGGCTTCTTCAATTTCTCCACTCGAAGATTGTCCAAATCGCGACTATTCCACAAATAAGATACTTTTCTGACAACGTCATCAAAAATTTGTTTACAATGCTGGTTGCCACGCTTTCAGAAGTTAGGTTCCGTTTTGTCGCTGGAAAAGTTAGGGCAAACTGTTTTCGCTGTCATAATGACAAAACACTGCGACATATGGCATTTTTTGTGAATGAATTGAATTGTCATTTTATTTCAATAATCTTCTCCTCTTGGTATGCCCAGGTACAAGCAAATATTATGATGAATTGATATTTCTCAATGAATTTCACAATATCTGTCATTTTTAACGGCAATTCCACTCCAACTGTGACATCCATCATCTCCATCAGAGTATAATTTAATGGTATATTTCCTTTCTTCATACTGTCACTGCACTGAATACAGCAATGCACAACTAATGGGATGAACAGGACCCACAATCGACCATCTGCAGGCCCGACACGCGTCTAGATTGACGCTCAACTCTTTAAGTGTAGTTTATAGAGAATTGCTCGACCAGTAAGGGCCGCATTAGTGAAATGTGACGGAATTATTGCTAACGATGCCAGATTAAGGAACTTCAGTTGCCTGAAGTGGATGGATCGCTTCCTGAAAGGAGCCCATTTACTTGCGATCTTGAAATCCTGATATGGCACAAACGTGGGGTCGACTACAGGGTGACTTCTGTTAGTTGAAAGTTCTCCAACCTCTCTGGAAATGAAGGTATTCAATTTTTTAAGAAATATTGTTGCGCATTCGCTCATTTGTTTGAAGATAATGCCGTTCAATATACCCAAACGACATTAATAACTTTCACTTTGAGCATCAATTATCACACGTATTAATAATTATTGTTGACGTATTTTATATTCTTTATTGATATTCAATTGTATATTGTATGTCTTTTGTTATATTATTTTCATTGAAACAATGCAGATCTGGTCAGACAGAGATTGTTATCAAAAATGTCATTTCAATCTATGAATCTTCATATTACTCAAAGTATATACAATTCTCTATCTTTTAGCAACCGGTGCGCAATATGGAAACATTAATGATTTGCGAAACTGGGTAACACAATATTTTTTAGAACTCTGGAGCAATATTAAAAAATGAGCAGGCTGTTATATCAACAGTAATGACCATACTGAAAAATTATTTGGACAAAGGGATGTCGACAAATAAGGACCACGGAACCTGTTTCAAATTGAATACGATGTAAAAGATTGAAATCAATGTATTTACAATTTGCACCACTTCGAAAAGAAACGATTGTCATTTGTTATTTGTTTTTACAAAACTCAGGTATTCGGAGAAAATCTCTCAAAAGCAGAGGTTGTGTGCTCAAGGGAGATCTGGGACGTACAGTTTAAATGAACGTGGAATCCGAACCACTTCAGCCCAGTGACACACGACTGGGGATCGAACCTATTCAACTGATTTAGTAGTTACTGATAAAGGAGGTTTTGAAAGGGTGCTACAAACTTCCAGGGCAAATGATATAACGCGTATTTTTTGACAAACACAGTGCTGGCCACTATTTATTTTTATTTTTCATTATTTTATGCATTTGTGCGTTGATTACAATTCTGTTATCGAAGATGGTTCCGTTTGAAGCTGAATGAGGCCGTTGGCAGATTGACAGGGTCACCCAGCGAAAATGAAACAGGGCCGATATTTCATATTTATCGATCGCAGAAAAAAGATGCATGGACCCGACGATTTTCGTTGCGAGGAGTACATCTTTCGCGCATATTCTCAACTTAGTCACTTCAAACCCCTCTAAGGGGTTAGCTCCAACCCTCAAATCTTTAATGGGATTAGGGTTCATGTGATACCGCATTCTGAAGGTCATCGAAATCTCTTATCAACGCTTTCCAGTTTTTTCAATTTGATGCAGTAGTTCTCAAGAAATCATTGTTAATATACTAACAAGTCAACATTTACATTGATTCGTATCAACTTTCAACTTGAATTGTTAGAATTGTGTTCATGGCAATTGTTTGAGAAAAAGTTTTTCTAAGTTTTTGATACATAGAAGGGGGGGGTGATTCAAAAAGGTAAAATAAAAAATTTGGATACTACTTTACTTTTTATTTCAACAAGTTTTCAAAATGTGGACCTCCTGCTCCCATGCAGTAATAGAGGTTTTGTTCAAAACAATTTCGGATGTTCTGAAGCATCACAGGTGTAATTTTCCGACATTCATCAATGATCCGTTTACGTAAATCATGCAAAGAATCTGGTTGAGTTTTAAAGATGATACTCTTCAAGTCCCCCTAAAGAAAAAATCTGACGGGCTTCAATCTGGTGACCTTGCGGGCCACTCCACTGCAAAAAGCTGGCCTATCGAGTTACCAGATGAATAATTTTTTAATTTAATATAAAAAGCATATCCTGCCAGACCTACAGCTGTACAAGGTGTGCCAAAAGTAGGTACCAACTTTTTCATTTCCAGAGAAAACCTATTCTTTTCACATGTTTTGATTGAAATTCTAATTCTCAGTTTAACTAACCTGGCCACATCAAATGTCATGTCTTGTACAGCATTTCTGTTCTGACAGGATATGAGTTTCCTATTGGTCCTAGTAAGTACTCACATTGAGAAAAATTATCATCCAGTAACTAGAAAGTCCAGCTTTTTTGCAGCGGGCTCTTGGACCATAAGGTTTCACTAATAAATTTGTAAAATAGATACTGAAAATACTTCCATGATTTTATGATTTGCAAGCGTAGAATAATATACTACCTGTCATTCAAAAAAGCAAAGGAGAATATCAGATGCGTCTTTCTAATGTATTAAAAAATTGACATTAAATTATTCCTCATTATAGTTGGACAGGATAGGATTTTATCAAACAAAAAGAAGTCATTCTTAGATTAAGATTTTAGAAATACTGATGAACAAGCGTTACTTTAGATCCTCAGTCGATGATTGTTCTAAACTTGTTTTCTCGAGAACTACTGCATCAAATCAAAAAAACTAAAAAGTGTCGGGAAGAGAATTTGATGACATTCTAAATGCGGTATCACATGAACCCTAATTCCATTAAAGATTTAAGGGTTGGAGCTAATCCCTCTGAGGGGCTTGAAGTGACAAAGTTGAGAATATGCGCGAAAGATGTCCTCCTCGCAATTAAAATCGACGGATCCAAGAGTTTTTTTCTCTGCGAACGATAAATATGAAATATCGGCTTTGTATCGTTTTTGCTGGGCCACCCTGTATGTACGTATGTAATGCCAATGCGATACCAGCAAGGAGACAGAAACTAAAAAATAATTTTGGTTTGGTATCCTAAGAAAATTATAGGGCTTGTGGTTCAGAGCTGTGCCTTGCATCACAAAAAGTGCACCAAGCCTTCAAGAAATGTGCTCGCGAACATTAATTATTTCATTATACTATATATCGCACTAATTATTGAGTGATTTCAATATAAAAATGCTCGCAAGCACTGAGCACATTTGTGATACAGACTACTAGCCAATAAAAATGATCCAGTTTAACAATAATTTCATAGAGCTTGTTATATTTTTAAATTAAGAGGAATCTCTTAAAACTATTTCAACAGAAAACAGAATGAGATTAAATACAAATGAAGAAACCAACTGTTTTATTTTTAGTGATATCTTATTTCTCTAAGATATTTGAAGTTCCTGATCACATATACAATTTGTTGATATTTAAACAATGACTATCCAGAACATTCTGCTGTCCTAAAAGTATTTATTCATTTAACAATTATGAATTAGCCCCTAAACACTCACTGAAACTTTTAGATTCTGCCCAAAAAAGAGATTTTCGGCTCGTCGGGATGTTGAGCTCACTCACTTCTCTGGAATACCGTCGATCCGTCGATCTCATTCTTCACATCCCTTTGTCGTCACTTTGAAGACATGCCGAACATCATTTTTCCAACAAAATACTGCGTTACCATAGCAACGAACAATAACTTATTAGAAGTGTCAGTGTAAAGTTTGACGTCAAGAAAGTAAACCAGAGTTACGCAATAAATTAAAAAGAAAAATATATCCGTCGAAATTGTGAAAATCGAAAAGTTGGAGTATATCGAGCCAACATCAAGTACCGGTATTTAAAAGGGTTAAGAGATAAGTAGATTTACGAAGATACGCTTAATACCCTTGGTGATCAATGTCCTTCGTATGCGACCGTGAAAAATTGGACTGCAAGATTCGAAAGAGGTAAATTTTTCATTGAAGATGATGTCCGATCGGGAAGGCCAGTTTCTGTGTCAGTCCCCGAAAATATCGATGCAGTTCATGACATGATTTTAACACACCATCGAAGTCGGCTAAAACGGATATCTGAAGCACTGAATATTTCATACGAACGCGTTCATCATATAGTTCACGTCAATTTGGACATGAGAAAAATTGCTGCGAAATGGATCCCCAAATGTTTGAATGTTGACCAAAAGCGTGCAAGGGTAGTAGTGTGAGTAGCATCACGTTCGATCTGTGCTCGATTTGAAAACGATGTAGACTTCTAAAAACCGAATTGTTACTATGGATGAGACTTGGGTACATTTCTACGATCCAGAAACAAAGCAACAATCGATGGAATGGCGACACTCCGGTTCTCCAAGACCTAAGAAGTTTCGTGTCCAAAAATCTGCTGGAAAAGTTCTTGCTTCAGTTTTTTGTGATTGCCATGGAGTAATCATGATTGATTTTTTGGATAAGGGTAGAAAAATAACTGAAGATTACTATTCGACATTACTGACTACTCTACGGGAAAAAATTGAAGAGAAAAGACGCGGAAAGCTATCCAAAGGTGTTTTGTTTTTGCAGGAAAACGCCCCTGCACACAAATCTCATGTTGCCATGCAAACAATTCATGATTTAGGGTTTGAATTACTAGACCACCCCCTTTATTCATCAGATTTTTTTCCGTCCGACTATCATCTCTTTCCTCAACTGAAAAAAAGTTTAAAAGTTCGTTAATTTTCTTCCAACGAGGAGGTAATAAAAGCTGTGGAGGTCTGTTTGCAGAGCAAGAAGAAACATTTTTTTTAAGGTCTAGAGACGTTGCAGGTTCGCTGTAATAAATGTATCCAATTAAGAGGAGAATATGTTGAGTAATAAAGTATTTTGACATTGAAATTTTGTTTGGTTCTATAGTAGGCTAAGAAATTTTCAATGTATCCTCGTATTGTGCACCTTTCATTCACGGGTGTGCAAGAGACTAGATTACACCATGTATATCTCTAAACCTGAATACTTTAGGAACTAAAATAATAGTAACATAAACTAACGTGGCCGAATAAAGTTACTATCTATTATATAAGCTTGTGGATTCGACAGGTTTTGAAGGAAAGTAGGTATAAATGACGTTCTAGGTGTTGTCTGGTGGTCTCAGAGGTCGCTAATGCAGATTTTGAATATTTCCATCTCTAAAAATTGTTTTTTTCCGTTGACCAGCTGTCGTCTCCTTACGAAATACAGCCCTCAGAAGTCCAAACTTGTGCGAGCTGAGGATTAACGAAGTTTTACCTTTTTACGTGCGATTCCTAGCACTTTCTCGGGCCACCAGAAAATTTTCTAAAGTCGTCATGGATTGAACTATCGCCGACTGGCAGCCAAAGTGATTGAAATAATATCTCTTTAACCACTCGGCTACCTGTCTGGGTCAAATCATGGACTTCAATTCTAAACCAGTTTCAGTCGTCTAATGATCTAATCGACTTGAAATTCTGTAGGTTTTCATTATTCTGCTGACAATGAGTGAATACGTTTTTGAATCACTTTTCAATTTTTGTTTCAGTTTTTTTCGTCAACTCGCTGTCGTTAACGAGGTCTTACCTTTTTACGTATGATTCCTAGCACGATCCAAGGAAAATCTCGAATGGAGGTCCGTTGGTCACCCATTCAAAACCTGATCTCACCTAGCGTTGCTTGACTTCAGACATCGGTGAAACGGCGCTCCCTGTTCAAGCCATCCTCTTGGATTTATGATCAACAAAACAAGATGGTGGCTTCAATATGGTCTGCGAGTTTTGTCACTCATGGTCCGATTCTATAAAGAATGTGGACATAGGAGTTTTTGGGATAAGATAATAAGTTGAGTTCTTTTGAGTACTCGCGAGTACTTTTCACGATCACTAGGCACCAAGTCCTTCAATAAAATATTTGAAGCAATAGGCACTAATAAGCACTAAGCACCGATAGGACAAAGTGGTCGTAAGCACAGTGCTTACGATCACAAAAGGGCTCAGAATGCTTATACAAGCACTAAGCACAGTGCTCAGCACAGCTGCTCTGGTGTGGTTCCATTTTCATTGTTACATATATATACAGGGTGGGGCAATAGTGCGTCAGAGTCCGATTGCTTGAGTTCTAAGATAGTTAGGACGATGACTCAAAAACCAAAGATAACTAGAGAACAGTGTCTATATCTAGAAATTATTGCCGGATATACAGGGTGAACCAAGAAAAATCTACAGGGTCGATTGTATTTTTTTCATATGAAATGCCATGTACTTCAATCAATTTTTTCAAGCATTTTAGTGGTCTCCATCCACCCCTCCAATATTCTTTACTATCTCCCAACCACTTGGGAGTTATAATTTTTTTTGTCAAAATAATGCTGTCTGCAGATGCATACCGCAAAAATCACCGTTCTCAAGATTATGGAATGCAGGAGGCCATAATTATAATCCTATTCGTCAGACAGATGAGTGATATATCTGAATCATTATCATTCTCAAAAATTATTCAGGGTTACTGAAAATGATTTTTCAATTCTGAAGTTTTTGAATTGAATTTTCTCGAGTTCTTCAAATGGAACACTCCGTATATTTTTTGACCATGTGATGTAGGATTGAGATGCGAATATTTTTTGTATGTACATCCCTGGGGATATTCCTAGCCGTTTTCGAGTTATCCACTTGGACAAGTTTTAGTAGCACACTTTTACTGATACCTACTTCTTATAAGGATGATGGAAAAACATCGTTTCAATTATTTAAATGAATCCCAACTCCATTTATTCTTCAACTTTATTTCATGTGTTTGATTCCCGATTTTGCATAACTTTTCAGTGAATGGATGGAATTATTTTCGTTTGCTATTGTGTGCTATTAATTGAACAAAATATTTATCTTGGGTACATACATACATTCAGACAGATGAGAGAAATAATCACTTATAATCTCCCAAGTGCTTGAACTATTGCCAGAAATGTATCGAGATAAACTTCCGGCAATTAATTCAAGCACGCGGGGGATTCGGTAAGAAAATTTCACACCAAGAAATGAACATCATTCAACAATTCATAAGAAATAACTAACGATGGTTTCACCAGAACTATTCATATACTACCACTGAAATATTGATATGTAAAACACTTAAATGTGTTTAAATTCGAAAAAAAAAATGTGTTCTCATCGTGGATAGAACCATCGACCTACCAGTAGTTATACTATAGGAGTTCAAGCGTGAAATCGCGTGTATTTCCTTACGGAGGTTCATTCTGGCAATTTTGTGACATAAAGCTGATTTTACACTATCACGAACACATTGACGCTACCATTGCTAAAGCTGATGTCACACGCTTGATATCCGATGTTCAGCGACTTCGGGGCTCCTCATACGTTCATCACTCGACCTGCTACTAACCTAACCGACCTTTATTTCTGAGTCTGAAAAATTCTCGAAACTGGAGAATGCACGTTAAAGCTAACCGAAACACCAGGATGGATATCCTAGCAAATTTTTGATACTCCACTGTGAATCTGCCGCAATTTGGGGGACCCTAACCCCCCGGATACCTCATAGAGAACATCCTAGCAAATTTTTGATACTCCACTGTGAATCTGCCGCAATTTAGGGGACCCTAACCCATCAGGTACCTCATAGAGAACATCCTAGCAAATTTTTGATACGCCACTGTGAATCTGCCGTAATTTGGGGGACCCTAACCCCTCGGATACCTCATAGAGAACATCCTAGCAAATTTTTGATACTCCACTGTGAATCTACCGTAATTTGGGGACCCTAACCCACCGGGTACCTCATAGAGAACATCCTAGCAAATTTTTGATACTCCACTGTGAATCTGCCGTAATTTGGGGGACCCTAACCCCTCGGATACCTCATATAGAACATCCTAGCAAATTTTTGATACTCCACTGTGAATCTACCGTAATTTGGGGACCCTAACCCACCGGGTACCTCATAGAGAACATCCTAGCAAATTTTTGATACTCCACTGTGAATATGCTGTAATTTGGGGGACCCTAACCCCTCGGATACCACATAGAGAACATCCTAGCAAATTTTTGATACACCACTGTGAATCTGCCGTAACTTGTGGGACCCTAACCACCCGGGTACCTCATAGATAACATCCTAGCAAATTTTTGATACTCCACTGTGAATCTGCCGTAGTTTGGGGGTCCCACCGGGCCATAGAAAACATCTTAGCAAATTTTTGATACGGTAAATCAAGGATCCCCGGTACACATCTCTAACGAATTTTTGACACCCAGCTGAGATTCACTGATATGGATTCATGTTATAGAAAAAATGTAGTCTTCATTATTCTTCTAGATGGCCCCCGCTCACCATTGCGAACATCCTATCAAATTTTCAACAATGTTCATCATTCATCCTGCTACTAACCTAACCAGCCTTTATTTTATAAGTTCGAAAAATGCAAATGAAAAAAAGATGCGGTGCTGTGGCTTGAACCAGCCATCCTATCCATCCGGCTATGAAGGGTATTTGTATATTTAGATGAAATGATTGTTCATAAAAGAGAATGTGAAAGGCGAACTGCGAGGTGCGTCGTTACTTCATCAATCAGTTTTTTGTAATGTGAATCTGAGTTATTCTGTGTATCTATATCAGATATTGTTAATCATCAGCTGATTGAAACAAATAGATGCGTAATTTTGACCGTCCTATATCCCAATGGGACATTCGAAATAAATATTTGGCAGTCCACACCTTATTAGTGAAGAGTAATTCAATCAATAACTAATGAATGAGTATTTTTGGCTGTTCGCTATGCAATCTTATTAGTAATTTGGGTATAACAATTCGATTCAAAGTAATTTTGGAAGCTCCTTGTATACATTTTTGATAATAAACAATTTTCTGTGGTTCAACTAAATTTTGGAGAAGGCCCTGTTTATCAATGGGGAATTCGAAACAAATATTTGGCAGTCCGTCCCTTTTTAGTGAAGAGTAAATCAATTAATAATTAATAGATGAGTATTTTTGGTTGTCAGCTATGCCATCTTATTAGTGGTTTGGGTATAACAAATCGATTCAAAGTAATTTTGGAAGCTCCTTGTATACATTTTTGATACTAAACCCCTTATATTTCAACGTGCGATACAGTCTACTGATATAAGAGACACGGTTCTAAAGTGTGATACTATGCATTAATTCACCTATTTTTTTTCCTTGGTGTTTTGGCATCGAATGCTGTGGTCTTTAGCCATGTGTTCTGGATGGGCCTTACGCCACTTCAGGAGCAGCAATGTTAATTTTTAACGCAACAGTGAATCGTGGAGTAATTTAACTGTTATAGGAGACATAGTCTTTTTATTTCAACGTGCGATACCCTTCATTCAGTCATATGCCTTTCATTTCCAGGTGTAATGCCCTGCATTTTATTTTTGTAGACCTTTATTTTTAAGGTGCAATGCATTCACTCAACTATCCTAAGAAGGTTACAATCTCAAATTCAGCCGCTGATAGGCGCTATTAACGTAGCGTGTGTCATAAAACGTCATTTTCAACTTAGATTCCTGCCGCAGTAATAGCCAAGAGAGATGTATTTTTTCAATAATCATCGTGGTATTAGCCGAGGGAGTAGTTGTTTTCTAACAAGTATTTTCCATTTTAAGCGTTGTGATAGTAGGGAGTCAAAAAAGCAAAAAGTTATTATTGTACCTACGATCTCCCGAAAGAACCCTTAGCTTCGTGTTCAGATATAGGAATCTGCAAGTAATTATTTAGATGTGTAATATTTCAGCTAAAACCTGTGTGATGTATTCAAATAACCACCATGTATTTTCTGCTGCAAATAACCAGTATTCAAATGTTTCACCGATAATATTCATAGCGTCGTGACAATAACGTTAATTTTTTTCAGAAATCGTTGAATATTATTCACTTCAATAATAATAATATAAGTATCCGTATCGGTGGGACCTATAAGCAAATTTGCGCTAAATAATCAAAAACGGTACCTTTTGATAGCTTTTCAATACTGTCCATTTTCAAGAAAATCTATGAAAAATGAAAAGTTCAATAACTGGTACAAACGCACATGAGGAGAATGTTTTTTTCGATTGTGATCGGAATTAATAAACTAGCTGTCATCAATGTGGTAGTAGACTCTCATATTGTTTACATACTTGTTACATCAAAACAATAAACTGAAAAAAACTAGCTTTGTAGAAATAGTATGTTCTTTTCTGTCGCCTTCTCCCGGGCAATTATAGATAAAATGCATGTATTAAATAAAATAATTTCCGAAAAATTCGACTTGAAAATATTATGATCACACTCCCTGTGATGCAAACGAAATATTGAGGATTGTAGCAGTTTAAATATTTCCAGATCATTTTTTACTAATAGACTGGTCGTTCATTTGAAACATTTCCTAGTAACTAGTTTCCAAGGTTATTGCGATTAGTCGATGACGGCGAAAGGCAAAGAGACTGCTAGATATAACATTGAACGATTAGACAGTGGTGCTGTAAGATTGCAGTGGTTTATAATCAGTTAACTTACCAGAGAAGAGTGTTTCTATTGAATCTAAGGTAGGTACATTTCACAACTTTTTATATATACAGGTACATTATGAAAATTCGCAGTAAAAAACGTTGTCCGATATAAATTTTGTCATTCCGGTGTGCCACAAGGACCCATTACATAGTTGAATTGTGCTGCATCTTAGAGCATTTTTCTCCCAATGTTGTTTATGAACCAATTTCCTAGACATTTTTATAGCATGCATTGTTTCATTTCGGTAAGCCACAAGGGTCCATTACATAGCTGAGTTGTAGTGTTACACTTCTTAGAGCATTTTTATCCCAATGTTGTTTATAAACCAATTTTCTAGACATTTTTATAGTATAAATTATGTCATTTCGGTGTGCCGCAAGGACCCATTACGCAGTAGAATTGTAGTGTTACAGATTTTGGAGTTTTTTTCAAATCTTGTTTATAAACCAATTTTCTAGACATTTTTATAGTATGCACTGTATCAATTCGGTAAGCCGCAAGAGTCCATTACATAGCTGAATTGTGCTGTAACACTTCTTAGAGCATTTTTATCCCAGTGTTGTTTATGAACCTATTTTTTAGACATTTTTTGTATAAATTACGTCATTTTGGTTTGCTGCAAGGGTCCATAATAGACTGATTTGGAGTGTTTCAGTTTTTGGAGTTTTTTAAAAATATTGCTTATGAACCATATTCCTAGACATTTTGATAATATCAATTTTATATCTCCACGATTGTGGGTATTGTCTTGGCAATAACAATGTCCCCGTAGAAATTATACGGATGGTTTTCAAATTTCTGGACGTTTCAGTATATTAACAGATATTTTTATCTAACACTATCTTCGTGAAAGATTGACACAAGAACGTCCTGTGGTACTTTTCAAAATATGTAAGTGAATTTGAATTTCTTTTTGTTTTCCGGGAGTGTTTGTTCTCAGATGGGATAATGATACATTGTTCTGGGTTATTAGGTGTAACTTCAAATTTAGCAACAAAACTTTTTCAACAAGTTTCAATAAAACGACTTCAGACATGTTTTTGTGGTATTCCTTGAGGAACCTAACATTTTGGCTAACAATATTTTGTGGTGTAAAACTGCTATGAGATATGACAATTCAAAGCTGAATCTCGGTTCATAAATATTGTTCTGCGCTTTTCATTCAGAATGAGTCAAAGAAATATTTTGATACTTTGTACTTTGAAATTTTTTTCACTGAGCCAAAAATTTTTTTTTTCTCAGAACTTTTTAAAAAATTCCACTGAGTCAGAAATTATTTTGATACTTGAAACTTTGAATTTCTTTCTCATCAAAATTACCAATTTTCAAAAAGTTCACTGATTGCATGGCTGAAGGGGTGATTCCTTCAGAAAAACGAGAATTTACAAATTTAAATGAAAAAATAGCATATTTTCAAGTGAAATTCTATGAATATGAAAATAATCAATTAAAGAATTAAATGTCAAAATATTATTGAAGATTTGGGAATTCAAGTCAAAATGACCATGCAACAATTTGGCATTCATGGATTATTAGCACATCGATATTACTTAGAAAATAATAACGATATTACTGAGAAAATGAAGGCAAAATTTACGAAAAGTTGATAGTTGAATAGTTTCAGAATTATCAAATTAGAAAAGAAAAGTTCATTGTGCCACTTGTAATGAATATTAGTAAAGAGGAAAAGGGGAGAGTTGAAATAACTTGCACCCAATTGGCTGAAGTTGAAGTGTGAGAACGTATATCATGAAACAATATCAAGAAACTCCGTAGAGAAGGAAGGTGTCTGACAAATAATGCGGATGATTGAAAGGAGCTAAGAAATTTTTTTAAATCAAATAAACGATCTGATCAGCATTTGGTATACAATTCGGGAGTTGTATCATCATCAATGCCACGGCTTCAAGTTTATCAACCGTACAAAGACAAAAATCGAATTTTTGAGTAAAGAAGACTCAAGTAAAAAATGCAGGAATTATTGCTGAATTTTATTTCGAATGCTGAAATTTGGTAAAGAATAATAAAAAATCATACAAATGAGCATGTTTTAGGAGTTGAAATTAGCGGTTGAACAAGATGCAGTAAATAGATGTCTTATTCCGATACTGAAAGCAAAACAATAAGTGCTGACGAAAAAAATTTAAACTACTATTAAGATAATTAACAAAGAAAAACAACCTTAAATACCTGTCACTCGGATGTTTCATCTTTAAATCCTGATGAGGTGATACAATAGATTTATAATTATTACAATTTCAGAAATATTCTCATCAATTGGTAGTTATGAGCAAACTGATGCAAAATAGTCAATGGAAAAAATTATTAATTATTTTTATTCAGATTTTATTAAAATATGATATAACTGGAATTGCACTGAGCAAACACACTCAAAAATATAATTTTGATTAGCTCAGTTCAAGTGTAATCTGGTCGAAATTGCACAGCACAAACTCGGTAGCATGGATATGGTAGGATTATTTCAGTACAAATGAAATGTTGCCAAAACTACACTGCGCAAACTAGTTCAAATAAATATCAGTGTACCTTCACACCGATAAAAAGAGGCCGGACGATAGAGAAAAAATTATATACAAAATTATTTTATTCGCACAAATCGTCATTGTCGTCAAAACCTTTGAAAATTTCTTATTTTTGAATAATGTCACTTGGTATAAATATTTCATTAGACCACATGTTATAATTTGTTCATAGAATTGAGATATGATCAAAAGTCTTTCAATGAATGCAAACATCATAACCGTCATTATTTTCTTTTTTCTTTTGGTTAACACAATTCCAACTCGTTTTATCATAACAAATGCCAATATCATAATTCAGTGCACTGAAATGTTATTGTTATCTTCCATAACTTGAGCCTATTTTCACTTTTTATACTCATATAATCGCGTTCAATAAAATGTTATTTAATCAAGTTTGATCATGACCCCGAAATGATTCGAACTACCGATTTAATTTTGAAATATTGTGCTCAAAAGCAGTATGAAAAATTTAAAAAAATGTTAATTTCGTAAAAAACTTGTTGGATTTGAAATTCCCAACGGGTAGTCGAAAAATTATCTCTTTATTGCAAATACTCAGATTCATGAAATAATAACCTTTGATGTGTTCAAAGTCATTAAACTGTATGCTTTCAAACTGGTTTCAAACGCAAATATTCGGAATTTCAAGGTATCAACAAAATATTAGTGTTATTTTTCGAATAATTACCGTCGAGAAAGCATTCTGCCCTACTTTCAAACTGATAAAACAAAATCAATCAACAAGGAGCACATAACTTTAGAAAAAAATTATATGAAGTGGTTGGATGACTTTGAGAGAGACAAAATTACTATGTTTTTTCTGGTTACACCTGGCAACAACACCACAATATTTTAAACAAAATTGCTGTAAAATAAAAAAACACTATCGTTATCAACAAATTGTAGTAGCATTTGAATTCTAATAGAATTGATGATGATTTTATGATTCTTGGTATTTGGTCAAGTGAGAATATTCATGTTAATTTGCATAAAATTAAATTTGGTGAATTTTGTTGTCAAAGAACAAAAACAATTTTTCATTGTCACTATGTCATTTTTCGAATAGATGAAATCATGACCTAAATTTTTTTTTTGTACTATTTTTAAAATATGAAAAATTTGAGACTTGTACCAACACATATGTTTACAATTTGAAATGAAATGGAAAGCTGTGTGAATTATTGTTTTATTTCATTATTCTCATCTTGCTGCTTGTATGGGTTTTATGGAAGAGCAACTATGTTGAATACCGCCCCCACGATATAAAATGTATTTCAAAGTATTTTTCATGAAAATAAAGGCACATATTATTATTATTATTATTATTTTATCATCGTAGGGATGATAAACGATTTTCAATTTTAGTTTCTCATAGCTCATAAATCACAGTAAGCTTGAAATAACATACTGAGTGTTTGTTTCGGTATTTAAAAATACACCATTAAATAGATTACTTCGTCGGTTGTATCACAATTCAAACAACAATTTTTGATATTTTCCAACATTATGCCCGTGAATATTCTATTGGATGACGTGGTAAAGAGTAAGTTCTCTCGTCGATGATTTCTCACAAACGTGCTTGCTTTTCTGAAACACTGCACAAAAGTTGTTTAATTAGAACCGATCTGATGAATTACACCTTCCCACCTGTTTTTTTTTTGTATGTCAAATTTTATTAGTTTTCTGCTGGAATTTTACTGCAATTCTCCTATGCGACACCTTCAATACCACAAGTTGGTATCTAATTTTGATGGATGTCAATAGAAAAGTCTTCGAAATGTATGTATCAAAGTTGATAATTTTCTGTATTTTTTTCAACCCAGCACGAACACCGGTCTCATGCATAGCATAACTCGTTAAAAGGTAAGGGACTCGTCTTCAGTCATGAACAAAGATATCCGTTCCAACGTCATCATACAAATATTTTTTTTTTCAGAGGTTAGCTTCGGTTAGACATTGGGTATTGTTTCTAGGCGGTTAGCTACGGTCAGAGCACAATATTTTCCGGAGGTTAGCTTCGGTTGATCCGGTTGGCGCGCCAACCGGAGCTAATCCCCGAAAAAATAATACCATTTGTTTCTCGAGTTGTTGATGTTGCCATGGTAACCATAAAAAGTATTATTTTTTCGGGGATTAGCTCCGGTTGGCGCGCCAACCGGATCAACCGATGCTAACCTCCGGAAAATATTGTGCTCTGACCGTAGCTAACCTCCTAGAAACAATACCCAATGTCTAACCGAAGCTAACCTCTGAAAAAAAAAATATTTGTATGATGACGTTGGAACGGATATCTTTGTTCATGACTGAAGACGAGTCCCTTACCTTTTAACGAGTTATGCTATGCATGAGACCGGTGTTCGTGCTGGGTTGAAAAAAATACAGGAAATTATCAACTTTGATACATACATTTCGAAGACTTTTCTATTGACATCCATCAAAATTAGATACCAACTTGTGGTATTGAAGGTGTCGCATAGGAGAATTGCAGTAAAATTCCAGCAGAAAACTAATAAAATTTGACATACAAAAAAAAAACAGGTGGGAATTCATCAGATCGGTTCTAATTAAACAACTTTCGTGCAGTGTTTCAGAAAAGCAAGCACGTTTGTGAGGAATCATCGACGAGAGAACTTACTCTTTACCACGTCATCCAATAGAATATTCACGGGCATACTGTTGGAAAATAACAAAAATTGTTGTTTGAATTGTGATACAACCGACGAAGTAATCTATTTAATGGTGTATTTTTAAATACTGAAACAAACACTCAGTATGTTATTTCAAGCTTACTGTGATTTATGAGCTATGAGAAACTAAAATTGAAAATCGTTTATCATCCCTACGATGATAAAATAATAATAATAATAATAATATGTGCCTTTATTTTCATGAAAAATACTTTGAAATACATTTTATATCGTGGGGGCGGTATTCAACATAGTTGCTCTTCCATAAAACCCATACAAGCAGCAAGATGAGAATAATGAAATAAAACAATAATTCACACAGCTTTCCATTTCATTTCAAATTGTAAACATATGTGTTGGTACAAGTCTCAAATTTTTCATATTTTAAAAATAGTACAAAAAAAAAATTTAGGTCATGATTTCATCTATTCGAAAAATGACATAGTGACAATGAAAAATTGTTTTTGTTCTTTGACAACAAAATTCACCAAATTTAATTTTATGCAAATTAACATGAATATTCTCACTTGACCAAATACCAAGAATCATAAAATCATCATCAATTCTATTAGAATTCAAATGCTACTACAATTTGTTGATAACGATAGTGTTTTTTTATTTTACAGCAATTTTGTTTAAAATATTGTGGTGTTGTTGCCAGGTGTAGCCAGAAAAAACATAGTCATTTTGTCTCCCTCAAAGTCATCCAACCACTTCATATAATTTTTTTCTAAAGTTCTGTGCTCCTTGTTGATTGATTTTGTTTTATCAGTTTGAAAGTAGGGCAGAATGCTTTCTCGACGGTAATTATTCGAAAAATAACACTAATATTTTGTTGATACCTTGAAATTCCGAATATTTGCGTTTGAAACCAGTTTGAAAGCATACAGTTTAATGACTTTGAACACATCAAAGGTTATTATTTCATGAATCTGAGTATTTGCAATAAAGAGATAATTTTTCGACTACCCGTTGGGAATTTCAAATCCAACAAGTTTTTTACGAAATTAACATTTTTTTAAATTTTTCATACTGCTTTTGAGCACAATATTTCAAAATTAAAACGGTAGTTCGAATCATTTCGGGGTCATGATCAAACTTGATTAAATAACATTTTATTGAACGCGATTATATGAGTATAAAAAGTGAAAATAGGCTCAAGTTATGGAAGATAACAATAACATTTCAGTGCACTGAATTATGATATTGGCATTTGTTATGATAAAACGAGTTGGAATTGTGTTAACCAAAAGAAAAAAGAAAATAATGACGGTTATGATGTTTGCATTCATTGAAAGACTTTTGATCATATCTCAATTCTATGAAAAAATTATAACATGTGGTCTAATGAAATATTTATACCAAGTGACATTATTCAAAAATAAGAAATTTTCAAAGGTTTTGACGACAATGACGATTTGTGCGAATAAAATAATTTTGTATATAATTTTTTCTCTATCGTCCGGCCTCTTTTTATCGGTGTGAAGGTACACTGATATTTATTTGAACTAGTTTGCGCAGTGTAGTTTTGGCAACATTTCATTTGTACTGAAATAATCCTACCATATCCATGTTACCGAGTTTGTGCTGTGCAATTTCGACCAGATTACACTTGAACTGAGCTAATCAAAATTATATTTTTGAGTGTGTTTGCTCAGTGCAGTTCCAGTTATATCATATTTTAATAAAATCTGAATAAAAATAATTAATAACTTTTTCCATTGACAATTTTGCATCAGTTTGCTCATAACTACCAATTGATGAAAATATTTCTGAAATTGTAATAATTATAAATCTATTGTATCACCTCATCAGGCTTTAAAGATGAAACATCCGAGTGACAGGTATTTAAGGTTGTTTTTCTTTGTTAATTATCTTAATAGTAGTTTAGATTTTTTTCGTCAGCACTTATTGTTTTGCTTTCAGTATCGGAATAAGACATCTATTCACTGCATCTTGTTCAACCGCTAATTTCAACTCCTAAAACATGCTCATTTGTATGATTTTTTATTATTCTTTCCCAAATTTCAGCATTCGAAATAAAATTCAGCAATAATTCCTGCATTTTTTACTTGAGTCTTCTTTACTCAAAAATTCGATTTTCGTCTTTGTACGGTTGATAAACTTGAAGCCGTGGCATTGATGATGATACAACTCCCGAATTGTATACCAAATGCTGATCAGATCGTTTATTTGATTTAAAGAAATTTCTTAGCTCCTTTCAATCATCCGCATTATTTGTCAGACACCTTCCTTCTCTACGGAGTTTCTTGATATTGTTTCATGATATACGTTCTCACACTTCAACTTCAGCCAATTGGGTGCAAGTTATTTTAACTCTCCCCTTTTCCTCTTTACTAATATTCATTACAAGTGGCACAATGAACTTTTCTTTTCTAATTTGATAATTCTGAAACTATTCAACTATCAACTTTTCGTAAATTTTGCCTTCATTTTCTCAGTAATATCGTTATTATTTTCTAAGTAATATCGATGTGCTAATAATCCATGAATGCCAAATTGTTGCATGGTCATTTTGACTTGAATTCCCAAATCTTCAATAATATTTTGACATTTAATTCTTTAATTGATTATTTTCATATTCATAGAATTTCACTTGAAAATTTTCTATTTTTTCATTTAAATTTGTAAATTCTCGTTTTTCTGAAGGAATCACCCCTTCAGCCATGCAATCAGACTCAGTGGAATTTTTTAAAAAGTTCTGAGAAAAAAAAATTTTTGGCTCAGTGAAAAAATTTTCAAAGTACAAAGTATCAAAATATTTCTTTGACTCATTCTGAATGAAAAGCGCAGAACAATATTTATGAATCGAGATTCAGCTTTGAATTGTCATATCTCATAGCAGTTTTACACCACAAAAAATTGTTAGCCAAAATGTTAGGTTCCTCAAGGAATACCACAAAAACATGTCTGAAGTCGTTTTATTGAAACTTGTTGAAAAAGTTTTGTTGCTAAATTTGAAGTTACACCTAATAACCCAGAACAATGTATCATTATCCCATCTGAGAACAAACACTCCCGGAAAACAAAAAGAAATTCAAATTCACTTACATATTTTGAAAAGTACCACAGGACGTTCTTGTGTCAATCTTTCACGAAGATAGTGTTAGATAAAAATATCTGTTAATATACTGAAACGTCCAGAAATTTGAAAACCATCCGTATAATTTCTACGGGGACATTGTTATTGCCAAGACAATACCCACAATCGTGGAGATATAAAATTGATAATATCAAAATGTCTAGGAAATTGGTTCATAAGCAATATTTTTAAAAAACTCCAAAAACTGAAACACTCCAAATCAGTCATGTTATGGACCCTTGCAGCAAACCAAAATGACGTAATTTATACAAAAAAGTCTAGAAAATAGGTTCATAAACAACACTGGGATAAAAATGCTCTAAGAAGTGTTACACCACAATTCAGCTATGTAATGTACTCTTGCGGCTTACCGAATTGATACAGTGCATACTATAAAAATGTCTAGAAAATTGGTTTATAAACAAGATTTGAAAAAAACTCCAAAATCTGTAACACTACAATTCTACTGCGTAATGGGTCCTTGCGGCACACCGAAATGACATAATTTATACTATAAAAATGTCTAGAAAATTGGTTTATAAACAACATTGGGATAAAAATGCTCTAAGAAGTGTAACACTACAACTCAGCTATGTAATGGACCCTTGTGGCTTACCGAAATGAAACAATGCATGCTATAAAAATGTCTAGAAAATTGGTTCATAAACAACATTGGGAGAAAAATGCTCTAAGATGCAGCACAATTCAACTATGTAATGGGTCCTTGTGGCACACCGGAATGACAAAATTTATATAAAAAATGTTTAGAAAATAGGTTCATAAACAACATTGGGATAAAAATGCTCTAAGAAGTGTAACACTACAATTCAGCGATGTAATGGACCCTTGTGGCTTACCGAAATGATACAGTGCATACTATAAAAATGTCTAGAAAACTGATTTTCGGGTTTACCATTCTCGTGTTAAAAAAATGTCCATGGAACTGATCCTTGTAACATACTTTCAAATATTTTCAATATAAACCTAATATATCCCGCTATTTTATTTCTCTCGTTTACTTCAACAGCTGTGAAATTCCACATTACTTCGTGACAAAAAAATATGTATTCACACAAAAACTTCAACATTTGAGCATATATTGCTAGTTTTCAGCTCTGAAAGCCTATCGGACAACGTTTTTTACTGCGAATTTTCATAATGTACCTGTATATATAAAAAGTTGTGAAATGTACCTACCTTAGATTCAATAGAAACACTCTTCTCTGGTAAGTTAACTGATTATAAACCACTGCAATCTTACAGCACCACTGTCTAATCGTTCAATGTTATATCTAGCAGTCTCTTTGCCTTTCGCCGTCATCGACTAATCGCAATAACCTTGGAAACAAGTTACTAGGAAATGTTTCAAATGAACGACCAGTCTATTAGTAAAAAAATGATCTGGAAATATTTAAACTGCTACAATCCTCAATATTTCGTTTGCATCACAGGGTGTGTGATCATAATATTTTCAAGTCGAATTTTTCGGAAATTATTTTATTTAATACATGCATTTTATCTATAATTGCCCGGGAGAAGGCGACAGAAAAGAACATACTATTTCTACAAAGCTAGTTTTTTTCAGTTTATTGTTTTGATGTAACAAGTATGTAAACAATATGAGAGTCTACTACCACATTGATGACAGCTAGTTTATTAATTCCGATCACAATCGAAAAAAACATTCTCCTCATGTGCGTTTGTACCAGTTATTGAACTTTTCATTTTTCATAGATTTTCTTGAAAATGGACAGTATTGAAAAGCTATCAAAAGGTACCGTTTTTGATTATTTAGCGCAAATTTGCTTATAGGTCCCACCGATACGGATACTTATATTATTATTATTGAAGTGAATAATATTCAACGATTTCTGAAAAAAATTAACGTTATTGTCACGACGCTATGAATATTATCGGTGAAACATTTGAATACTGGTTATTTGCAGCAGAAAATACATGGTGGTTATTTGAATACATCACACAGGTTTTAGCTGAAATATTACACATCTAAATAATTACTTGCAGATTCCTATATCTGAACACGAAGCTAAGGGTTCTTTCGGGAGATCGTAGGTACAATAATAACTTTTTGCTTTTTTGACTCCCTACTATCACAACGCTTAAAATGGAAAATACTTGTTAGAAAACAACTACTCTCTCGGCTAATACCACGATGATTATTGAAAAAATACATCTCTCTTGGTTATTACTGCGGCAGGAATCTAAGTTGAAAATGACGTTTTATGACACACGCTACGTTAATAGCGCCTATCAGCGGCTGAATTTGAGATTGTAACCTTCTTAGGATAGTTGAGTGAATGCATTGCACCTTAAAAATAAAGGTCTACAAAAATAAAATGCAGGGCATTACACCTGGAAATGAAAGGCATATGACTGAATGAAGGGTATCGCACGTTGAAATAAAAAGACTATGTCTCCTATAATAGTTGAATTACTCCACGATTCACTGTTGCGTTAAAAATTAACATTGCTGCTCCTGAAGTGGCGTAAGGCCCATCCAGAACACATGGCTAAAGACCACAGCATTCGATGCCAAAACACCAAGGAAAAAAAAATAGGTGAATTAATGCATAGTATCACACTTTAGAACCGTGTCTCTTATATCAGTAGACTGTATCGCACGTTGAAATATAAGGGGTTTAGTATCAAAAATGTATACAAGGAGCTTCCAAAATTACTTTGAATCGATTTGTTATACCCAAACCACTAATAAGATGGCATAGCTGACAACCAAAAATACTCATCTATTAATTATTAATTGATTTACTCTTCACTAAAAAGGGACGGACTGCCAAATATTTGTTTCGAATTCCCCATTGATAAACAGGGCCTTCTCCAAAATTTAGTTGAACCACAGAAAATTGTTTATTATCAAAAATGTATACAAGGAGCTTCCAAAATTACTTTGAATCGAATTGTTATACCCAAATTACTAATAAGATTGCATAGCGAACAGCCAAAAATACTCATCTATTAGTTATTGATTGATTTACTCTTCACTCATAAGGGACGGACTGCCAAATATTTGTTTCGAATGCCCCATTGAAGTACAGGACTCTCTACATAATTTAGTTGAACCACAGAAAATTGTTTATTATCCAAAATGTATACAAGGAGCTTCCAAAATTACTTTGAATCGATTTGTTATTCCCAAATTACTAATAAGATGACATAGCGCCAAAAATACTCATCTATTAATTATTGATTGATTTACTCTTCACTAATAAGGGACGTACTGTCAAATATTTATTTCGAATGATGTACAGGGCCCTCTTCAACATTTCGTTAAACCAAAGAAAATTGTTTATTATCAAAAATAATCATTTATTAAGAGACGCCCCATATGGCACAGCGGACAGCCAAAATACTCATTCATTAGTTATTGATTGAATTACTCTTCACTAATAAGGTGCGGACTGCCAAATATTTATTTCGAATGTCCCATTGGGATATAGGACGGTCAAAATTACGCATCTATTTGTTTCAATCAGTTGATGATTAACAATATCTGATATAGATACACAGAATAACTCAAATTCACATTACAAAAAACAGATTGATGAAGTAACGACGCACCTCGCAGTTCGCCTTTCACATTCTCTTTTATGAACAACCATTTCATCTAAATATACAAATACCGGATGGATAGGATGGCTGGTTCAAGCCACAGCACCGCATCTTTTTTTCATCTGCATTTTTCGAACTTATAAAATAAAGGCTGGTTAGGTTAGTAGCAGGATGAATGATGAACATTGTTGAAAATTTGATAGGATGTTCGCAATGGTGAGCGGGGGCCATCTAGAAGAATAATGAAGACTACATTTTTTCTATAACATGAATCCATATCAGTGAATCTCAGCTGGGTGTCAAAAATTCGTTAGAGATGTGTACCGGGGATCTTTGATTTACCGTATCAAAAATTTGCTAAGATGTTTTCTATGGCCCGGTGGGACCCCCAAATTACGGCAGATTCACAGTGGAGTATCAAAAATTTGCTAGGATGTTATCTATGAGGTACCCGGGTGGTTAGGGACCCACAAGTTACGGCAGATTCACAGTGGTGTATCAAAAATTTGCTAGGATGTTCTCTATGTGGTATCCGAGGGGTTAGGGTCCCCCAAATTACAGCATATTCACAGTGGAGTATCAAAAATTGGCTAGGATGTTCTCTATGAGGTACCCGGTGGGTTAGGGTCCCCAAATTACGGCAGATTCACAGTGGAGTATCAAAAATTTGCTAGGATGTTCTCTATGAGGTACCCGGTGGGTTAGGGTCCCCAAATTACGGTAGATTCACAGTGGAGTATCAAAAATTTGCTAGGATGTTCTCTATGAGGTATCCGAGGGGTTAGGGTCCCCCAAATTGCGGCAGATTCACAGTGGAGTATCAAAAATTTGCTAGGATGTCCATCCTGGTGTTTCGGTTAGCTTTAACGTGCATTCTCCAGTTTCGAGAATTTTTCGGACTCAGAAATAAAGGTCGGTTAGGTTAGTAGCAGGTCGAGTGATGAGCGTATGAGGAGCCCCGAAGTCGCTGAACATCGGATATCAAGCGTGTGAGATCAGCTTTAGCAATGGTAGCGTCAATGTGTTCGTGATAGTGTAAACTCAGCTTTATGTCACAAAATTGCCAGAATGAACCTCTGTAAGGAAATACACGCGATTTCACGCTTGAACTCCTATAGTATAACTACTCCTACCGACTCAAAGGCCGCCACACTACTGCTGAGCTACGGGACTTGTGATGAAAACTTGTGACAAATGGTGTATTCAACTTCTTCATCAATATGATTTCAGAATTGACAATTTCTGCTATGATCGTGGAGAAAATATTTTCAGGCACATTCCAAATATCTAGTAAATACATAATTATCTCCTTTCATGTGAAATACAGACCTCCATTTGTACATTAAAGAAAAATATCAACTCATCACATGTCAAATGTTCGACAGAAAAATGTCCACTTACCTATTAATTTCGCCCAGGGTACCCAGGAAGATAACAGTTTCCGGAAATTTATAGGGTTGCCATGGCATCTAAGCCAGAACAAGTGAGGTGTGAAATTTTCGCAGTACCTAGTCAGTTACCATCAATGTCAATTTTGAAGTTTTGAAAGTTAAGTAGCTGAAATGAATTTCAACAAAGAAGAACTTGTAGATATGATTTTTGTTCTTGGAGAGTCTGAAAGAAACTGTTTACTCGCCACTAGAATTTACCATCAAAAATATCCTGAAAGAAGGTGCCCTGAAGTCAACAGCTTCCAAAACTTGCTTGAAAGATTTGTACAAACTGGCAATGTGCAATATGAAAAGAAGGAACGGAGAAAAAATATATGCAACGAAGAGAATGAGTTCTCTGTAGTGTTAGCAACTGTTGAGAATCCCCACATCAGTCAGCGAGAAATAAGTACATCAGTAGGAATAAGTAGACGTTCCGTTGGTCTAATCATGAAGAGAAATAAGTTTCATGCATTTCGTATTCAAATGCATCAAGAACTAAGGGAAGATGATTTCCAAAAGCATCTTCAGTTCTGCAATTGGGCGAGCGAAAAAATGCTTTTTTCAATAACGTCTTGTTTACTGACGAGGCAACGTTTCATAAAAATGGATTCGTTAATAGGCATAATTTTCATTATTATGCAACTGAAAATCCACATTTTTTCAGGCAAGTTGATAACCAGCTCAGGTGGTCTTTGAATGTTTGGGATGGAATCATTGGAGAACATGTAATAGGTCCACATTTCTTTGATGATACCTTGACAGGAGCTGTTTATTTGAATTTTCTAGAACACAATCCACCAAATTTATTAATGTATCTTCCTGACAGACAAAGAATGTGGTTTCAACAAGATGGGGCTCCGCCTCATTATTTCAATCCAGTAAAGGAGCACCTGAATAATACTTACCCACTTCGATGGATTGGAAGAAATGGACCCATTCGATGACCTGCAAGATCCCCAGATCTTACTAAAATGGATTTTTTTTATGGGGATATGTTAAAGAAATTGTCTACAGAGACACACCAACAAGTATAGACAATATGAAGGAAAGAATAATAGATGTATTCAGGAGTATAATACCTGCAGTGTTGAGAGCAGTGGAAAAATCATTCCGTAGGCGGGTAGAAATGTGTGTTAACCAAAATGGGCAACATGTGGAGCACTTATTATAATTTGTTCGTTTCGTTCTTTCATGTTTTTGTTTCAATGTTTCAATCAATTGTAAATAAAAGAAGTTGGAGTTCGTTAAAATAATTGAACTAATGTGTTTCCATAACCCTTATAAGAGGTGTCAGTAAAAATGAGATACTAAAAGTTTTCCAAGTGAATAACTCGAAAACGGCTAGGAATAGCCTCAGGGGTGTGAATACAAAAAACGTTCGCATCTCAATCCTACATCACATGGTCGAAAAATATACGGAGTGTTCCATTTGAAAAACTAGAGAAAATTCAATTCGAAAACTTCCAAATTGAAAATTAATTTTCAGCCACCCTGTATAATTTTTGGGAATGATAATAATTCAAAAATATCATTCATCTGTCTGACGAATAGGGTTATAATTATATTCTCCTGCGTTCTATTATCTTGAGAACAGTGATTTTTTTGGTAAGCTCCTGCAGATATCATTATTTTAACAAAAAAAATTATAGCTGTTAAGTGGTTGGGATATAGTAAATGATATTGGAGGGGTGGATGGAGACCACTAATGTGCTTGAAAAAATGGATTGATATACATGGCATTCCATTTAAAAAAAATGCAGTTGACCCTGTATATTTTCCTTGGTTCACCCTGTATATAATACAATAATAACTGGATGTAGACAATAATGTCTAGTTTACTTTGGTTTTTGAATTATTTTCCTGACTACCATAGAACTCGAGCAATCGGACTCTGACGCACAATTGCCCCACCCTGTATATATATATATATATATATATATATATATATATATATATATATATATATATATATATATATATATATATATATATATATATATATATATATATATATATATATATATATATATATATATATAGTATTCACCACGGCAACAGATTAGAGAGCGCTCCAGAAGGACATTTCGGATGCGAAATGGTATATGCTGAATACTTGTTTCAAGGAGCAATAAATGTTCCAGTGACTGTAAAACAGTCAAAAACAATCCTTTAGGAACTCACTATACCTTTGTATAGATTGTATGGCATATGTCCGACAGAAAACAACTACTTCTCTGGCTAATACCTCGACAGATATTGAATTATATCTGTCAGACATATGTGCAAAGATCCTTACTTTGAAGGAACAACTTTGCAAGAGCTCTCAAAGACAGACAGCAGGACACCGCCTGATCCAAACAAGGAACCAACTGCAGACCGGTTTCGGGATGAAGTCCCTCATCAGTGCAGTCCTGGTTATCACGGTTGTATACACGCGGGGGCCCGGTGCCCGTCATCGTTCGCCGGGATGAACACTGCAATCGCTTACAGTATCCACCACGGCAACAGATTAGAGAGCGCTCCAGAAGGACATTTCGGATGCGAAATGGTATATGCTGAATACTTGTTTCAAGGAGCAATAAATGTTCCAGTGACTGTAAAACGGTCAAAAACAATCCTTTAGGAACTCACTATACCTTTGTATAGATTGTATGGCATATGTCCGACAGAAAACAACTACTTCTCTGGCTAATACCTCGACAGATATTGAATTATATCTGTCAGACATATGTGCAAAGATCCTTACTTTGAAGGAACAACTTTGTAACTTTGTAACTTTGTAACTTTGTAACTTTGTAACTTTGTAACTTTGTAACTTTGAAACAAGTATTCAGCATATACCATTTCGCATCCGAAATGTCCTTCTGGAGCGCTCTCTAATCTGTTGCCGTGGTGGATACTGTAAGCGATTGCAGTGTTCATCCCGGCGAACGATGACGGGCACCGGGCCCCCGCGTGTATACAACCGTGATAACCAGGACTGCACTGATGAGGGACTTCATCCCGAAACCGGTCTGCAGTTGGTTCCTTGTTTGGATCAGGCGGTGTCCTGCTGTCTGTCTCTGAGAGCTCTTGCAAAGTTGTTCCTTCAAAGTAAGGATCTTTGCACATATGTCTGACAGATATAATTCAATATCTGTCGAGGTATTAGCCAGAGAAGTAGTTGTTTTCTGTCGGACATATGCCATACAATCTATACAATTTATAGTGAGTTCCTAAAGGATTGTTTTTGACTGTTTTACAGTCACTGGAACATTTATTGCTCCTTGAAACAAGTATTCAGCACATATATATATATATATATATATATATATATATATATATATATATATATATATATTCAAAAAAGTCCATTTTCGTAATTGAATTGTAAACAGCATACTAAATTGAGCAAAAGAAAATTGCAAATTTCGGCAATTGTATTAATTGGAATATTATGATCCATGATGGTCGGCTGGTAGAGCGTTCGCCACTCGAGCTTGGGTCGTGGGTTCAATACACCGATTTACCGGTCTCGTGCATGGAATCACACGTTGAAAGGTGAGGGCTGTGTCTTCCCTAGCTCGCACAAGTCTCTTGAATACTTCTGATGGTAGCACTTATAGACCGTCAGATAGTGACAGATTTAGGTGCCCCATTTTCACATACATGCCTTGAATAGGGTTGAGAAGTACATCGATGTTGAGTAAAATGGAGGGAAATTTACGAGTGGCTCCTGGGGATAACATATGGAAAATTCGATTTTCCATGGAAAATTCGATTTTCCATGGAAAATTCGATTTTCCATATTTTAATGTGAGCCGTGTTCACCTAATCATTAATTCATAGAACCTGGCTTCAGAAGATCAAAGGCTTGAGTGTTGAAGGTGGCTAAAGGGTTAAAATGAGGCTGTAATCTTGTAAAGAAAAATCGAGATTTTAACAGGTTTTCCCACGCAAGCCCATCGAAACTATGAAAACCTACATCGTCACTACACCGAAAAACATAATGGCTTGAGTGGCGTGAATGGAAAAGTAGATTTTGTGGTCGGAAAATTTAATGGAAATTATTTTTGATTTTTCCATATGTTTTCCCCACGAGCCACTCGTAAATTTCCCTTAATTTTACTCAACATCGACTTACTTTTCAACCCTATTCGAGGCTTGTATGTGAAAATGGGGCACCTAAATCTGTCACTATCTGACGGTCTATTAGGAATGCAGCAGGTTGGCGGAAATAACAATTTAAACATTTTTTTTAACAATTTGAGATACTGAGAAAGTTATTTTAAACCATGGTAAATAGAATACTGAAGGATTTCTGGATTCCGAACATCCAGAAGGAAATCATCGTGTACAAATTTTAATTATCTTTGTTGTCCTAAAGTCATCTTGAAACAACGAAAGTTCATTTGAATGGGCTGGTTTATTCAATCTGACGATTCTTTCCAGCATTTTTGAAAATACTGAATGAATGAGAATGATAATCCAGCCTCATCAGATGAATGAACCCTGAGAGTATAATAAGGAATTCAATTCGATTGGTCTATACATCGATAGAAAAATTATATTTTGGATTAGTCGATAGAGATGGTACCGATACAACAAAATATGCTCATGCATCGGTCGCCAAACTATTGCACAAATAATTCCCTCCATGTGGGCGATTCTTCGAACATTGGACCTTAAATTTTCATAAATCCTGCGTTAAATTCTCTATTCAAGAATTTTCGTTCCAAAATACCTCCGTCTATCATTTTCCCCAAACGTTGTGTAGAAGGTGCCTGTATCTTTCAATCCATTATGGATTTCAAAAACGGTTTCTGAAAAGCGGCCCTTCGATTAGGATAAGTAGCGACATAGAGTCGACAAGTCTTACCGTCCATTTCCATTTGAACGACTATAGAAAAAATGCACTTCGGCCAGTTCAGAATTTATGTAGTTCATATTCCGAATTGGAAATGAAACACAAATCGATTCGGATAATCAGACATTCTCATTTCCGTCCACAATATAGTTCTACACTCGTGAACTAAATATCATTGGGTAATAATCCCACCAAAGTGAAATTAAAAAAAAAAAAACTATCTCAGAATATTGTTGATAAATACCGTGTACAATTTATGTTCAGTAAAACTGATGCATAAAAAATTGATGGAAACGTTTAAGTATTCTTTCAAATGCATTTTCCAGAAATGGTTGGATTTGATAAAACAGTCAATAACTTTGTTAATCGGGATTTTTTTAACTAATTCTTATATCGAAAATGGCTCTTTCGAAAACCAAATAAGATATTTGAGGGATACTACCTGAACTTATCCTATGTATCTTGACTGACGAATGGAAAGTTGAATGTTTTCACACTAGAAAGATATCAAGACGATATCAGTAGCTGTTGTAGAGACAGTTGAAATATTGTATTATCTGATTAAAACTTCTGACAATAACATTAAAATCCGTTCCCGAAAATCCTGTTCTCGAGAACACCTACTCTTATCGACTTGATACAGGAGACAATTTTTGTTTGAAAATGTTTTAACATTTAATTTTCGGAGTTTTGCCTAATCTTGTTTGAACTCAATATGATGTCAACTCAATTCCTTTTATGCGATTCTGTCGAATTTCTGAGAAAAAAAAACTTGGAAAACTGTTTCACACTAAAATAATACTTGCTGCATTGATGTTAAAATTGAAGTTTTTTCCTAGACATTTGCAATAATACATTTCAAAATTCTTAACGTTATAGTGTAAGAGCAAGTAACGTTTTCGAGAGAAAATTTCAGAAAAGCCAGTTTTTAGATCTGCTATCTCTTTCTCTCTTCCGGACGTCATACGGGCATCTGGCTGGCGGTAAAGGTTGCGTTTATCAGTGTGCATCGTATCTGTCCTGTGCAGGTAAAATATTTAGTTTTCAAATGAATTAAAGAAAATTTCTTTTTTTTTTATTTGTTCAATTGAACTTTTTGACACATGAATCAATTATTGCCAGATATTTTTATAGTTGTTCAAACTGTGCCAAACGCCAATTTTGAATAAAAAAAATCAAAATATTTCAGTTTGACTGAAATTCTTATATGATGTTTTTGAAGTATCTACAAACCAAAAATTAATTTGCCAAACAATAATTTGGTTGATAAACCTCCAGCTAGACCGGTTTAAAAGTGGATAAATGAACTTGAAAAAACTTTTTAGATTTAGAGGAAAGCTTTCATTCAAGTGCACTAAAAAGAAGAAAATGAATTTCAAAGTGAATTAAACCCATCAGTTTGTTACATTATAAAATTTTAAATGTTAAAAGCTTGTCGCGGGAAGTATCTATGTATTTAGGGCCATGTAGCCGAGTGGTTAAAGCGACATGTTTCAGTCACTTTGGCTGCCAGTCGGCGGTGGTTCAAACCATGGCGACTGCAGAAATATTGGCCCGAAAAAGTGCTAGGAATCGCACGTAAAGAGGTAAGACCTCGTTAATCCTTGGCTCGCACAAGTTTCGACGTCTGAGGGCTGCCGTTTGTAAGGAGACGACAGCTGGTTAACGAAAAAAAAAAAAAATTTAATAATTTTTTTTCTTATTGTAAATTGAATTTAAACTAACCTCAAGATTTATTCTCGCGACTAGCTTTTATATCATTTAAAATTTTATATTGTGATAAAATGATGGTTTTAATTCACTTCAAAATTTATTTTCTTCTTTTTAGTGCATTTAAATAAAAACTTTTCTCTAAAATTTTTTTTTAAATTAATTTATTTTTTAGTTTTCTTCGGATATGTTTCTTAGTCTGTTCAGTTCAATTAATACGTCATTATTGCACGGTTGCTTGCCTGTTGATTCAACGTGTTCTATATCTAGCTTTCGAGGGGGGTGAATTTTTTTGAAACCGTATTTTTCAATGGCCAGTTAATTTTCACAATTTTTAGGTATTTTTTCGATCATTTTCATCATTATTTTCCATGTCCGAAACTGTTGAAACATTTTTCGAATTTCTTTTTAAACCATAATATTTGACGGTCAGATATTTTTCACTATCTTTACGGATTCATCCGATTTTAATTTCTCGAGTTTTCCAACATTTTTCGAGAAAACGAAAGGGGCGAGCCCCCTACTTATTTTTTTTTTTCGCTGTAATTTTTGATGTCCAAATCCGTCAAGAAAACTTCCGAAACCCTACGCGTTCTCTGTCTAGCTTTCGGGGTGGCAGGGGGGACAATTTCTTCGACATCAATGTATTGTTATCGAAACTGAACCAATATATGTTGATCATGCCCTCGCTTTCGTTGTGCTAATGAATATTGATCTCACCCAGACGTTCTTCTGAGAATATGGCCAGTTTTTCATCAGTTATAGAAGAGTTTCTTTCTGTTTTCTTCAAAAGGAATCTAATGCTGACATGTTGCATTTTTTGCCGCTTCGAACTCCAATGATACTGTCAGCGCTTCGCTTATGGTTCAAAGACGTGCTTGTTGAAGATACTGAGTGCCAGCATCTCTCAAGTCTTCGAAGAAGGTCTGCAACTAAATTTGTTCAATGAACTTTTTCGGTGCTTGTGGGTAGGCCAAATGGATGAGTTGCCCTACATCGGCTCTATAATCCTGCAGTTTTTTGTTGGGTTTTTGATGTAGACGTTTTAGTTGGCTATGGTACACTTGTTTGAGATATTGCTGCCTTATGCTAATCGCCAGAGCTTTAAATAATCTGGAACGATCTTTCTGTTTACTCTAGTAGATGTTCTACAGAATGTAGACACAGGACTTGTGAAAATTCCAAGTTCTCCTGGGAGCAGCCGTTTGCGTTTACTGCTGCGTCAAAATTTCGTCCATCCAATAAATTTTAAACTACTATTGAGGAAATTGGGAGCTAGAACAAGAACGAGTGTTTCTAGATGCTGCTGTGTAATTCTAAGGAGTTTTCTAAATATTTGACTTTTCCAGAAGAATTGATGATACTTCCACTAATCTCCAGATTACACCTTCCACAGAATTTCCACCTAGCACACAAAAATATGGACATTCCAATGCTCAGAATAAGGACAGTAAAAGGGTTCAATGGAATATTGGTTATGTTCATCATTTCATGATTCAGTTAACATCGTGTTGGAATTTTGATGGATTTTTCATTCACTAATATCTTGTAGCCATCCATCCGTATCGCCATCTGTATACCTGTGTTTAAATTCTATTACTTCCAATACAGATATTATGTTGGTAATTCTTCCTTGGGTTCTTTCAGAAACATATAAAAAACTTGAATTACTAAATAATTATTCAGGTCTTCATTCCATGCATTCATCAGCACAGTTGAATCACACTGGCATTTGTTAAAATTAGGTAAGCGTCATATTCATTTGGTAAAGTAAGCAACTTTATCTGCTTCCATGTGTTTAGGAAAACTGTGTCAGTAGAAATAATCTATCTTTTTCTACGTTCATGAAAAAAACAAAACTTTATTGAACTGTTTTAGTGGAAAAACTTTTTTTTCATTACACCGAGTGCAATAAATCATTCTGTTACAGCGTTCTGCGGTCCGAATGCAATCTGTCGTTATGTTACAGCGTTCTGTCATCGTGACAAACAAAAAAGTCGAATCGACGTCATATTTAGCCCATTTTCTATGAGACTGTATTACGTTTTGAACAGTTGCATACATTTTATATTATTGTCAATCATATTTATTACATACTTGGATTACAACATTACTAGAAAATGTAATTTGATGAAAATAAAATTTGTTCCTTTGAATATTATTATATTACTTTAAGCAGCTAGATTTGAACAAAGAATGTCTTCTTTACACTTTAGTACCACCTAAATGAACCAGTTTTTTGCTTTTGCACAAACGTAGAACGTAGAAATATGGTATGCAACTCGTGCAAAAATTGTTTATTGCACTCAACGTGTGATATCGATAGGCAACCATGCCTTGTTGTAAACCAAGTGTGGTGTAAGTTGCTTCGATGACAAATCCGACATCTATTGCTTGCTTGGAGTACGCACAGACCACCCGGGGTAGTGCTGTATGTTTTCCCGGATTTCCTAAAGCTGAAAAGTGAATACGCCACCAGAAATCGGCAGGTAAGTCGCCCTGGAGCGTCAAAGCAAATAATACTAATAGCGATCCTCTACCCGCACAGGCTATGCCTTCGGGTGCGCTCTACGAGTGTTAATGAGGAAATATGATTATTATTATCCGAATTTGAACGAAAGCAAATCGAATTCGCTCAGAACGTTACATTATAACATTGTCTCAGAACAATACCCAAATGGGCCACATCCACGAAAGCGGAACGGCACTGACGTGTCTTGTGTTTTCCATCTAATCAATAAAAAGATGTACCTACCGGAACACTTCTCTCCTTGTAATCTGGAAGACATGGTTTCTTCATTTTAAATGACCAATAAATAGTATGGATATTGAACTGATAACGCTGTATCAATGTAATGGATGAAGTACAGCAATATGGAACCAAGTATAAGGCACTAACTTCAGTGATGACATGGAAAACTAGTGCAATTTATGAACCCATTAAAAAGCAATTCATCCTTATCCAAACTGCGAGCTCGCAAGGAGTGCTTTGATAACAAATTCAATTTAAATATTGAATCAATTTCATCCCGCAAAAAGTTTGCCTATCAGTTATTTATAGATGCGATAGAAAAATGTTTCACTCAACTATTTCAGAGAAACGACTACGGTTGCTTATTTTTCTTCTTTGGCAATCTGAAATGCTCCGAATTGGATTAGAAACATCCTGTTGATAAAAAAATATGCCGACAAATAAGATCAACTAATATTCCATAAACGATTTCTGTAGTCACTTTTTATATACAAAATAATTCAAATTCCAGACAGACACATATATTTCTATTTGCACAATCTGTTGAAAAAATTCTGAGGAAACAATATCACTAATGATAAAATGTCAAACTGTTAGTAAGGTTAATGAAATATGCCACCATGCATGAATATATTATTATAACTGAATCGAATAAAAATAGTGTCGAAAAATAAAGCATATTGAAATGTATTTGAAATTCATTCTAACTCTGAGTGGGTACACACAATTATTTAAATCAATTAACTTAAGTCAATTAACTGATCGGCAAATTATAGTAGGTACAATAACCACAGACAAAGAGCCAAAAGTAAAGGATGAATTGTAGCAGCATGTAACTCGGCAGGTGACTTCTTGAAATAATACATAGTGGAAAAAAATTGTTCTCCAAAGATTACGGGGTAGAACTACAAAAAAAATTGACGTCAAGATTGAAAAAAATTGTGTTTTGGGTTTTGTCAGAAAGTAAGATGGCTGTCGGAAAACGGCTTTGTACAATAAGAGGTGATAAATTTTTTTACAAAATAGTTCAAGGATATGCTACGTTAGGGTAGATTGGGTTAGATTGGGTGAGGTTAATGCTCCATATTTCGAGTAAATCCGTCGGTTTGATCTCTAAAAACGAGAAAAAATCGAAAATTGCCCTACAAAATGAATGTGAAGACGAATATCTGCCATGTTAGAGAAGAGGTGAAATTTTTTTTTCGCAGTTAAGGTTAAGTTTCGCTTCTTATACCTGATCATTATGAGGATTATGAGGATGGTCAATACCTAACGTACAATATGTAATATAATTGTGTTGAAACTGAGCCAACATATTTTTTTTTCTAGGGGGTATTTGAGATTGGAATTGATATTATGTTTGAAATAAAACGTTAATTTCTGTAAGTATAACATTATCCTGAAGCAACTTTAGGAAATTTAATATTATTATTCACTAATAGTTTCAATGCTAGTGAAATAATCCATTAATAGGGGTCATTAATTATTATTAACGCATGATTTCGAGAAATCGTCCATTAATGAACCCTATTTATGAACGATTTGTCATTGATTGTCGATTTCTCTATGAATGCATGATTTTTGCATAAGCAACCAAACATTAACGAATTCAGATGTTATGGACGCTAAAATGGATATTGACGATAAATTTATGTTGCCTAAAGTTGCGGAAACGGCTAAAGTAGCATCTTTAACTTCAGCTAGAAAAAAAATTAGAACTACTTTATTTCAACAAGAGAGAGGTAGACGGAAAAATTTTGTAATCAACTCTTATATTAAAATGCGATTAACGATCTCGTTAATTATCGTGCTCGCTTCGCTAACGCGTTGAAATGACTCGATCATTAATCGCCTTCATTAATACACTAGTTTATTAATAGCTATATAATCTCCTGCATCACATACCTGCAGAATATGAAGTCTTGGTGTACCACCAGCTGATGCAGGTGTTTTTTCAAGGGCACTGTCCAGTCAGACCGTCCGAGTAGTGTTTCAAGTCAGAAAAAGTGGTTGTTTTTCATCACCATAATTTTCTATTAGAATTTCTGTGGAGCATTCTCACATTATTGATGGTCCTTTATCCAATCGCGTTTATCCAGATTGATATCCTCAAACATAATTCTGCTTGCTGGTTTTGGTGAAAGGCAGTTGTTGCAGCCTCCGCCCTTGCCTCCTCATTCCCCTGGATTCGTTTGTGACCAAGTACTCAGATAAGTTTTACTCTGTTCAGTGCTACCAGGACGTTGAGGTTTCCATGTGTTTTCCAGATAGTTTCTATAGGATTACTTTATACATATAAACTCCCTTGAGCAAACGGAAATAGCTTCTCCTCTATAAGAATATATATCTCAGTTCATATGGTGATGATACTGCAATCTTATACACTGATAACTCATGGATAACAAACAGTATATGAGGCAGCAGAAAACAGGATAAGGGAAATCAAGATATGGTTAAATATCAATCTTCTTAGTTTGAATATACTGAGAATCCAATATATGACTTTTTCTCTATTGAGCAGCAAGCAAACAGTGATACACGAAATGAATTGCACTCAAAATGTTACGTGCACCTTTCCCACATCCCAAAAAACTAAAGAAAATCGAATACTTTGGAATAATTTTTGAACAATATCTAAGATGGAAAGATAACTCAGCCATAAATTCTACTCTCTAAGATACATTTCATCAAAAAAATCATAATTTACTACTCTTTAGTATACTCTGTACTACGATACTATACAGGGTGGGGCACCGAAAACGAAACAAACCGAATATCTTCAGATGACATGTGTTGTGAAAAAAATGCTAAAACACGTCGATTTTCAATTCGAGGGGGACATCTTCCTATCATAACCTCAACTGTCATACATCTTCCCCCATCTCTTGGGCACTATCACGCAAACAATTTGAATAGGGAAAGTAGTAAGTGTGACACATCATTAAAAATGTAATTTCATAAGGAATTCAGCTGTCAATTTTCGCTTCCTCACTTTTCAATTTGGCGCCCTCTTGCGGGAAAAACAACTGTTCAGTATTTCAAATTATGATACTTCATTTGCTAGTCAATTTGACATAAATTCGGTGGCAATGCATTATGGAATTTTTCTATGGGAAAAATCAAAATGGCTGCTCCAAAATGGCGGACATGGTCCGATTCGAATCAAAATTGATATGTGGTGGTTGTCAGTGTCGGAAATTATGATTTGTTTGCCAATGCAAAAAAACAAGATGGTGGCTCCAAGATGGCGGACGAAATTTGTAATGATGGTTCGATTCGAATCAAAATTTGTATTTAGGATTTTCAGGGTTGGAAATTATGATTTTTTCGTCAATGCAAAAAACAAGATGGCGGCGAAATTTGTAATTATGGATCGATTCGACCCGGCACCGAAAACGAATTCTTCAAAACACATGTGTTGTGAAAAAAAATGCAAGAACATGTTGATTTTAAATCCAAGGAGGACATCTTCCTATCTTAATCTCAACTGTCATACCACTCTCCCCACCCCTTTGTCACTCATAAAATTTGAATAGGGAAAGTGCGAAGTGTGACACAGCGTTGAAAAGGTAATTTCATAAAAAGAATTGAATCAAATTGATGAAAAAGATTTCATCAAAATGCGATGAAAAGAAAACTTTAGATGTGGGACGTAGGTCATTCTGTACGTAACTGACTCGAATGCTTGCCGCGAGTAAAAAATAGGTATTTTTGCGAGGTAAAATTTTGATTCTGTTACGCAAAGAATAACCTACGTCACACATCTGAGAAGAAATTTGATTTCCTTTTTATCGCATTTGTATAAAAGCTTTTTTTATCAATTTGATTAATTCATTTTAGTCATACTGGAAACTTGTATAACCTCCATATGCCAATTTTGAATCGAATCAAACCACAATCACTTCCGTCCAACATCTTGGTTATTTGCATTGACAAAAATATTATAATTTTCGACACTGAAAATCCCCACAAACTAATATTGATTCGAATCGGACCATAATAACAAATTTTGTCCGCCATCTTAGAGCCACCATCTTATTTTTTGCATTGATATACAAATCATAATTGTTGACTATGAAAACCACCACCTATAAATTTTGAATCGAATCGGACCATAATTTCAAATCATGTCCACCATTTTGGAGTCGCCATTTTGTTTGTTGCCTCAAAAAAATTCCATAATGCATTGTCACCGAATTATTGTCAGAATATCTTGCAAATGAAGTATCATAATTTGGAATACCGAACAGTTGTTTTTGCCGCATGAGGGTGCCAAAATGGAAAGACAGGTTGCGAAAATTGACATGGCTGAATTACCTTTTTAATGATGTGTCACATTTACTACTTTCCCCATTCAAATTGTTTGGGTTATAGCGCCAAAGGGTTGGGGGAGAGGTAATACACATGAGGTTATGATAGGAAGATGTCTCCCTTGGATTAAAAATTGACGTGTTTTTCTCACAACACATGCGTTCTGAAGATTTGTTTCGTTTTCGGTGCCCCACCCTGTATAATCGCACGTGGCGAATTATTTTCCAAAAACCAAAATTGCCTACAGAATCCGCTTTATCAATCCGCCATCTTTCAGAAAAACCCTTACACAAACTTTGCCCAAAAACTGAAAAATAGTATATTCCGCGAGAACATATCGATGGGTTTTTGACAAAATATCGTAAGCGACAAAATTGAAATTTTACAGGAAGCGGTTTTTCCTCATACTTGTTATCTTCCAATACTTGGAACTATCAAATTTTGTAGGGCTCCGTTTCATTTGACGAAAAATCGTTCATGTTGATAAAATTTAGTACAATGTTTCATTTTCATTTAATTTTGTTGCATACGATAGTTTGTCAGAACAATTTCAAAGTTTTTTTTTAACTGGATCTGTCGCTTAAGATACTCGTAAAATGTTTTGAGGGTATCAGTTTCGATATTTTGTCCAGAAACAAAACTTGCTCGAAATGAAACAATTTTTATTCAATGAATATTATTATTAGTTGAGCTAGAAATAAAATACGGTTTTTCTCTTCAATGCTTGTTTTATGTTTAGGGTCATGTTTGTCTATTTGGTTATTTTTAGCGAATATTGCATCACCTGCATTATTCTTTATTTATCTCAAAGTCATTTGCGAGATGCACCGCGTTTTCAATATGAAGTGCTGACATACTTCATTTTCGTTTCAATTCCAGGTAATGAAGTATTTGAAAGTTCGATTCCTTCTGCTGTTTTCCGTATTTTTTCGTCTTCGTTCAACTTCTTTTTATTTAATACATGATAGAAGCCAATCTCTCTGTAGGGTAAAGTCGGGTGAGATGGCCAACATTTTGAGAAACTGAAGGCTGTATAGGTTTGGTAAGAGTTAAGTTCATTCAATTTTTTCCTATGATGGCTTCAATATTGTAATAACATATGAAGTTAGAAATAACGGTCTAGATATTGAAAGATTTTTTTTTTATTATGTATTAAACAGATGGTACATTTGGCCATCTATCCCCATTCAACTGGGTTAGTTGGCCATGCCAGTAAGGGAGAGTTGGCCAGAAAATATAAATGTGCATTCATTACAAAAACAAAATCAATGGAACATTCTCATGAAAAAATTAAATATAACTCAACGTCTACTCATTTCGTCTAGTTTTGAACGCGGTTTTACCGCAACTTTGGCAAGTATTTATGAAAGATGAGCAATTTTCATGGAACCATCTCTTGCATATTATACATTGCAACCAATCTTCTTGCTTCTGAGTGATGCTGTAGCTTTCCCCACATCCAGTACATTCAGCATCATCATTATCAACAGATTCGATTGTATCACTCTCATCCTCATATAGCATACCTACGTCCACTTCTTCTTCTGAAGAAGATGAGCGTCTTCTCTTCTGAACAACTTTTTTCTTAAGACTTGTTTTTCCTGGAATACCTTTCCCTTTGGACTTGTTCTTTTTTTCTGCCTTATTCTTCATAATTGCAATATTTTCAGGAGATGTTAACAAAGTAGCAATGGATTTTGATCATTTTTTCACAGAAACTACTTTGGGCGTCGGGTTTATTGCTTCTAAAACTTTTCCAGGTGTTAAGTCTGGAACAGAAGTACCTTCTACCGGAGTTTTGCATCGAGTATCTGTAGAGGTATAGCTACAAGAGGGTATCATGTCCATCGGAATATTTTCAATTCGACTGTTTGTTGATTGAGCATTTGGTTCTTGTGTTACATCAGGATCTGGCATGTTTGGTGTCTCATCTATTACCTGGTTGCTTATAATTCGATCAGCAACTGCGTAAGCATGGTCAGGTATGGAATCAGGATTCCAAGGAAATATACCTGTAGCTCTGAACCCTGATATCGCGTTTCCAACGGTCGCTGACTTCCCCCAACTTTTTGTTAGGAGCTCACCAAATTGCAGCATTCCTATTTTTCTTCCGGGGTGACTCTGCATCCATTCTCTACAAGCTTGATAGTAGTACGTTTTCAACGATTTGAAGACAGCTCTGTCGAGAGGTTGCAAGTAATGGGTTGTATGTGGAGATAAGCACAATAAACTAACGTTATTTAATCCAGCGGTTTCTAAAAGTTCAACACAGGAGCAATGAGATGAATGCCCATCAAGAATTAGCAATGTCTTTCCTTCACCTTTACGTGGAAGGAAGTGGTTCGTGAACCAATTAAAAAATATTGGTGCATTTACGTAAGCTGACTTTTGAGACATTACAATCTCCGAACCAGGTGGCATTGAATCAGTCCACTCGTTCTTCAAGTTTTTACCTTTGAATACACAGACCGGTGGTAGAACATAGCCCTCAGCGTTGCAGCATACAATGCACGAAATGGTCTCACCCTTTTCTCCCGACGTCATTGTCACAACATCTTTTGCGCCTTTTTCAGCTAAAACATGTCCTGGTCTATTATTCAATTGAAGACCTGTTTCATCCACATTGAAGATGGAACCAGGTTTGTCAAAAAGTTCAGAATCTTCTAGAGTTGCTTGCAATAGTTTGAAATATTTCCCCACATCTACACGGTTCATTCCCTCACCTCGTCCGAGGGAAACTCCCTCAGCTTTTCGAATTGATAAGTCAGGATGTCTTCTGAAAAAGGATCTGAACCAATCGGAACCTGCCATTCCTTTTTCTTTGTTAAACTTATGATGGATATGTAGGCTTTCAGCAAAGTTGAACGCAAGTATTCTAACATCTCGTACAGTCATTGGAAAACCGCATTTTTGCGCCTTTTTTATGTGTAGTGCTAATTTATTTTCATTGGTGTCCCCCAACATGCTGCCTGGTCCCATTTTACCAGATGTGAAGACATTTTTTTTAATCTTTCCTTCCAGTGTTTTTCTAGGAATGCCATAATTTTTTGAGGCAGCGTTTACTGATGAACCACATTTGACAGCTTCAATTGCTCGCCTCAGATTTTCTTCAGTATAATTTCCACGATTCGAGTTCTTCCTCTTATACTCCGTAGGCATTTTCCTGCAATGAATCATTGAATATTTGAGAATTGAGAATAAAGAGTCAGAAATATTAATTGGCCATCTATCCCAACCCATTGCTGGCCATCTATCCCAAGTACAAGGGAGAGATGGCCAACGTGTTAATAAAAACTCGGTGTAGTTTTTTAACAGTTTTTTAAGGTTAGGATGTTCATATAAGCATTGTTCTTACCTGATATGTAGAAATCAGAATTTTATTTCCACCCAAAACTTCCCAGTATCACGTACAATGCAAGAGTTAGAATATTATTCAGCAGCACAAAAATGTTTTTGTTCTCTAAATGCTTGACCTTCACTCCGACACAGTTCAATGCATACTGGTAACATAGAGCTGTTCCTGCACATAGTGTCATAGGTCATGCAGCGCTCTCTAGCCACACTTTGACCTTTATCAAGCTGTTGGTCATCTCTCCCGCATGGCCATCTCACCCGACTTTACCCTATCTGGCGAGACCCCAATCTCCAATAATATTAAAAAATATCGTGACGTGCTTGTTCTGTGAATTTTTTTTCACACGCATTTTGACAACGCTCGTTTTGGCACTGATTTTCTTGAACTGATTTCAATCTACCCAATGTATTTTCTCTCTTTTTGAGATTCTTCTTTAAAACTTTTTTCATTTCTTCAGATCAGACTCTTCCACGTCACTCGTATCATTTTCGTTAATTTTTCCTGAATCTGAACTCGAATAAAAAAAAATTCGAATCTTTATTCTTCGTAAAACGAATAATCGGAATCAAATCTTTTTCATTTCTTAGTTTTATGAGTACTTTTTCCTAATTCATCATCATTCTCACTGGTTGAACAATTACGAGTCTCTTATGAACCGGCACTTCATTTTCAACAAGGCTGCTTGTCTTTCAAATTTCCCTGCATTGTACCATCATTTGTATTCAAATCAGGAACAACTTCTGTAATAATTATTTCATCATTCCTATCAACAAATACCCTTGGAATGTTATCAATGTCAAACACTGTTTTTATTTATATTGAATAAATCACTATCATTAGGTAGGTCTGATATTTCATATTGTTCTTTTGTCATGGAAACAGCAGATGGATTCATATTTTCATCTGGTGTGCTTGTCGTTGATCCAGAACAATGAATTGGCTCATTATTAATCTGTGAAACTATTATTGCCTAACTTATTGTTCCCTTCATTCTCCAGAAACCGTTCATTCTGTTTATAGATTGTCTTTAAGGCTATACGTTGTCCGCTTGAAAAATAAAGACAACAACAAGACTAGCATCGAAATAAAATTTGGATTTCACAACTTACCAAAAGCTTAGTTTATTCACAATCAGAACTCATTAATTCAATCAAAAATTCCCCTATTCAAATAGAATTTGCCAGGATAACTCGCAATACTATAATGTAATATTTAGGTTGAGTGCACTTCACTCTCCACTGCAGTAACCGTTCTCACGATGTCGTTCTGTCATTAGGGAAATAAATTATTATCGTAAGCGACAGAAACAGAATCGTAACCGACAAAAATTCCGGCGTATACGATCATCTGTCAGTAGCATATTGGTGTATACGATAAAATTTGTAATATTGGGATTTGGATGGAATCAAACTGGAGCTTACGATAATGATTTTGAGCACTTACGACCCAGATGGGCTTGAATAATATGGTAATTCACATGTAGATCATCGTAAGTAACAATTTCTTTGAAAAATCCAAATTTCGACAAATTTGTCGCTTACGATGTTTTGTCAAAAACCCATCGATATACTAACATACAGCTGTACATTTCCTTCCCTGATTTGTGACTGGTGGATGCACAACACAAGCATCTTAGTGCTCAGTTGTAGTATCTGATTTTGAACAGGGAAACTTTTTATATATTATCTCTAGGTTTGGCATCATATTCATGGGAATCAGGAGTAACGGGGCTGGGAAAGAAGCAAGATTGGGCTTTTAGTGAAAACAACAGATGATCTGGAACCCGAAGCACTCCCAAATTTGATTTCGTACAAGTGCAAGAAGCGGTGCAGTAGAACCTGCAAGTGGGAAAACATGCTTGAAGTATTTATTTTGTTTTCTGCGCATGCTGCCATGGAGGCTCGTGTGAAAACGACAACGCCGACAACTGGAATAAAAATCTAACTGTTGCGAAATTATTGGCAAACAAGGTCGACGAAGACAACGAAGAACCAAACTTGAAAGAAGAGGAGAGCAAAATGTATGAAGGTAGCTTGGATCATCTAGAACATCGAAACGGAAGAAAAACTTCATGGTGATGCATTGAAGGAAAAGCTAATGAAGGACTTTGTTTCTATTGCCTTTTACAAATACTCAAATGTTTGACCTGTTGCAGACTAAACTGAAAAATAAGAAGTGTTTGGCTCCGATAATATTTCTGGTTTTATAATGAAACCTGCACTTGACTCGATAATTGAGACAATTACTTATATCATCAACATTTTTTTCGAAGAAGGTATTTTTCCAGATAACTTGAAATTTGGTAAAATTATTCCAGTCCATTGTTCACTGAGAAAATCCGGGAAACTTCGAAAAATAGACCATTTTTCAAAAATTCATAATTTTTATAAATCTAAAGCTTGCTCAACAATGTTGCGGAATCTTATAGATGTTAACATGTGGTTCAACTGTGCGCAAGATGGTTTCTGTCCTATTTGTAGTTTTTGCACAATCGCGGTATAAACAATTCGAAGGCAAATCTTTCTAAATGCGCCGATTCAAGGGGAATCATCCTATTCGAATTCTGTAAACGGCAAATGGTAGTAGAGATCAATATCTACAATTTGTATATTTTGGATTTCCACCTGAGAGGTGGGAAATGTGTTGAAAATGTCATTAAGTCGCTCGTATTAACTTCATTTCGACGTAACTTCGGATGACTTCGGACGCACTTCGAAGCGTTTTGATTAACTTCCAGTGACATTTTCAACACATTTCCCATCTCTCAGGTGAAAATCCAAAATGAACAAATTGTTGATATTGATCTCTACCTCCAGATGCCGTTTACATAATATGAATACGACGATTTCCCTTAAATCAGCGCATCTTGCAAGATGTAACCTTACATTGTTTATAACTCGATTGTGCAAAAACTACACATCGGACAGAAAACATCTTGCGTACATTTGAACCACATATCATTATGTCAGTTCCCGCAATATTGTTTGTCCAGCATCAGATTCATAAAAATAATTGAAAAATGGTCTCTTTTTCGATGTTTTCCTGGATTTTCTCAGTGGAAATGCACCGATCCGGTAGTATGAAAATCTATTTTGTAGGTTTTAAAAATCTCTAGAAAAGTTCCATGGACTCTAAACTGATTCCTTGAATAATCAATGGGATATTTCCAAAAAACCAAAAAAGTTGTAATTTTCTCACTATTTCTTGTTTAAAAAGTTCCACAAAGCGACTTTGCTGGGGGTATTCATCAACCATCTATCATGTAAAAATTAGTATAAGCCATATACGTCTTTTATTTTGTGAAAGAAAAAACCTCTAATGCTTGGTCTAGACTAGGATCTTCTGTGATCTCAGTCGGGCATTCGATTGTGTCTATCATGATATTCTTAATCCTTTGAACTGGATTAACTGTTTTCTTAGCAATAGGAAAGAGTATGACACTGTCAACTTCACTGATAATAACAAGGTAAAAGAAGTCATATCAGACTGTTACATCTATGGATGTTCCTCAAGGCTCAATATTGGGACCTATCTTGTTTTTACTATATGTTAATGAAAAAGATGAAGTTTCAGAAAAAGGTCTCTTTGTTACATACTGCTACTGAAGATGCTACTGAAGTGGCGTAGTCGAAGTACTCTTCTTGACGTATCAACTAAGTACTTCGACCACGCTACTGAAGATGACTGCCGGAGTTGCAGTTGAAACGTTTAGACATTTTAACCAAAGAATACCGCGGCAAAACCTGGAAACCAACCAAAACATTGACGCCAGCCGTGAAAGCCCATATTCCCATATGAATATAATATAGCTTTGGGTAATTTCTTCAGGTGGTTTAGTTCGAAGTATATTTCAATACTTAAAAAACCAATGTAACGAGGTTCAGAACCCATCGGAGTGATTGTGAAGATCTCGTTATTATTGCAAATGATGAAACTGTGAGTACTGCAGAGTTAGTAAAATTTAACAGTCAATACAATTACAGTTAAGGAATGCTATATGTACATTTCTCAATCAAGTAACTTTTCAATTGTTTTTTGAAACTTATTTCATTTCTTAAGATTTTTATTGTTTCCGGAAGAATGTTAAAAAACTGTATATCACTGTATTGAGGACTTTTTTCATATAAGGAAGCTCTGTGGTAAGGAATTTGTAGCAAACTGCCATGTCTAGTATACTATAATCATGACTATCAAAGTTATGCGTAAGTGAATCTATATTTCTCCTTATAAGCAAAATACACTTCAAAATATAAATACTGGGGACCGTTAAGATGTTATTATCTCTAAAGTGAGGTTTACGTGAGTCTGTAAGTTTGATACCACAAATGAGTCTGATAACATGTTTTTGTGATATCAATAGTTTGCGAGCCAGTGACGTATGTCGCCATACGATAATGTCATAGCTAATTACATGGTATAAAAGCGCATAATAAACATTGACGTTGCACAAGTATCTGTTAGATATAATTATATACCCGTCTCAGTCTTAGCCAGGGAAGTAGTTGTTTTCTGACAGGTACTATCCGTAATAAGCCTACGTCATAGATGTATATGGGAGCAAAGGGTAAATCATCGGTCGGCAACGACTTTTCGTCACATGTAGTAGTCTCTATATACTTGAGCAGGCTTTATATATTCAAGAAAATAAAAGTTAATTTCATAAAAACTTCTATGTTCCTTTCGCACGATTGAATGTTGTGAGTAATTCGTCATATTATATAGGTTTAAAAATTTACAATACATTGAGCAGGGGATTAATTTAGAATTGTGATAATGAAAATTCTTTTGAAATAACAGTTGAAAAATTTCCATCACTAAATAGGTTCTATGCTCTAAAGGACTTTTTGAACAGTGTTTTATAGATTTCAAGTTCAGGCTAAGTTTTAAATGTTTTATTGTTCCTATACAGTGGTTATACTCTGCCATTGGAAGGAAATGAATAAAATACAAAAAAACAAGTGATCAGTATTTACTGAAATTTGAAGAAAATTTTTGCAAAATATAGAAATTTGCTGATTGAAAGAATCATACGTATTGCATTAAATTTTATTTTCTATCATTTTTGTAATGTTTATTTTCAACGTAAATGGCGCTGGAAGTGAGATGTTTTCGAATAACTGGTTTTTGCCACCATTTTTCAATATGGTGAGCAACGTTCGCTCAAGGACACAAACTGCTCAAATCTACCAAATTAGAACTCTCGTTGACCCACCCACCTGGCCCACCCATTGTCTGGCTTATTATCACACCCTCGGTATTACATGTGCATTAAAGAAAACATGGAACTATCACTAACCTAAGCGATAATGACTATTAGCCTTGCAATAATGAATTCAGTGGTAAGCTCAATACAACAAAATGCAAAACTTTCCTGACATTTGAATGCAGAACTTGAAAACCGTCCCCTGGAGTTTTCACTGCTACTCATTTATTATTCACCAGAATAGCTTTCATAAAATGAAACGTCTGTTCAAACTTGATGTGAATTATCAATAGACTCGACACCAACACCTCATTATCATTTTATATTATTGCAGGTGTCCCTGATGTCTCGGATCGTGCCCTCTCCGGATTGGTTCATAGGTATCGATAGTTTTGACCTGTGCGTCAATGGGAATTGGATCGACAGCATCACCATTGAGGTGAGTATTGAATTAATTCAACACCCTCAGTTAATTGGAAGTGGGATGTATGGGTTATCAAATGATCGGTGACTAATTTGCGGGAACTTACACTTGATTATGATGGCGGCAGAATAGTGCTGTGAAAGTTTCTCTCAGAATCGTGTAATTCCAGGTCCCAACAGAATAATTTCCGAGTGTAGGAAATCTACATGAAAGAGGTTGTTTATTTTAATCACACATGAATACGCAAATTATTTACACTTTTTTACACAATATATACACAAGTAAGATGCCAATAAGGCAGAGCATACAATAATTATTTTTAGTTTCAGTTTCTACTTTTGGAAACAATAATTAATTTTTTATGCCTTCAACTTTCAAGAGACATGTTAATTGGTTCGAGTTCATTACGTAACTGCCTAAAACAATGGCGGTTTTCCACCCTCTCGCATGCGCTGTCCAGATATAGGGCACATACGTCTAAAATGTCACCACGAGTTTCGCGCACTTTTTTAAATCTAACACAGATCACATTTTGTTGGATCATGCTTCCAACACCGAGCCACACAAAATTCAAGTAAGAGTGTGAAATAATACAGTAGATGGAATAAAATAAAATATAGATTAGATTACTAATTTACTCTCACTAATTATCTCCAAAAACAGATATTGAATAGCTTTCAACTTTTTGATCCCTAATGTTTCTCGATATTCTTGAGGCTAAAACAAAAAGTGTTATGTTGTTGGCATGTACCTAGTAGTCCGAGAGCTGGCAGCCACATTGACTAACGTATGAGATACAGAGATGAAACTTTGTTTGTTCTTATCAGTTTGGTAAGGAAACAACAGTCTTGCAGGATTTGCGTGGATGCAACATAACCTCTTAAGTTTTTGAAAATGTGAAATAATGGAAGAATCTAGTGGATGATGAAGGTACGTAACAATATTTGGAAACGGAGAAAATATTTGCATTTTTCAAAGAAAAAGTATTTCGTTCTCTTTTTGTTATTGTTCGAAATGTTTGAAACTTCATGAGCTATCAGACTTTCGTGATTCATTTATTTCAACAATATTATACATTTGATCACATTCATGATAATGTCGAATTTTGAGAAACACATGTGATTATCAGCTTCATCCATTTAGAATTCTTCCATGAAATAGGTTTGTTTGAATTTGACAAAAGGGGTTCTATATACAAATAAGGGGATTACTTATTTTTTCGAGGAGTTATTATAAGTTTACATTTATACACATACAGAATATCAGTCCCCATTTGCCTGTTGGGCTATTATGTCACAATAAAACCATCTGAATGGTTTCTTGGCGAATACTGTAGTGGCCTCTTCAAATTTTCAATTCTTTCAGAAGATTACCCACCAATTCTTCTTCCCATTCTCTCAATTTCAACTTGCTTGGGTGGAGAAATACCTGAATTTTGAATGATATTCACTTGTTTCAATCGCATATACCTAACATATTTTCTTTACACAGGATTGCCATTCGAAAACGAAACAGGGGTGCTATTCTCGAATCAGTTGACTTCCTATTCGCATACGACTAAAAGAGACAAATATACTCATTTCATGTGTATCAGTGTGAAACAGAAAATCAGATTCGCATACGTACAAACTCGAGAATAGGACTCCAGAGCCTTTTCCAGGAACCTCGTCAACATTTGGAAAAAAACGCTCAGATCCGTCGATTATTGATCGAGGAGCGATGAATCTGGCGATCGTGGGGGCCATTCAATGCTGACTCTTCTCCTAATCCAATGCCGTGGAAAATGTTGTTCTTAATACTTACAAACAATATTCGCATAATGCGGAGGAGCACCGTCCTGTTGAAAATATAAAAGATTTTCGTCATACTGAGGATTATTTTTAAATATACCATTCAAGGCAGGGTCAATAGCGGCTTTCAGTAATTGCAAATACATTTCGCCAGTCAAATTGTCTGGTAGAAAAACCATCCCACCAGTCGGTCTCACCGCAAATGCCAGCTCATACATTCAATTCCTCCGGTTGCTGTGTATGCACCTCGTGAAAAACTCTTGGGTTTGAATCGGACCAATAGTGGCAATTGTGACGATTTACCGTCCCGTTCAAGAAAAAACTGCATTCACCAGAAAAACAGAAATTGAAAAGAACTGTGGATCGTTTCCTGCTCGCTCACTCATTATTTCGCAAAACGTATTTTATATGGATGGAATTTATCCTTCTCCAAAATGGTTTCGATGCTAGTTCAATTGATCCGAGATACAGATGCCAGCTGCCTCGTACTCAACATAAGATGAAGATGAACATGTCCCAAAACTGCAACTTTACTAGCTTTATTAACTACAGGCTTTTCTATTTCTTTTTTTATATTAGCTATATTTCCTGTCTCTTGAATTTTTTTTTTGCTAACTCTAGTACATATTTTCTACTGACATGTCGATCTTGACGTTGTGCATTGAATAGCTGAGCTGTTCTATAAAGTACAGCGAAATAATATCCACCATTGCCGCAATGGAAGAAACCATGATATCCAATTTTCAAAACTACGTTAAATGAACTACCAACAAACATTTTGAAATACGTTACCAATTTGACATCCACTAATTTGACGTATACTGCATTCAGGCCCGGAATAGCAATTTCCTGATCGTACCCATTTGTGTGTTTTTATAGAAGCGATAACAAATCACTACAGATCAATGCAAAGCAAGAAAAAGATACTAAATTTATACCATTGGTGTACCTAACTTGAATGAATCACTGTTAGTGATTGTTGCAGATAAGTTTCAAATTTAAAATCTAATTTCTCAACAAGTAATTAGTGGAATTTTGACATTTAAAAACTATTGTATAGAGAATTGTAAGACCTTTGGAAAGACATCTTACTCGACCCCCAATGCCATTATACAATTTTGGGGTGATTCCTACCCTCGCTTGAGGGTGACAGTGACGGAGTCAAAAATACCTTGTAATGAAAAATCGACAGGTCTGAGCGTTTTTCCGAAATTTTGATGCAGTTCCTGAAAATGGCTATGTTTAGTTTTCAGTTGGCCACCCTGTATGAGAAGGATCCGTTCTTGCAGATGCAGATCCATTCGATAACATTACTGAAGGGAACATTTCTGCTCAGAGTGTTTTTACGGTTGATTGCAATACAGTTTTTGGCCAGATCTTCGAAATTTTTGAAGTGATATAGCATTATATCTGTTAATTGATTCAATTTGCAAGATTAGCTGATAATGGTTTGCTTTTCTGGTATCAAATAACTAACGATAAATTCCTTGTAAATTACTCGCGAAAATACACTTCAACAGTCCAATTGAAAGTAAATATTGAACTTCTTCCAGTGGGTGGAAGAGTTAACTGTTGATGCAGTAGTGATATCTTTCGGATATAGGAGGTATCTGCACATTTAAGTGAATTAAGGAGGAAACTGTGGTTAGTTTCCTCCTTCATCCTCTACTTTTATCTTCAAGATTCAGGATCTGTTAATATTTGCATGCTGGAGTCGATTCCAAGTGAAAGATTATCAGTTACCTCCTCCATCCAAAAGGATTCTCAATCAAATTTAAGACACCTCCTTCGTCCACTCGACTCTTCAATAATAAAAATAAATTACTTTCATAAAGCTGGCATTTGGATATGTATTGATTTATTAATTTTTTATGTACAACAGAAAAATTGCCAGGCGATTCAACCGGGTAAAAGTCCCTGCCAGACTGGCCTAAATCTGTACTCCATGAAACACTTTTACAATGCTGAAATTTCTTCAAAATGAACTCAGAAAATACATTGACAGCACGACGATTTGGATGGTTCCGAATACCCAGATCAGTATACAGGGTGGGCCACCCCCATACGAGACGGTCTCTGGACGCTAAGCAAACGTTTTTTTCAGAAATGTGTTCATGTCACTATCTGCATATCGATTACGACTATAAGAAAACATTATTTCAGATTCATACCGGGTGAATAAAACATTGCTGACATCAAAGATTTGTTTTTTCAATGGACCACCTTGTTTTTAATTGCAAAAATAGAACTCTAACCGTTCTCGCATCATTGATTTCTTTGTGAAAATGCTAAATTCAAATTGAAATTAAACAACATCGAAATCGATACAAATTATTGCTAGATAGTAGACCATTCATCAAAGAGGTTTTTGGGCTATATTGATTTCAATGAAACTCTTTTTTCAACAATATAGAGCATGGATAAACGATGCAGAGTAACTCAAAATCATCTCCACAATTCAATATCACCATCTTGTGTTGTTCAGTGGTAGAACGGCAAAGCCTAATATCTATCATTCAAACCGTATCGGTGGGTAGTATTTGTTTCAAACCTTTATAGGTTCATCATCAGCTAATTAAGAAATTCTGCAGTAAAAGAAGAACATTGCAACTAAGGGCAAACTATTTCAATATAGTATTACTTACATGGAAAAATTGATATGAATAAATGTATAAAAGGGGGGTTATTTGTCACCACATGATATACCAATAAAGGTCGAAGTAGTAACAGAACAACCTGTTTCATTTTAAAATGACATCAGTATTGAGGGAGGCCGTCGAGTCCTTTTTCTCCTTTTCTAGAAAGAAAAATCAAAATGAAGCATCAGTGGGCAGTCTCGCTTAGGCGTGTGCGTCTTCCTCACATGGTGTATGGGCGGTGGATGTCTCGCTTCATGGTGTAGATCGGAGTAGCTGTCCCTGATCATATCGATCTTTATATTCACATTTGTTCCTATATTGTTGAGGTCTACTGCAATATGTTAGTGGTATGGATAGATGACACAAGATTTATTCTTATTTCGCATAATTCTGTGAGAAACTAGTATATTTTTAAATGTTGCATCAGTCAAGAAACTCTCAGCAGCAAATCCTATTTTTATTTTGTCATTTTATTCAATTTTCGGAATTTATATGCCCGCCAAAAGGTTGGAAACAAATGGGAAACTTTTTTATTAATAGTTTCTCAAAAAATATTATACAGGGTGTTTTTTGAGTACCTGTAGAAACTTCAAGAGCATGTTGCTGACGTCGAAATAAGAAAAAAAGTTCCCAAGTTGTCCGCAAGTTGTACGTTTCTAAGATGCAGAGTGTCAAAGTTTAATTATTATATTTGTTTTTTTGTGAATAAATGCCAAATTATTTGTGATATTCGAGTAAAGTTTGGTATCTGGGATGATTTTTCAATGACAAAATCAAATTTTGTGTTAATTGTGAAAAAACTAATTTCTAATTGAATTTATTTTGTATTAAAAAATCTTGTCATTCAAAATCACTTGCATCGATTATTTCAAATCTCAATAACTCGAAAACAGTTGCTCGCAGTGACCTCTATCAATAATTTATTTTTTACACAAACAATAATAAATATTTCCCGATACCAACTTTGACACTCTGTATCTCAGAAAAGAAAAACTTGTGGACATATCTTTATAGGAACTTTTCTTCTTATTTTTATGTCAGCAATACGCTCCTAAATTTTCTACATGTACTTAAAAAACACCCTGTATATTAAATCCAGTATATATTCAAAAATTTTTATAAAAAATGGAGTAACGAATCCCGATATTTTACTATTCGTTACAACTATCTATTTTGCTTGAATTTATTTTGCACAGACAATAATTTATATTTGATAATGTATAAGACAGCAAGTGTTTTGGAATATTTCGTCCATAACAAAATTCAGAATGTCAACTTCCTATTGAAAGAAAAAATGTTGTAATTCTTGAACTCCACAATGGCCGTGGAGAAGCACATTTTCACTATACATGCGAATTGATGACAAACTAGAATTCTTGCGACATTTTCTAGGTAGAAAATTCCCACTATACAAATGATCTCATTGGCCCAAACGAACATGAAGGATTCAAAGATTCAAAGATTTCTAGAATTGCCAGAAAATAACCTTAAAAAAATATTACAGTTCAGATCGTACATCATGGTTTTGTTCAAGTTTCACACGATCTTAGAAATCATGTTTCCAAAATTACACATACTCCCAAAAAGCATGCAACGGATGAAAAACTGTTGTATTGTTGATTTCGCATAAAAAAATTTCTCGTGATAAAATGTAGTGCTTATTTCTATTCTGGGTGATCAAAAAGTTAAGTTGAGTTCTTGATTTGAATACATTTTATGGAATAGTCATCAAGAATATAAAATACCTCTATTTTACGAAACACAGGAAATATTCATTGGAAATAATTTGTTCTCATGTATGAGCTATTTATATTTCGAATATCAAAGAGATCCTTATCAAATTGATTTACATTTTTTTTTCATTACGTACTACTGATATAACATCGTCTCATCATTCAAATTATTTTCGATATGATCTCTAGTTATTGGATTGTTTTTTTTTTCATCAACGTTGTTGCACTGTATCTAAATACTGTAGCGTGTTAATGGAAATGGAATGTAAATGGTTCATAAGATGGCAATGAAATATTCCCAGTGAATTCTTTCTGTATTTTGAAAAATAAAGATGCTTTGATTTCGACGACTTTTCGAAAAAATGTTTTTTTTCTACAACCAAAGACGAGACATAACTTTTTGATTATCCATTATGAGTTCATATAGATGGAGAATAATATGTATTTTGAAATCGAAACTCTTTTGGTCAAAAAATAATAAGGTTTTTAGAAAGTAGAGAGCAAAATTCATCCAATGTTGTGAAAGTTCTTGTAAAAAAATGGGGTCACAATTTTACCATATATAAACACCTTATTCTATATGAAATATTTTTGAATAGATCTTCAAATTGCATTATGAAGTATCGAGCAGTTATAGAGTCAACCACCAGAATGAAAAGTTTATGTTTTTACTTTCAACATTCTGTAACTTCGTTCGCAATCAACTTACAGTGTACTTTATTGAAAGTTTCCTTCTTGCAGCCAAACTAATCTTTCATCTACAAAGATTGCTCATTTATTTTGGGAGAACCTGTATAGAGTCTATTTCTCCATAGGTTCTGTCCGGGACCACATCTTCCCTCAATAATTAATAATCACTTTTTATCTCAGCATAAAAAAGAAAATAAGTTCAGAATATGTTTTGAACGTTAATTCAGTATTGTTCAGCCGTTCATATTGAAATAGTTTAGGTGAAATTAGCGTGAATTTTGAAATCATGGAATTCCCTCAGCAGCAATTTCAATTTCTGCACGACTGCCTCCATAGAAGCACACCTGTTATTTATTGGCCATCGCATAATAATCTCGCTCAAAATAGTTGTTCTGACCACTACGTAGTAGAAATGAGATTACAAGCTAACTCAGCCGCTCTATGTCATAAACAATGTGGAAGTTAGTCGGGTTCGCGCTAGTTCTGATAATATAGTTAGATTGATCCACTTTGTCACAAGGATTGAACACTGAGCATTGCCACTTCGCCATTTTATGAAAATTCCGTTTGCCCGGCGACTTCGGCAAAAACTTAATCTTTATATTGGGCACAAGGTAAATGTCCCACTTCGACACAATAGCGTGTTAGTGAAAGTGATAAATACTTTTGTACTCTAGGGGAGCCTTATGTGGTTGCGTTATTTTTTGAATTTTTTAACCTTCAGTTTCGATAATCACACGAAAAAAATTTCATGAAACGGTAAAATACTTCATATGAAATAGAAGAATCCGTAAAACATATTATGTCCCAATTATCGTCACCTGAAAAATGTGAATAACCAATCTTCGACATGTATTTCATCCTATTACCCTCACTGTGAAAAATCAAAAACTTGCAACCATGCTATGGTTATATTTTTATCTGTGGTGTATAAAACAGCTTTAAAGATTATATTTTTTATATCTATAATAAAAAAGTCACAAAACTATGACAAAAAACAACCAAAATATAAATTCTCGAATGAACTAAAAAATCGTTTCTTTGGTACAAAATCAATTTCTAGGAACTATTTTGTCCGTTTATGATACTTCATATGTGCCACGTTCATTTAACTGTTTTGGCGCTGCAATCAAACATGATATCCTCAAAGTCGTACTCCAAAATATCATCGACATTGATACTCTCTCAGCAACTTTATCCAAAAGCTTTGTTCTAGTAACTCCAAATTGTTTGAGAGCTCTTTAAGCAGGCATTCCATTTTCAAAGACGGATACAGCATTCTTCATGTTTTGTTCGGTATATTAGCCTTCTGGACATTTTCAAAATGTGGAGGAGACTGAAAACAAATTATCACCATTTACCGTCACATGAATGTTCCGATAATCGACATTTGAGAAAAAAATAATAATAAATTCATGAAACTGAATCAAAATCGAATGTCGATTGATGGTGATTGGAATTTTCAATATTCGGTCAGCTAATTATCATAGCGGAGCTGAAATAATTGGGTGGTGTTCTTTAAATTTGATAATCGAAAACTTATTTCTTGATTCTCAGTCATCGACACAACGCCACACCAAGTGGTATCGACAACATATATTTTTACTGCTATTCAATTATTTGACGAAAAACAATTTGTCGATAATTGGTAAACACAAAATTATTGTGGGTCTATTATACATACTAACGAAACGATTGTTTGGGGGAAAATTAAATATGAACTTCTAATTGTAAATTAAGAATCATTTTGCGTGGCCTTTTTATCGACACTTATGTCGATATCTGATGCATAACAAGTTTCAGATGTACCTATTATCGACACCCTATCTTCATATAAAATATGAAATGAATCTTCATACTTTCATAGAATTGAAGACAATAAACCATCTAGAAGTCTGTTGGTATTTAACATATCATGCTTTATTAAAATTTGGTGGGTTTAAGAAAACAAAAGTAATGAGTGTGCACTTACCAGATCAGCAGAAAAAGCAGTGTTCACTCGTCAACGACTGACACTCGACTGTAGTTGTTGTAGTGGGGATGCTCACGGGAAATTGGTGGTGAATTGAAATTAGTATGTACCGAAAGCTAGAAACTAGAACTTGTTAAATATAAATGTTTAAGTGATCTTTCCTAATCTTTTCCTAATGAAAATGTTTCGAAAGTGTCCATAATTGGAACAATGTCGATAATTATGACATTTACCTCATTGACTGGTGCCAAAACGGATTTCAACCGTTTAAAATAGGAAAAAGTAACAGGCAAGGACCAGGTGGAGAATGTTGTTGTGGTTGAAACTCTGAGGAAAAAAAAAATCAAATACGAAAACACAAATGGTGAAATGGGGATGCAGTTTAGGGATTGAAAACGGTTTTTTGGGATTTGCGGCATAACGTGACCTTTTAGCGGAAAATGTTGGATGGAAAAGTTGTAGATAGTATAAAGTAATCGGAAACTTTTGTATCAAACACTTTCCGACATAATTTTAGAGCCACCCTCGTTTTTGTAAGAATTAATTTCTGAATAAACGCGGAGTAGTGGTGTAAGATGGGTAAATCCAAGAAATCTAGCGACGAATCGTCTAGGAGTTCGAGCTCACTCGATAGAGAGAGTTTTCGAAAGCCGTCGGATAGTAGCGATGGAGAACCGAGCAAAAAGGACAGCACGAAGAAAGTCCTTCGCCAACAACTTGCGGAAGCGCAAGAAGTGGCAGCTCAATGTAGGAGAGAGCTGGCCAAAGCCGAGGCAGAGAGGAAGGTCTTTGCTGAGATGGTCGCAGCCATGCGACAAGAGTTAAACGCGCTCAAGACGACGAGTATTGCATCCCCTGCAGCACAGGAGGCAAAAACTGTGAGCACGACCCCTGAAGCAGTGCACCCTACTCCCACAACATCCACGGACGTGGAAATGGAGTCAACTACCCTGCCAGACCCCGTAGGTACCGAACCCGATACCACCAACGAGAGGAAGCGGAAGCATGGCGACTCTTCGGAAATCGAGGAGGAGGCCGGCTTCCAGACAGTCAACCGACCCAATAAGAAGGCCGTTCGTCAGAACACGAGCGAGCGAACCCAGGACGTGCCAGCAATGACAACAACCCCCTTAGGACGCATAGTGATGGGACCACAAGTGGAGAACCCCAACCACAGACGATGGAGACCATCACAGAGAGTGCGAGCCTAGACAAGGGCCCGAAAAAGCCACCAGCTATAATTATCAGGGACAAATCTAAGTGGCTGCAGATTTCAACCACCCTGAGGGATAAGAAGATCGGCTTTTACAAAGCGCAGTCGAGGCAGGACGGAATACACCTGTTCACGAATAGCGAAGCAGACTGGAGGAATGCTACCAAGCTATTCGAAGCTAAAAACCTGGGATTTTTCACTTACCCGCTGAAAAAAGAAATACCTCTGCATGTGGTCATCAGAGGTATCCCAGACTCTATCACGGCGGAGGACGTGAAGAAAGACCTAGAGGCCAGAAACATCGAAGTCATCGAATGCCACAGGATGACTTCGAGAAGAACTAGAGCAGCACTCCCACTGTTCCTAGTCAAGGTGCCGAGGGAAAAACGAGAAGTTTTCGACCTCAAAGAGTTACTTGACCTAAAAATCAAGGTAGAAGCTCAGCGCCCCCAGAGAGGAAGGGTCTCTCAATGCCACAAGTGCCAGTGGTTCGGGCATGCACAAAAGTGCTGCCACTCAAAGGCCAGATGTGTAAAGTGCGGAAGCGACCACGCCACGCACGAATGCACTAAAGCCAGGGAGGAACCGGCCAAGTGCGCCAACTGTGGAGGTAGCCACCCAGCCAGCTACAGGGGATGTCCACAGTTCCCAAAACCAAGGGTTGCAACGCGTCAACCACAGAGACAGGGCCAACCACAACCACAATACAGACCAACAGCTCCGAAACAAGGACCAGCACCCCGAAACGGTCCACAGCCTCAACCCCAACAGGCTTTACCAAAATGGGGCCCCCCACGGAGAGACGAAAATACTGAGGCCGCGAAAACTCAGGCACTGATAATCGAGACATTGTCCAAAGTATCCCCAGAGGTACTTAACAAACTCATGGCGGTAATCATGGGACAGTAATGCCAGCACGAATTCCGAGGATCCTGCAGATATGTTCTTGGAACATAAACGGCGCAATCCAGCGCAAACATGAACTATTAGAGCTCATCTCCAGAATTTCGGCGGACGTAGTGGCACTACAAGAGACCAGGTTAAACCCAAGCAAAAACTTTTGCATGCCAGGATACACATGCTACAGGAATGACAGACCAGGACCCCGAGCTCGAGCAGGTGGCTCGATCCTCCTGGTAAAATCAGACCTGGAATATAACGAAGACATGCTTCCGGAACTCTCACTCGGTAAATCGGTAGCGATCAGAGTGAAAGTAGACGGAATCAATCTCCTAAGAGTCTCCTCAGTCTACATTCCCCCAGGCCCCAACCTGAGGAAAACGGACTTGGAGAAACTTTTTCCCGACCACCACCCAACGGTGGCAATAGGAGATTTCAACGCGAAATCTAGAGACTGGAACTGCCGCAACACCAACCCACGTGGCAGAGACCTATCTGACAACTTACTACCAGACTTTGACAAAATTGCAGTGACGGCGACACACGAACCTACTCACTATCCTGGGAGGGAAGACCAACACCCGCACATTCTGGACATAGCCCTCATACAGAGTATTCCAACTCTGGTGGACATCTCTGTACTGGACGAGGGATCATCAGACAACAATCCAATCCTACTAACAGTAGGGGAGGAAGAAGCGGAAATCGTTCACACGACAAAGCGGATAGTGGACTGGTCACGATTCCAAAGGGCAGTCCACAATGAAATTAACATGCCCAGGATCGACACACCACGCCAACTAGAGGCGTCGGTGACTGAACTCAGACAAGGAATTCTGACAGCAATGGAACGGTGCTCCAGAGACATACAGACGACAAACTTCGACTTCCAAGGAGGGATCCCACATGAGGTCAGGGAGTTGATCAGGCTGAGACGACGTCAGAAAAAACGTTACCAGAGAACGTTGACGCCCGATGACAAGCGACAGCTCAACCACGTGTCTCGACGGTTGAGAGAAGAGCTGAAGATACTCAGAGAGCGACAATGGTCTGAACGTTTGGACGAACTCGACGCCGAAGACAACTCCCTATGGAGGACGCAGAAAGTCCTCAGACACGGCCGAAGGAAACCGTGCCCCCCACTTCATGGTGAGATGGGCATCGTTTTCACGGAGACGGACAAGGCAGAAGCTTTTGCGGACTCCTTCGAACGTCAGTGCCGTGAGAACGAGGTCGATTACACCGATGAGGTCGAGGACACGGAAACACACGTAGACCAGACGATCCGACGGCTCAGAAGAACTGACGACTCAGTCATTCTTCTAGAGCCGACATCTCCAGAGGAAATCAAGGACATACTTAGACACGCCAAGACCAGGAAAGCACCGGGCCCAGACGACATTCCAGTCAGGGCACTAAAAGCCTTACCTTGGAAAGGACTAGCAGCTCTGACAAACATCATAAACGCTATACTCAGACTTAGACACTTTCCATCCAGCTGTAAAGAAGCAACGGTCATCATGATTCCGAAGCCCAACAAGAACCACACGTTCCCGCAAAACCACCGCCCCATCAGCCTAACACCTGCCATGAGTAAGGTCGCAGAAAGGGTGATCAGGACTCGACTTGAGACAATGTCTGAAGAATTGAACATCCTACCAGATGAGCAATTCGGCTTCAGACAGGAACACTCAACAGAACTCCAGGTCACCCGGATAGTGGACGCCACCATCCAGAGCTGGAACCGCACGAGAAGAGGACATCTTACAGGAGCAGTCTTCCTTGACGTCTCCAAGGCCCTCGATAGAGTTTGGCACGATGGGCTGATCGCAAAACTGGTTGATGCCGGATACTCCATACCAATGGTCAAGCTGATAAACTCCTTCCTAAGGGGTAGACATTACCGATGCAAAGTCGGAAATGCTCTTTCTTCACGAAGGAAGCTAGAAGCAGGAGTACCACAGGGAGCAGTACTGTCGCCACACCTGTTTTCGATCTACACTGCAGACATGCCTATGTCGGACAACCCCATGACCAAACTTGCTCTCTATGCAGATGACACGGCTATCTTTGCTGAGTCATTTCATGAGAGAGGAGTAACATCGAAGCTGCAACTTCAGATAAACACGCTGGAACCGTGGTTCAATCGTTGGAAGATCGGAATCAATGCAGACAAAAGCAAGGCCATACTGTTCACGAGGCGACGTAGGACACCCGAGGGCCATGTTACTATGAACGACGAGAGAATTCCATGGGTAGACGAAGCTGTTTACCTAGGAGTAATCCTGGACAAGAAACTCACGTTTCAGCGGCACGTCTCCCACAGATTAGCTATAGCGAAAGCCGCAAGGCATAAGCTGTACCCACTCATCGGACGTAGGAGCAACATAGCACTCGAGTTGAAACTACGCCTCATCAAGACAATTCTTCTGCCTATTATATTGTACGCATCCACTGCTTGGGGGCAGTGCGCGAACAGTTATAGGCAAAGGATACAGGCCTTCTTCAACGTCTGCCTGAGGATGGCAACAGACGCACCACAATATATGCCCAACAGGTTCATATATCGAGACTTAGACATCCACCCAGACTATATCGACAGACTGATCAGACAACATGTGGGGACTACTCTAGACAGAGTAGAGACCCACACGAACCCGCTGCTCACGGAGCTCCACGAGAACAGACGTGAGCAAGACGACAGAGACAGAGACAAACACAGACGTCCAGTAAACCAAGGAGACAACCACACCCCTGAAGAAGTACGGCGGAGGCGAGACCTTCGGCGACGCCAACGTCTACTTCAACAGGCACCAAATCACGATTAATCATGCCTTTATGTTTCAGATACCAAGAAGAACCGACCAAGTAGTAATTTCAATTTCAGTTAACTCAGCACACAGCACTCGGCCCTCAGCCGAGAGTTTTTTCAGGCCTTCAGCCAGTTTCAGGGGTGCACCATGCACAGTGAAGTAAAGTCATTGTTTAAAAGTCAACTCATGTCAGATATAAGGGAGCTTCAAGCCGAGAATTGGCTGGGCACTCCATATCAAACGGTCAGATTTTATTCTGCTGATCGCCAGTCATCAGGATGAGGAACCGCTTTAACGAGCGGGGGTGGTGGATAGGGGGGCTGAGCTTTCGAGTACGTACGAGTGCTGGGGAGTTCATCCTTCCGGGCCTCAACCTTAGGGGGTGCATGGTGGTGATCTGAAAACAGCGATTTTAGTGCTTTCCTGCTCATAGAAGAGAACATAGGCATCTCCGCTCACCAGGGATCTAGATGAAATTGGGGTCACATGTGAATCATTATTTTCATGCCATGTGCTCGCATACGGATGTCCACCGTAGGCTGTGTAGTATCCGCTATAGGTAGTCCCACTATGATTAGATAATGCATATAGACTATAACGACAATGAATTACGTTTTCTGCTTATAATTGTACCCATATCCAATCCCTCTAAAAGAAAATCAATGGAAACATTCAATTTTCATCGGAATCTTTCTGTTGAAGAAAACCGTTTCAAATGGATAAGAAAAATTTTCTAGAATTTATAAATTGATAGGGATTTCGTGCACTTCCTTCTCTGTTTGCACTTCGCACATGTCTGCTCCTCGTCACCATCCACTTTTGAATGAATCCAAACATTGTGAAAGTTTTAGTCGGCCTGCTCTTGGTGGTGTTGAGAAGGAAATATCCCAAAATGGATCGAAAGAGACTGAACAGTGACCACAATAATTACATTTCATTGTTATTGTTTTCTGAAACTATTGAAAATCATTGGAAATATTGAGAGAGAGAGACTTATTGTCCGTTTTTCTCCATTTTAAGCGGTTTAACGGTCGATAAACCACCAAGTTACATAGACCATTGAAAAAAAGGCATTTCAACAATTAAAATGATCATTTATAGACCTCCGAAATACAAAAACATACCAGAACAATTGTTCGTGAAAGATAAGGGTATTTAGTTCGAAAAATGTACCCATCTCGTAGACTAGTCACCTTCTGAATTGTGAAAAAAGCAAGCTCGACATATTTCTACAAATTTCCATCTGACTCAAACCATTCGTACAAGAGAGAAAAATTAAATAGCGAAAAATCTGATTTTCGCTATTTAGACAGTTAAGAAAAATTAGCCAAATCTTTGTATTCATTTGTAGTTACCTGATACTTCGCTTAATTTCATTATTTTTATTCAATTTTGTAAACGGAAAAACACTTTTCAAATAATACGCACCAGTTCCTACTTATTAAGAATTACCAAAGCTCTAATATACATCGGGATATACAAAATTTAATAATAGAAAAATAACTATAAAATAAACAATTTTAGCAAATAAAATATTTGAGCATGATTTAACAATAATTCAATGACTTATCATATGAAACAAATCAAAATCAACATTCCAACCCGCGAAGTATATACTTATTCTCACACAGATAAAATGTTTACATAGTTAAGAACAATAAATTTTATTTGATTTGATGACTGAATTTAATTCTGATCTTCTGTTCTGTTTCCATGATATATTTCTCTAATAAGACCTAATATGGAAATTCCGGGGTCTGGTAGGATGGTAGGTATGCCTTTGTAAAATGGATAACACAATTCATCACGATCTCTTCCGATTCGAAAGCGATACAACCAAATACTTATACACGGAATACCAAACGAAGCGATGGTAAAGAAGTAATTGTAGAATGTTACTGTTGGTATAGGAAGCGAGGGTAAACGAAATCCCACCCCTGTTGAAAGTGTTGAGACATGAGATGGCTTGGGTATCAAACAGGAGAACGGTTTAACGAAGTCTTACAGAATATAATAAAAAATGGTGTACCCATGAAGAAATGCTGCACCCGCAAGCACCCTACGTGAAAAATCATCACCTGAAAATGTATAGACAACATAAACTACTTTTTTTGTCGTGGGAAGTTCAAAGAGGGTATTCAGTTAAACGTGAAATAGTTGTTTTATATAAAGCTTTCATTACGAAATCCGAACAAAACTTGAAAAAAGACCTCACTGATTTTTGGAGCTATGTGAACTCAAAGAATGATGTATCTCGAATTTCAGGACATACCTATGTACGATCAAACATTGTCCTCGCCTTACGCCATTGTTAATGCATTCTCAACGAACTTCCAAATAATAATAATAATCTAACAAATACTCATATTGCTTTTTTGCCAAGCCTGTCCTGTATCATTTACAATCTCATGCTAAACACATGTTACTTTCCGAATATATGGAAACTGATGAGGGTACGCCCCATCTTCAAATCGAGCAGGAATTCGGAAATTGTAAATTATAAACCGATTACCATTATATAAGTGTTCTCGAAATTGACTGAAACGCACATAACACAATTTCTGAATTCCAACATGGCTTTGTGAAGTGTCGTGGCACTGCATCGAATCTTTGTATTTTTACAAAGTATGTTCCAGAAAAAATGGACCAACGTAAGCAAGTTGATGTGGTATATACAGACTTGAGCAAAGTATTTGATCGGGGTTCTCATCACCAATTGCTCATGAAATTATCAATCTTTGGCATTTCAAGGAGCCTCCAAAATCTCCTCGAATCATATCTTAGTGAAAGAAAACTATTTGTAGAACATAAAGGAATTGAATCGTTCACATTTAATGCAACTTCAGGCGTTTCTCAAGGTTCAAACTTGGGTCCACTATTATTCCTTCTATCCGGTAATGATAGGATCAAGTCTAAAAAACTACTTTTTGTTGATGATGTGATGATTTTCAGAGAGATTGAGGATCACTCTGATTGTATCTTATTACAAAACGATATCATTGAGTTACAGGATTGGTGTCAGAAAAATGATCTTTCATTAAATATTGGTGTATATAAAATAAAGACCTTTGCAAGGAAACCTTCTGTTCAAATGTATAACTACAAATTGGACAATGTATTAATGGCAAGAATTACCGAATTGAGATATCTATGAATTATTTTTGATGAAAAACTAACTTTCTCTTCTCATATCGAACAAGTCACATCCATTTCTATACATCACTTTAAAAACGCCGTCAAATTAACGACTTGATTTTCATATACAAAATCATACATAATCAAATCGATTCACCTACCCTACTTTCTTCTTTGAAATTTTATGTTCCCCGTGTAACTTCCAGATCACAAATAACATTTCACATCGACGTGATTAACTCTCACTACCACTTTCACTGTCCTTCGACTTCTATGTGTAGAAGCTACAATAGTTTACAATATACTGATTTATTATTTTAACTTGTATCTCAGTTAGTTTAGGAAAGCAATATAATATAATGCACTACTCAACTGATTTAGACTGATGCTATCAAGTTACAATGTTACGTGGTATGTAATGATAATATAGATTTTGTTTTATTTTTCATGACTAATGTAAGCTTTTCGTTTTGTATTATATAATCCTGTAATTGGGTCTTATGACCTGTTGGATGTATTTTCTAAATAAATGAATAAAAAAAATGTGAAAAATTAGGAAATGTCTCTATTTGTAACAAAACATACTTATCAGCTCACTTTCATAATTTTCATGCAAGACATCATCGTCTATATAGGTTGAATGTTCTTCACGACGTGGATCATTACATGATGTCAATTGCATATGCAGGCAATCGAAACGTCCTGAGGTAACCTTCAACCAACCAAGACAATTAACGTTCAAAACGGAGTTACTAACATCCCACATCGTCTGCAAACTCCAAATATACTATACTGTGTTGGACTAAAGTATGGAACAAATTCATTTCTACCAGATTTTTCCACAACCGCTTATCAGCCTTTGACGCATTGAGATAACAAGGCGAAGTTGACATTTTCCGAGAAATGTCATTTTGTGACTCTCGATCTCCATCGCTTTTGTTGAAAACGAGTATATTCTTTTAATAACAGTGAATTCAAAGCATTCCAAGTAACCTGATTTATTATTTTAGTTATTTTCCCTTTCTTCTTTCGTTGGAAATGTATTCAGCAGAATGGGATACATTTCGAACATCTTTCAAGATGAAACCTCTTTCGAATTGAATATAATCACATAGTCACATTGATTCAATCTGTTTGTTGGTAGTTTTGAATGAAATTGTTGAGTTCAATAAGGTGTTTTAAAATGTATCGTTATTAACCTAACAAAAGTATCATTAGACTATATGGCACCATTGAATTGCTCAATGGATGAACTCTCAGAATATGAAGATATATATATTTATATATATAGGGTGTTTCATTCGAAAATAATGGAATTCAGCCATGTGAAAATTCGACCGATATTTCAGAACACTCTGTGTTTTCTGGGTAATTCCAAATATTATGTATGTTTTGCAACATGGCTTGGGTACTTGGTCATCCATAATCTTCCATTGATCTCTCATTATAAGATTTTGTTGAAATTTTTTCATTGACCATGATTTTTCATCAAATTTTGTTAAAATGTTAATATCTCGGCCACGTTGCATTCGATTCCTGGAAATCAAATGATTTGTGAAGCTCACATGAAGCGGATTCTGATAATGAAAGAATTTACGAGATGATCCATTTAAAAGAATAATGGGCTCCGGATTTATAGTTCACCCTGTATACTCGAGAATAATTTTAGAGAGTAGCACATCAAGTGTCCAATGTCTTCCTATCAAATTTTGTCCTCCATTTTGATCAACCCAGCTGCAATGGTCCGAGCGAGGATAGAATAGAATAGTGTATCCCTCCTTCAAGATCACATTACATGGTATAGGATATGTCACAATGTACGAATACAAAATCGAAATAAAATGAAAAGAACCAGTTCCTCTATGTAAGGTGATTCCTTATTTTAACTTGTTGCTTGTTTCTGACTTGATACAATATGGAAGTCGATTGAATAACTTCATATACCATTATAATCTGGGATTTTCCGAGAGCTGTTGAATGTTTTGAAAGTCTTAGAAGATCGTGCTAGGAATCGCACGTTGAAAGGTAAGACCTCGTTAATCCTTGACTCGCACAAGTTTCGACTTTTGAGGGCTGCCGTTCGTAAGGGGGCGACAGCTGGTTAACGGAAAAAACAATTTTAAAACAATTTTAAAACAATTTAAAACAATTTCCACATTTGGTGGAATATAAATGAAAGTTTGAGTTTGGGTTGAAATTTTCCATATTATTTTTTATGAATAACAAAGTTTTGTAAATATACGAGGATTTATTGATATCTAGTTAGCCTAGACCAGTTCCCTGCATACCATAGCAACGAACAATAACTTATTAGAAGTGTCAGTGTAAAGTTTGACGTCAAAAAAAGTAAACTAGAGTTATGCAATAAATCAAAAGAAAAATATGTCCACCGAAATTGTGAAAATCGAAAAATTGGAGTATCGAGCCATCATCAAGTACCTGTATTTACAAGGGATAAGAGGTAAGCAGATTTACGAAGATATGCCTAATACCCTTGGTGATCAATATCCTTCGTATGCGACCGTGAAAAATTAGACTGCAAGCTTCAAAAGAGGTAAATTTTCCATTGAAGATGATGACCGATCGGGAAGGCCAGTTTCTCTGAGAGTCCCCGAAAATATCAATGCAGTTCATGACATGATTTCAACAGACCGTCGAATTGGGCTAAAACGGATATCTGAAGCACTGAATATTTCATACGAACACGTTCATCATATAGTTCACGCCAATTTAGACATGAGAAAATTTGCTGCAAAATGGATCTCCAAATGTTTGAATGTTGACCAATGCGTGCAAGGGTAGTAGCATCGCGTTTGATCTGTGCTCGATTTGAAAACGATGTAGACTTCTTAAACCGAATTGTTACTATGGACGAGACTTGGGTACATTTTTACGATCCAGAAACAAAGCAACAATCGATGGAATGGCGACACTCCGGTTCTCCAAGAACTAAGAAGTTTCGTGTCCAAAAATCTGCTGAAAAAGTTCTTGCTTCAGTTTTTTGGGATTGCCATGGAGTAATCATTATTGATTTTTTGGATAAGGGTAGAACAATAACTGGAGATTACTATTCGACATTACTGGCCACTCTACAGGACAACGCCCCTGCACACAAATCTCATGTTGCCATGTAAAAAATTCGTGATTTAGGGTTTGAATTACTAGAACACCCCCCTTATTCACCAGATTTGGCTCCGTCCGACTATCACCTCTTTTTTCAACTGAAAAAAAGTTTAAAAGTTCGTAAATTTTCTTCCAACGAGGAGGTAATAAAAGCTGTGGACGTCTGGTTTGTAGAGCAAGAAGAAACATTTTTTTTAAAGGTCTAGAGACATTGCAGGTAAATGTATCCAATCAAGAGGATGATATGACGTTTTATTTGCACGACTGTCCTTAGTAGAGGTTTAATATTAGGCTTATCACACGTCTTTGACATAAGTATATTTTAGAGGCACCAACTGCACACCCACAGAAACTAATGTTACATGATAAATGCGAGTATATCTAAAAAAAGTCAGTTTATTGTCTAACAGGAGAAATCCCAATTACAAAACAATGTATATGTATATATATATATTTATGAATTTAAATTTCAGTTTCTTACAAACAAATAAATAAAGATAATGAAAAGAAATGAGCAATGAGAATCAATGAAAAGATAGATGAGAAAAAATAACTAAAATAATTATTGTTACAGCTGTTCCCAAAAACTGCAACCGAATAAATTCTTTATCCCATCAAGAAATCTCCGTGAAATGAAAAACTGTAAAGTGATTTACTGGTCCCTTGATCCTCCATCCGAATTCAACACAATTGCTAAATTCGCCAATAATCTCGAATAATCTTTGTTAATTCTCCGAGCAGGTGGATCCCATAGATGCAGGCACTGACAACGGCTTCACCTTCACAGCTCCGAACTGGCCGACAGAACCGCAGGGCGAGGCCTATCGCATCACGGCTCATTACCCAGCTCATCCGGCAGGCTCCTTCTTCTACCCCTATCTGAAGCGGCTTCCGCCCATCGGCACGTTCCAGTTTATTAAGGTGAGTAGCCGAAATTATGGAGAATAACGCGTTTCGGGTTGTGTGTGGTTTCCTCTACCCTCTGCGTAATGCGTCAGAGATGGACCGGAAATAAATGTATTGGAATGTCGGTTATCCTTTGCTCGTTCGTTATCCCGTTCATCTGCGTGTGTATAATTTGGCATGAGATCCGGGTGTTCTGATTTTTTGCTGAGCTATTTATGATGATGACCAAATGAATAATAAGTTTTCGATCCCGAAAGCAACATTGTCAAAATGTTGAAAGTCTATTGATTTCATTGAAAATATAACAGGATGTTCATAAAGTCGGTTGTGGAATCATCTGCGACTGAAAGTTGGAATTTAGTCGCTGTTTTCCATCGTACAAGATAACCTCTCATTGAAACATTCCCAATTGAAAAATGAATCAATACACGACATCTCTGGAAATGGGAAAACCCTACGATAAAATTGAAGTAACTTTTTTGTAATATCTAACAGAAAACAATTATTTCCCCGGCAAAAGCCACGCTGGACATTGAACTAAATCTGATTGATATTGAGAAAGACCCTATATAACTTGAAGAAAAAATATGAAAGTGAAAATTTTCATTTTCATTCAAATAGTTGATTATTTATTAAATGTCCAGTTTCCATTGGAGATTCTTATCTATGAATGAGATAAGGGAGAATGTTATTCAGAAGTATCACTCATTTCATTGACGCGTGGATTGCATCTCTTTCGCTAGGCCTGCAATACATTTTCGTCGACAAAAATCTATTTCACTCTTCTAAGATCATCAGGGAGGTCGGAAGAATTGGAAAACATACTCTTCAGAAGCAATTTCACACTGTAATGAGGAATTGTTGGACTATTTCTTGTGCGGTGAAACTTTGAAAATATTTTTCTGACATAAAACCTGTCATGGGTATGGCATGTTGATTTCATTGAAAATATGAACAGAATGTTCATAAAGTCAGTTGTGGAATCATCTGCGACTGAAAGTTGGAATTTAGTAGCTGTTTCCCATCGTACAAAATAACCTCTCTTGGAAGGGATTCATGTTTTTAAGAGATATTCTCAATTGAAAATTGAATCAATACATGACTCGTCTGGAAATGGAAAAACCCTACGATAAAATTGAAGTTACTTTTTTGTAATATCTAACAGAAAACAACTACTTCCCTGGCAAAAGCCACGCTGGACATTGAACTACATCTGATAGATATTGAGAAAGACCCTATATAACTTGAAGAAAAAATCGGAAAGTGAAAATTTGCATTTTCATTCAGATAGTTGATTATTTATTAAATGTCCAGTTTCCATTGGAGAATCTTATCTATCATCACTTTCGCTAGGCCTCCAATACATTTTGGTCGACAAAAATCTATTTCACTCTTCTAAGATCATCAGGGAGGTCGGAAGAATTGGAAAACATACTCTTCAGAAGCAATTTCACACTGAAGTAAAGGGAAGTAAAGGGGACGAAACAATAAAAAAGTTTGAAATCAATATGAACAAATGAGAATATCATATTAGCCCACTGCTAAAATGTGTAATGATTTCATAACGATTTTGGTTGTTATGAATATAATTATCAATGAACAAGCAAAATTAGCGCTTGCACGTGGAACATAACAATAATAATAATACTTTTTTCTCAAAATAAACACGTATAGAATTTGTCAGAAACTCGTTGATTATTGTTGATTGTATAAAAAATTCACGTATTTCAATGGTAGTTTAACGTATGCCAAGCATACCAAACGATATTTCGTCTAAATACGAGTCGCGTTGGTCCGAAGAGTCACCATATGCCGTCAAATGTGTTGAGATACGTGTTTATGCATAAGTATAATAATAATTATTATTATTGTTATTTTCCACGTGTAAGAGATAATTTTGCTTGTTCCTTGATCATTATATTCAAGAACCAAAACCCTAAAGGGCATACGTTATAAAATCATTACACATTTTGGCAGCTTGCTGACGGGCTGAAAGCTCTTACAATTCAATGAAGTCTTATCTCAGTTCAAGAACACAACCGGTAAATTTGGAAATATATATTCAGAAAGGTTCATTGCAACATCTGGTGTGCCTAAAAGCAACAACCTGGGTCCACTGTTCTTCACATTATTCATGAAAGATCTGCCCGACTGTGTTCAAGACTCTTCCTGTCATATTTACGCATTCACGCAGACGATTTGAAAATTTTACAATAATATGAAACGTGTAGCTGACTTGATTAACGGAAATAAAGTAACTCCAAATATTCCAAAATTTTCGGTATGTACCTTTACCCGACGAACTTTTCCTATAAATTATGAATATGGAATCAACGAAATAAAACTGAATAGGAATATTACAATGTCTCCATGAATCATGATTCTCTCAATATTTTCAATGATTTACGGCTTTCTTCATTATTTACCTATTTATAGTGAAATGTTTGAATTCATAATAACACTACAAAATTAATTCATTAATATAATTTTTATTTTTTTTACAACTATTGAAAATTATTGAAAATATTTAGAAAATTATGACTCAGAGTGACTTGCTGTTGGTTTTTCCCAAATTTGAGCCACCTAATGATGAATAAACCACCTAGTTACATAGACCATTTGAAACTTAACATTTCAACACTTGAAATGATCACTTAAAGACCTCCGAAATACAATAAAACACCAAGACACCAAGTTCGTGGAAGATAAGGGTATTTTTTTTCGAAAAATATTCATAACTCGAAAACTAGTAGCCTTCTGGATTGCAAAAAACAAGTTCATCCGACACCGAACAAGACATATTTCTACATATTTGTGTGTAAATTGAATAATTTGCGCGCGAGAAAAAATCAATTACTTAAAAATCCGTTTTCCGCCATTTTGATGGTCAATTTATGTCGAAAAGTATTGGGCATGAAAGTATTCGATTTTTTATTATCTGCAACTCGCAAACAACCGTTTTCAACCCCTAAACTGCATCACCATTTAGAGTGTTTTCGTGTTGAAATTTTTTTTCCCCAACGTTGGAACCTTCACAACATTTTCCACCTGGTCCTTGCCTGTTACTTTTTTCTCATTTTAGGCGTTTCAAATTCGTTTCGGCGCCAGCCTAACTAGGAACCGCCCCATTTCCACATACTTCAAAGAGGTTCGGGAAAAATTAATATTTCGCTGCAAATAACAACGTCCAATTCAGAACATAGAAAGGAATATTTCCGCTAGATTTTGCGACAAACATACAATTTTTATACAAAATTAAAATTAAAACCAAATCAAATCGGTTTTTCCGATTTTTCCGGAAAATTTGAGGTTATGTGGAAAAATAATGAAGGAAAAAATTGTTGATCTTTTTATTGCCAACAACTTTTTTCTTCAACTTTTTTTTGTAGGAGGTTAATTTTCGCTGCAAATTGTGGGAAACCATTTTTACCCCCAAAAGCTGACCTCCTTTCCCTTATATCATAATCAAATCCCCATTTATGTCCTTGTTTATTCTTTGTACTTACCTATTGAGGTCCACTGAAATTGATATTCTCGAAAGGTTTCAACTGTTAACTTCAATAATTTTAATAAATAAATACCATTTTAGAACAAAAATTTTAATAATTGATTTTTGAAAATCTGTTTTTTGAATTTTTTTGCGTTTTCTGGAAAAATTTTACACAGTTGTGCTACTCTTCAATTGCATAATCTAAAAGAAGATACTTCAACGAAAAAACTGGCGGCTGACGAGCTTGTAAAGACGAATTTTACAGGTGAAACTTTTCAGTTGAAAATGAGGTCGTTTTTTAGGAATTTGTCAAGAAAAGGAAAATTTGTAATACGCTACTAAAAAAAACAGCTTACTTGAAACATAATAAGTTGAATTTGGTGTTTCCGGTAAATTTGAGGTAATGTAGGAAAATGTTCGATACGGAAGTTGTAGATCTTCAACGAAAAAACTGGTGGCTGACGAGCTTGAAAATACGAACTTCATCGGTGAAACTTTTCAGTTGAGGTCGATTTTTCGGAATTTTTCGAAAAATAAAAGGAAAAATCTGTATTCCGCTACAAGAAAACTCCCACCAAATTTCGTAAAAAAGCGAGAAAAAAACAATATCTGAAATATCAGTTTTTCCGATTTTCCCAAAGAATTTGGTGTTATGTGAAAAATTGTGACATACAAAAGTTCAAGATGTTTTTATTATCAACAACTTTGCTACTCAACCTTTTTCGATAGGAGGTCAACTTTCGTTGTCAATTGCGAAAAACCGTTAAATATCACCTTCAACCCCTAAAAGTTCTCCCCGTTTCACCCTTCCATATTTTTTTCGACTCCAATTTATTTTTCCCGTTATTCGAACAATATTTTGCTCCTCTTCCAGTAGGTATCACTGGGCTACTAAGCCAGAAGAGGAGCACTACTATAATATTAATAGGGCTTCTCACAGGGCATCGTAGGCACAACAAACATAGGAGTATAGTCAATTTGGCAAAACAAATGCTATGTAGATTCTGTCAGGAAGAATAGAAATCAACAGTACACATTAATACTATGCCTCTGCGAAGGCTTGTCAAAGGCTAATAGACCGTCAGATAGTGACAGATTTAGGTGCCCCATTTTCGCATACAAGCCTCGAATAGAGTTGAAAAGTACAATGGTGTTGAGTGAAATGTGCGGAAATTTACTAGTGGCTCCTGGTGAGAACATATGGAAAAATCAAAAAAAAATTCCATTAAATTTTCGACGACAGAATCCACTTATCCATTCGCGCCACTCAAGCCATTATGTTTTTCGGTCAAGTGACGATGTAGGTTTTTATAATTTCGATGGGCTTGTGAGGAGAAATCTGTTGAAATCTCGATTTTTCCTTACAAGATTATGCCTTCATTTTAACCCTTCAGCCACCTGCAACACTCATGCCTTTGGTATTCCGATGGGGGCACCTGAATCAGTCACTATCTGACGGTCTATAAGGTTCGTAATAAACCAAGAGCTCCCAAATATATGGGAGTTTCAAAAACTATCATTTGGAGTCTCGTAACGGAGACAGAGCTAGACAGAGAACTCTAAACGATTTCGAGGGCTCACACAATAAATTTGAAGAGATCGCGGTCTAGAAGCTTGTGGCACGAACGCCCGAAATTAATCTAATCTATCTAATATAATCTGCATCCTATATGAATGTACTATGAATATCCTTGATGGATATAATGGACATCCGATAGATGACTGGCAGGGTATCTAGTATATCCTATGGAAATCCATAGGATGTGACAGCAAGACCTTTTCATATCTCTGAGATATTTGCTGGGTGAGTATTATCTATGGATAACTTTAGGATATCCAAACATATTTCCTTCAAAGAAGGCAAAGTAAAACATATTTGATATTCCGCCATTTTGATTCCAGTACTTCACAATACGCGCTTTGCCTTTTTGTAAAGCTCCTTCTTGAAAACTACATTTGATCCACGGTCCAGTTTTTCAAGTTCCAGTTAACCTCCAGATTAATTGCCTAATGGTAAGAATATGATCCTTCCAACATCATTTGAAAAATGCCATTCAACATCTAAACTATTAGTTAGTATCTGGAGTTTAACTCGAACATGAAAAACTGGCCCTTAGCTGCGTAAAGTCAATTTTTGCAAACACCAATCAGAAGAATAATAAGTATTTTCAAATTCAGCAAAAGGAAAACTCGGCAACAAACAATTATTTGAAAGTTAACCAACATCAACTTCACGAAGCACGTCGTACATCAACAGGTCGACAACTCGTTTGTGGTGGTCGTGGACGTCACATATGACTTTTACAAAAATGAAAACGTGCCAAGCCACAGACTTTGTGAACCAACGCTGAAAAAAAAAGTGAAACGAAAGTACTGAAATATAAGTAAAAAGAAAATAAAACTGGGATTTAATGTTTCAGCAGTGTATTTCAATATAGCGAAGGGAATTTTCTCTTGGATTGTGATTTCTAAGTAGCCCAGAACGATTAAAGTATACTCACTCCAGGATGTAAGTTAAGATATTCGTCCTTGATTTGAATCGATTATAATTATGTATTTCTACCATGCAATGATTGAATATCCACAACTGATTTTGAATGGACATTCTCTGAACGACTAAAAAGTCTTTTGGTACGGATATCCACAATAGTGGAATTGAATGGAGATCTCATGGATGGTTTTAGCAAATCCGCACGGGATATTCTATATTTTTCCGTGAGAGGAAATCTCATGGATGTAGGTTTCATGTCCAAGAATGTTCCACATTGAATCGGATTCGAAATGGATAAATTGGATGAGCATCATAGATAAGCCGAGGCGGATGGAGGACAATTTCAAATTTGTTCAGTTGCCGAACCTGTATGCAAATTTTCTTCAGTTCTTCAGTAGTAGAACCATCTCACCTAGGAGTGAATATCTACCTCATAAGATTTCAGATGATGACCAGAGACGTGGATCCTCAACACCTCTTGCAGCTGCAAGAATTGTTGTGGGAACGCGTGCAGGAAGACGGGACAGAAGAGTTCCTAAGTCTGCAGCCAATGTTCAGTCATTGCTACTTCCGTCAACCTATTGCACCCCTACGCGCAACCCTCGGAAGTCTTCGAGAGACTTGTGTGAGCTAGGGAAGACGCAGCCCTTACCTTTTAACGTGTGATGCCATGCACGAGACCGGTGAATCGGTGGATCGAACCCACGACCCCACGCTTGCGAGGCGATCGCTTTACCATCCGACCACCACGGCCCATCTCTGAGTATATCATTCTTCATTCATTTGCAATGGTGTCTGTACCATATGATCAAGTTGGCTAAATATATAAGGCGGTATTTAACGGTTTCTACCAGATTTCAATAAAACTAAACAACCCCCTAAACGGCCTCCAAATCAATCATCTCTTGGTATATAGTTCTTGAGCCATCTGGAAGTGTCTGTACCAAAAATCAAGTTGGCTGAATATTCCAGAGGGTGTTCAACGATTCTTTTCCAAATGAAATGATTATAAGCCACCCGATAGACTCCAAATCACCTCATCTCTCAGCATATCAGTATTAGGTCATCTGGAACAAAATTTTGAAGAATGCAAGCTGCCTCCAATATCAGTAATATTTTGGACATTATCCTTGAGTCCTTTCGAAGTATCTGTACAAAAAATGAAGTTCGTAGAAAGTGTTCAACGAATTTTTCCAAATTTTCATGAATATAAACTACCTCCTAGACGGCCTTCAAATCAGTCATCTTTTGTTACATTATTTTTGAGTTATCTGGAAAAAAAATCAGTTCAGCTAAATACAGTGTATTCAACGAATTTTTCAATAATTTTTGCCAGTAGTGAAGTTTTTTGCAAAACAATTTGAGCTTTGGTTTAAAAAAAAACTTTATTTTCTAAACGTTATCATTTTGTTATAAGACACATTTAGTTCAGAGTGGTGCAAAATATTTCATGTCATTAACACGCTGATTCAGATTTTCAGATTTCAATTCCGATAACTTTTCGAAATACTACTATATTATTAGCCCTCATCAGGAATTATGTAAGGAAATACTTACTACTTCCGTGGCTCGTTTAGTATGAGACGGTAAATAATCATACATCTTGACGCCTTTATTGAAAACAGAATCCTTTATAAGGGATGAGGAAGGTAAGGGTAATTTTAGATCGTTTCTAGCTCTTTGACGAATATTGCAACACTTTGAGTTGCCTCAATATTTCATAAAATGTTTTTTAACAGACATACAGTTCTCAAATCAAGAAGAGCGTGGTCATAATCTGAAAACATATCTAATGGCTCCCTTTTGCAATAAGTACCGTCTCCAGCAGAGTGGAGTTACATACCACTCAGATAGTTATAGCATATCTCAGTCGGGATTCCATTGAAACATAATGCTCAGTCCTTACCGTAACAGTACCAAGCGCCCTAGAAATAATTCTAACTGCCATGAGGAGATTTTATTTTTCAGTTGTTTAATAAATATTTTGAACTTCAATTTGCTTTCAATGAAAAGACCCAAAAAAAAATTCACAATCTCTATTTTCAATTATTTCATTTTCGAGAGGCAAATCATCAAGAGTTCATTTGAATGCTACTTCATTTGTTTTTCTTATACTAAAGGAAAGACGATTTGAGTCGCACCAAGATTTGATGATATTTAATCTCTTTATATCTTTTAATTCAAATAAAGTAATTTTTCCAGATATGTGTATCCCCAATAAAACATTAATACACAGCAAAAAAAGAGACGGTCCTAAAACCGATCCTTGTGGTACTCCAGAATCAATATATTTTGATATGGTATTGCCTTCAACTACTCGAAGTGGCCTGTTAGATATGAGTGAAGTTGTCAAGTTGTGTGCTTGCTTCTATATACTTGAAGAACGAAACTTTGTATTTCATGCAAAATATTTTTATTTTAAAAATCGTAGCAAAGCGCTTTCGACTGTTAAGTCATCAGAGTACGCACTGATGATGACTTAACAGTCGAAAGCGCTTTGCTACGATTTTTAAAATAAAAATATTTTGCATGAAATACAAAGTTTCGTTCTTCAAGTGTTAGATATGACTTCGCAGCCACATCGATGAGGCTTATGCACGCACATTGTGGTTAACGGAAGTCATAAGCCCCAGAATTTATATTAGAATATACCTCATACATGAAGGAAAAAATCGCATCTCGAGCGATCTTTCTAGTTTGGAATCCAAAATGATTTTCTTTGATGATATTATGCGAAATCAGAAATTCACTGAGCGAATCGTCAGTATACAGTGTGTTTCACTTCTCATGGAAACACCCTCGTATCTTCCGTAATTTTTGACGTAGTATCATGAAATTTCCAGGATCGATAAATACTCTGAAAATGAACTCACTGCACAAAAAGGGTCATCCTACCTGATATACACTGCACTCCAGCAGCGATGAAACCACCCACTTTTCAGGAAAGCCATATTAGGGGGCAAAATTATGTTGAGGATCCCAAAATTACTACTAATACACCTCCTGAATAATTTTCGGTTCTAAAAAATTCTAACTTGTATCTCTTCTCATGGAAACGCACCCGTATCTTCCGACTCAGAACTATGATCAGGATCGATAGATACACTAGATATGTACCCACTGCACAAAATGGGTAATCCTACGTAATATACACTGCATGCCAGCAGGGTTGGAAAAATGGGTGGCTCCATCGCTGCTGGCAAGCAGTGTAGGTATATCACGTAGGATGACCTTTTTGTGCAGTGAGGTCGGGCTTCCCCGAAGCTTATAACCATCATTGATTCAACAATTATACCAATAATCTTCCTTCAGTTCCATGTTCTTTGAACAGTACAAGACAATATTTCAAGAGTAAAACAAAGTAAATAACGAAAATTCTATAATCGAAATTCTAGCGTCTTATAATTTTCCTGAAACAATCTTTCAATTACCCATCCATACCACTTGGGAACTTATCAACCAAAAGAGCAAAGTCTTGTTTTTCTTTTCCTACGGCTTATTACACTTTAGGTTTGCCATGAAGCTGTTTTCTGAAGAGGTTAAACCCGAAAAACAAGGAAGTTCAATATGCTTTATTCGCCTAGACGCGATTTTGGCCTTTTACCTTGAAAAAACTGGAACGTGCTGATATATAATTCCGCAGTAAAAAAACGAAAACTTGGTGAATTGGCATGGGAGAGATATAAACATATATTTCAATCATTTTATGGTATTCGATACGGTTCACGTATCAGAACGTCTACATATCAACGAAGTTTCGCGAAAGCTAATCGGATATAATAAAAAATATATTACCTTCATAAATTGCGAACTTCGTGAATTTTCGCAAGGGTGCCATGGAATGAATGAAAATTTGTAGATCTGACAAACCTTGAGGTCATGAAGTATAATAATTCCTCATAGACAATTCAAAATTCGAAACAAAAAGTAGTATTACGGAATTTTGGAAGAGATCCCTATTCTAAAATGTGTTAAAATTGCCTCCTTTATATTGTGAATATTTGTTGAAGGATACAATACTTAGTTGATCGTCGTATTTGTGTAGATGTCACGTAATCAACTGCAGCTCTAATTCTTCCTTTCATCACCTCCTTCGTAGTTACTGTGTGCGTGAAAACTTTGTATTCGATCATCAAAAAACATTCCATTTTCTTTGAAACATTGCTTTCAGAATATAACCAACACTTCTGGTATCTTGAGATGAATACTGCGTCATTTTTCCTCGACTTCTCAATTGAAAAACATATGTCACGTCTCCCGCACCATCCTTTCGCATCTCCACGGTAATTTAACCAATGTAATTGTTCTTGCATTTGAGCCAGGGTCCTCTTGATTCCAAAGTATCCCCCTGCATGACTACAATGAAGCTTTTCTAGCACATTTTTGATATGTACCCTCGGCTCTCCTATTTGTTATTCAATTGAACAGTAAACAAATACATAGGAAATTGTACTGGGTCCAGTATACTTAGGCAACAGCACCGAACTCAGATACTTCCTGGCGATGTCGTTCAAGTCTAATTCCATTGTTGAGCCTGCTTCGGACTAACTTGAAGTTGTTATCATTCTTCTGACTCTCTATCATTTCATCTACAGTCCATAAATTAGATTATTTGGACTTGACTCTTACTATGGTAGCTTGCTGTATTTTCTCTCAATGCTTGTCGATGGGAATGTTGAACTCTCTGTTTTCATTAATTTTAATGTCCATATTTCCTTGCTCTCCCTACAGTCTGACCATATTGATGGTATAACAGTTGTTCGGGATTTGTATGTTTTCTTCGACTTCAGTTTATGTATTTCCTCACCATAATTGCTCTCAAAGATTTCTTTATTACCAATCCACAATTTTTTTTCTCCAACATTCAGGATGAAGTCGTTCTTCTCCATGACTTACAGACCCAAGGTACATTCATCCGTTATTTCCACAACCAATATTGAGTGTTCCATAGTGACATAACCTATCTGGATGTGAAGAAACGTTTCCCAATGATTGTTGCAGTTTGTCCCGTAGGCGTCTCCAAAACCGTATTGCTTTTTATCGACTTCACATAGCTGCACAAGCTGCATCTTTTATCATCTTATTAGCCTTGGGCTAATAGATTTTCTCCGTTACTCTTAGAGATCGGTGTCTTGGGGAAAGGTCTTCTCCCAGGTGTCCGAGTTCTCACTCTTAGTGTGAACGACGTTCTGAAGTCTTTGATAAAATGATGCTGTTGTTCTCTTCTGAAGCTCGAAGAATTTAATAATGATGATAATAATAAACGCTCTTATTGGTGGATACTGAACTATACAGAGAAGATACAGTGTGTACTACCTACCAAATGGCAAAGTTAGCTCCGGTTCGCAACCAGTTGAGGTATGGAACAGGTGCTTTTTTCACTCAACCATCGAATACAAATGGACTAACAAACTAAAGGCAAGGTGTGGAAATCAAGAAGTTTCAGGTGTTCAAATTATACAAAAAGAAAAACTTAAACAACTAAAGACATAAAAAGTTGATTACATTCAAATGCAGGGAATAAATAAATAAAAAAAATAGTTCATCTAAATCAAAAGCAAATTAAGGAGAAAACTCTTCTGATGGAAGTATTTTTTTCAATTCATTTTGAAACCAGAGATGGACAAATTTTTCAAATCATTCGGAAACCTGTTGTAAAGCCCGGCAATTCAAGCGATGAACATTAGTTCTAAATGTAATTTTCTCATGAAGATACGGTGGCTTCTTTGTTTGTATTCTACGATGAAATAATGCGCAACTGTGAAGTATCTTCCTCTCGTGAATATTGAGCCAACCAATTTCTCTCAAAGGAGCGGATATGTGATCACGTTTTCTCAGGCTGTGATTCAAACGCACACATGAATTTTGAACCATTTTCAGGCGCCTCAAATCGCTTTGAGTTATGGCAGGACTATAGATTATATCTGCGTAGTTCAAGTGGGAGAGAACTAATGACTCGCGCAAGATGATTTAACTTTTTTTATCCAGTATTTTCCTATTTGAGTATATCAACTTCAAGTTGCAAAATGCGCGACGAATGACAAAATTAATGTGACCATGAAAGTTGAGTGAAGAGTCTAAAATGCATCCAAGATTTTTCGAACTGTCCACTACCCCAACGGTGTCAGCTCCAATTTTGATAGACAGCAGGTTTTACCCCAACGGTGTCGGCTCCAATTTTGATATACAGCAGGTTTTTACATCGTTTACTTGAATCTTTCCTACCGAAAACCATCACGGCAGATTTGGATGGATAGATGGAAAGACAGAATTTGGATGAAATGGCAACAACTGATTCTAGATCTGTGTTAAACTGGAGGTTAACTAGAGGGAGGTCCGGTTCGTAAAATGAAATGTATAACTGGGTATCGTCTGCATATTGGTGACAATTGCTGAAGTTAATACAGTTTTGAAATTCATGTGTATAAATAATGAACAAAACCGGACCCAATATAGAGCCTTGAGGCACTCCATCATTTAATTTCAAGAAGTCGGAACAGTCTCCCTCCAATGAAACAGCTTGCATACGGTTAAAAAAGTAGGCTCGCAGTAAATCAACTGAACGGACCAATGTAGTGCAGGATAGCTAGCAGTAACTCTTGGTATAATCCAGCAAAACTAGAGCTGTAAGTTTCGTCGGTTCAAGAGCGCAGTGACACAACTGTGCTGGGCTCTAGATCCCGACTGGCACTTAGGAATGAGGAATGATGTTGTTTGAATCTAAATGATCTTTTAGTTGCCCAAAGATAATTTTTTCAAACATCTTCGAAAGCGTGCATCAGAGTATGCTTATAGGACGAAGGGATTTGAGGTCAGTGGAATTTGCTGTTTTAGGTAAGGGGATAATGAGAGAATTTCTCCAAAGAGGAAAAACATTGCCGGCGACGCAGAAATTGAAGATGTGGGAGACAACTGGGAGAATCACAGGACAACAGTTCAACGGCATGGCCGAGTTGATTTTATCGACACCGTAGGCTTTGGATTTGATAGACAGAAGTACCTTATAAATTTCTAGATCCGAAGTGGTTGTAAAAAAGAAGTTATTAACACCAGGTTTAGTGTTATGTACATAAAAGTTCAGGTATCGGGATCAGTTGACATGTCACTTTTAGATGAATTCACAAAGTAATCGTTGATATCGGACGGAATTCTCAATTGTGCAGGTAAAATGTTAGCTTGATTTTTTGAGTTAATGTTCAGGTATTTCATTTCTTTCCAGAATGTTTTATTTATTTTGACTGACTTTGAACTGCAGATACGCTTTATTTCCCTTATAATGGCCCGCTTAGTTTTGTTACGCAATTCCTTGTAATAGTTGAAGTGAGCCTCCTGCTTTAAGCGTTTGTATTCAGCAAGTGTCTTGTCTTTGAGGGATATCATTTCTCATGACATCTGTAATCCAGGGAGCTTTGGGTCCGGTAATTTCTACAGTTTTTAAAGGGGCATGGAGATCAAATAAATCAATGATGATATGGAAAATCGACCTTTTCATCAACACATTCTGCACTGAAAATGCGTGAAAAGTCGACAAGTTCAAGATCTCGTGTGAAGCTAATAGTCAACATTTTTGAAGTCACGAAATGTATATGAAAATGGTTGGACATGTTCGGTTATAGTGCCGAGAGAACAGGAGACCATGCAAGGTTCTGATATAAGGGAGGCATCGTCGACTTTAGTATTTTCAATAATTATGGATTCCAAGGAAATGATGCGATCAATGATTTTTCCACTCGTAGGACCCATACGAGTGGGCTCATTGATAACTTGATTAAGTGCGTACGAATTTAAAATCGTGTTAAGTTTTTCAGTATGGGAAATATCAGCAGCTAGCATATCTTTATTGAAATCGCCCGTAAGCGATATTTTGTCGAAGTTAGGCGCGATGGTGCTGATAGAGAATTCCAGATCATTCAGAAACTCTTCCACAGAAAATGTAGGTGGTCGATGAAAAACACCGAGTGCATATCTTTTGTTACGATCAGCGAAAGATATCCACAGCTGCTCAGAGTTGCTTTTTGGTATATTCGGTAGTTTGGCTTTGTAACCAGGTTTAATGTAAGTAGCGACGCCGCCACCACTGCCGACAGATTTATCACGTCTAAATATTAAATAATCATTGATACTTACCATCTGATTCGAAATATTTGGTGAAAGCCAGGTTTCTGTGAGGCAAAATCTGATTTTGCTACTTTAATCTCCCAGCAGCTTCTCTGTAGATGGCCGGTTTTAACGCAGTTATAACAGCGCTGCCTTCTGTTTTCTTGGTTGCTTGATGCTGATATGGAGTCCAATAACAGGCTGAATCTTCCTGAGTAGCTTCATTTTGCCGAGACGCCCAACTTTTTTCTCTACGAAAATTCTCGATAGTAGTAGCTAATAAAATGAGCAGGCGTCAATCATGTCGATTTGGTGAGTGAAAAAAGTTATTAATAACAGTTAGTTTTTCAGTTGAACCTCAAGATAATTCGATGAAGTACTCGAAAAAACTTTTGTACTACAAAATGGATGATAGGACTGAAGAGTCCCCCACTCCCAACATGTACCAATGACGTGGTCATAAAAATTCATTAATAATCAGCGGATTTTTTTACCGTTGCTTGGTTAATATTTGTTCAATTGAATGCTCATATTGTCCTACATATTGAATGGTAGGTATTCCCAGTCCTACGCGCCGAAATTGTCAATTCCATGGTAAAAAAATTTTTATTAACAACTGTAGGACTATGATAACACATAAAAGGTTATTGTATTCTTCACCTAAATAATACAGTGTCCTGCAAAAAAACGGGTATGTATCGCTAGTCCTACAAAAATTATTCAAAATATCGAATTATTTTGAAATTGTGGTTTAGCTAATTTTATATACTTTTATTCGCAAAGTAATGTTACCCAATGTATAATTGTTTGTTTAATTCAAAAATATCATAATTTGCGTGAAAAGTTCATGAAAAAAGTGGGAAATTTTGTTTAACTTTCATAATTTTTATAAACATATTGAAAACAACAATAACAAAGTAAAAACATTGAAATAATCAATCTGCCCTCCGAGGCGGCTTTAATGATGTCGCATTTGCTTCAACAGATGCAGGGAAACCCGGAAAAACCTGCAACACGACATCATCGTCTGAAATTTATAATTGAAAACTTTCAAAGAGGTCAGACGAATTGTGAAAATCTGCTCTACGGTAAAATATGATGTATGGTATCTCCAGAGGCCTCAAGAAGTCCATTTCGGAAGAGATATTATATTTTACGGTGGTGAAGTGGACAAGTAGTTAAAATACCGATTTTTTATCCACTCTGGTCACCGGTCGTGGGTTCGAAGCCTAGCGACTGCTTATATTTCTCTGATGGCCCGAGAAAGTGGAATAGCACGAAAAAGTGAGAACTCGTTAATCCTTGGCTCTCACAAGTTTCGTCTTTTGAGGGCTGTCGTTCGTAAGGGAACGACATCTGGTTAACGGAAAAAACAATTTAAAACAATGAGGAATGGAAGGGGAAGGAGTGGGAGAGCATTTTTCACCAGCTATTCAAGGAGGTATCACAAGAAGAGATTTCTGAAAAATGTAATTCGATGCGGGTGGCTGTAAATCAGAGAGTGACAAGACTTGCTGGAAATAAGGGGAGTTGATGGGAGGATCATTTCATAAGTATAATTTCACTTTAATTCTCATATCCTAGTAACAGATATGGACAATTCGTAATAATTATTTCATTTTATTCCTGAAATATAGCCTTTTTAAGCATTCAAATTTTCACTGTGTACATGGAAAACTATATACTGTTGAACTAGCAATCATAATATGAATCCTCGTGTATTTGATGAAGACCTTTTTTTTCAAAGAATTTGTAAAATAAAAATGATAATGGTATTGATATTCATCTATTTCTTTGAAGAGTGTCTTGTCATGCTATGTAATGCAACACCCTTTGTGAAATATAATTTCTTATTCGAATGGAGGGACTTACGAACTACAAATTAGATTTAATGTGTTCATTTCTAAAAAAATCGATTTCGAATTGAAGCAAAAAAATCAAATCGATTCATAATTCGCAAAATAGCAGTAATGGAATTTTTGACACCCTGTAGCTCGAAAACTGGCCATAGGATCGATCTGTGAACTGGACAACGTAATGAGGATGGCAGGATCGAATAAAATATATCAGAAATGAGAATAAATGTGCCTACTTACAAAAAATGTTGATAATTTTTTATTTCAGAAGGTATAGTCAAAAACTCTGTTGGCTAGTTGAACCCGTGGCTTTCGGTCAAATAGATTGATTTTACAGCTTGATATGAAATTAATGCAATTGGTTTGTTTCACCATGCTTTAGATTTGGGTAAAACTAACAGTTAGCCATACAATTTTTTCGCTCACCAAATCAACATGACTTTTGCCTACGCAGTTCATTAGCTACTAATATCAAGAATTTTCGTGGAATAGACAATTTTGGAGCGTAGTACTGGGAACACCTACCATTCAATTTGTAGGACAATATGACCATTCAATTATACAAATATCAACCAAGCAACGGTAAAAAAATCCGCTGGTTAATAATAATTTTTTATGACCTCGTCATTGGTACATGTTGGGAGTGGGGGACTCTTCAGTCCCACCACCCATCTTGTAGGACAAAAGTTTTTTCGAGTACTTCTTTCGAATTATCTCGAGGTTCAACTGAAAAACTAACTGTTATTAATGACTTTTTTGCACTCGCCAAATCGACACGATTGACGCCTGCGCATTTTATTAGCTACCACTTTCGATAATTTTCGTAGAGGGAAGAGTTGGGCGTCTCAATAGAAAGAAGCTACTCACGAAGATTCAGCCTGTTATTAATATTTTTTTTTTACCTTGGAATCGACAATTTCGGAGCGTAGGACTGGGAACACCTACCATTCAATTTGTAGGACAATGTGACTATTCAATTATACAAGTATTAACCAAGCAACGGAAAACAAATCCGCTGGTTATCAATGAATTTTTATGACCACGTCATTGGTACATGTTGGGAGTGTGGGACTCTTCAGTCCTACGATCCATTTTGTAGAACAAAAGTTTTTTCGAGTACTTCATCGAATTATCTCGAGGTTCGACTAAAAAACTGACTGTTATTAAATGACTTTTTTGCACACACCAAATCGACATGAGACGCCTGCGCATTTTATTAGATACCACTATCGAGAATTTTCGTAGAGGAAAAAGTTGGGCTTCTCGGCAAAATTAAGCTACTCAGGAAGATTCAGCCTGTTATTAATCATTTTTGAAAATAGGCGTGGGATCCCGGTCTAATAGCGCCTGGCTTGTAGAAGAATCCTCGCATAATTAAAATTTAAGTAAAAGTCTTGTGATTTTTTTATGCGTTGAAGAGCTTGCGACATCAGTATCTTTCCGTCGATAAATGTCTGCACTCCAATTTGTTCTACGAAATTCATCGGTGCTTGTAGGTATTCAAATTAATGAGTCGCTCTACATCAGCTCCGTATTCCTGAAGAGCTGCGTTTGGTTTTTGGTACCGACTCTTTAGTTGGCTTTGGAACACTTGTTCGAGATGTTGCTGTCCATATCTGATCTCCTTTTTCAATTATTTTGGAATATTTCCTTCGCTTACTCCCAGGGGTTTTCTGCAGGATGTCCAACGCTTGGCCTGGTGACACAAGACTAGTGAAGTAGACATTTCTTCTTTGAACCAGTCGTTTGCGTTTGCTGCCGCTTCAAATTAACATCGTCACCTACTGTTTCCACAATGACTACCCGTCAAATATTGGAGGCTTCAAAATTTTCACTCTTGTAGGCTTTGGAGATGTCAGTGAAAATGGCATTTTGCTAGTGAACTACATTTCGTCAGAAGATGCCCGCTTGTGTGGAAGGTGTATTGTTTCAATCCTGTCCTTGATCGTATCCACTTCTTCACTAATTTTCATATTCACCTCTCATGCCACCTGTTCATCATAGTTCGGGAGGCAGCACTTTATTTTTGATTGTGATTGTTATATATTGATAAACTTCTATTCAGAATATATGTTTATCATATTGAATTGTTTATAAAAATTACTTGACAACGTACAATTCTTAAGATGTCATATCCACACTAGATTTAATATTAAGAATATACCGAATGTAACTATAATATCCTGACATCTCCCTTCCAACAACAAATACTATTTACTAATAATGAAATCTATCAGGGTGTTTCACAATGCGACCTCTTTTAGTCATGTAAGCTGAAGCAGACTGAATAGATCCACTCCTATCAACAGGTGAGTCATATGAACTGGAAGAACTAGAATGATCAGTTGAGATGAATTCCTTTCCAGGACAACATTCTTTTTCTAAACCATAATTTTCCTTACTAGATTTATTTATATCTGTATTCACTAACGAATCATCTGTTAAAATATGATGACTCCTAACACCTTCTCTCTTTTCCGAATTTAGTGAATTATTAGAAGCACCATGGTTTTCAATTGACCAATTATTACGATCGATCTTAATAAATTTTCTGTTTCGATAATATTCTGAACCATTGTGCAACTTTACAATATAAGGTCCTATTTCTTACTTGCCTAATCACTATTGCTGGTATCCAGTTATTTATTTTAGGGTTCAATTGAACATAAACCTTGCAACCAGTGTTCAATTGGTGTAGACGTTGAACACCTTTTTGATTGTAGTATTTCTCTTGATTGTGTTGATTATTTTCAAGAACTTTATGAAATTGCTCCCTATTAGCTACTTTCGGTATCAAACTTGTACTAGTACACGGTAATAATGTTCTCAATTTACGAGACATCAGTATTTGAGCTGGTGATAAATTCTCCTCTATTGGCATATTGCGATATATCATCAGCGCTAAATATATATCTCTATTGTCCATAATCACTTTTCTGAAAATATTCTTAGCTGTTTGCACATTACGTTCAGCCATGCCATTTGACTGAGAATGTGTTGGAGAACTCAAAATATGGTCAAACTCCCATTCATCGCTAAATTTCCGGAATGCTTCAGAAGAGTATTGGGGACCTCTGTCTGAAACGAATGTCAGAGGAATTCCATGCCTAGCAAATATGGATTTTAATGCTTCTATAACCGATTTGCTCGTTGTGTCCTTAGTAAGCTTTTCAATTTCGACATATTTTGAGTAATAATCTATTACCAGTAGATAATTTGAACCATTGAATTCAAAAAGATCACACCCCACTTTGTTCCAAGGAAGAAATGGAATCATATGTGACTGGAGTGGTTCCGAAATTTGAGACTTTGCATACTTCTGACAAGTATAACAACTCATTATAGTTTGCCTAATGTCATTATTCATATTTGGCCAAAAAATTGACTCTGTCGCTGATTTCAAACACTTATTTATTCCCAAATGATTATAATAAACTCTCTGTAACATCCCACTTCTCAAAGCAGAAGGGATGACTAAACATTGACCTTTGTAAATCAGATCATCAACCATAATTAATTCATCGCGATATTTAAAATACGGCTGGATTTCATATTTTAACTTTTTAAGTGATTTTGGCCAACCATTCAAAATGATTCCTTTTAATTCAATCAATGTAGAATCCTTAGAGGTTTGATATTTGATTTCGTTTAATTTTTTTTCTGTGACATTGATTTGAGAGGTTACTGAACAAACTTGAGCATTTATTTCTCTATCAAAACTATCCTGTAATTTCTCATCTACATAGGCTCTAGACAACGTATCTGCTATAATTAAATGCCTTCCTGGTTTGTATATCAATTCAAAATCGTATTTCATAATTTGAAGCAACATTCTCTGTAAACGACCTGGACACTTATTTAAAGGCTTTTTTATTATCGATATCAATGGTTGATGATCAGTTTCTACTAAAACTTTTGTTCCAAATATATATTGGAATCGTTCCAATCCAAAACAAATTGCCAATAACTCTTTTTCAATTTGTGCATATCTAAGTTGAGTATCCGTCAAAGCTTTAGATGAAGCACAAGGAAGATTATTTTGAAGTAATACTGCACCCATTCCAGATTTGGAACTATCTACTGAAATAACTGAATACTGGCTCAGAGACTAAAATTTGCTTTATTTTATCAAATTCGTCCTCTTGACTTTTACTCCATTCAAATAATACGTCTTTTTTCAACAACTCTCTGAGGGATTGTGTTTTACTCGAGAAATTGAGAATGAATTTACTGACGTAAGTTAACATACCGAGAAGTCTTTGCACTTCTTCTTTAGATGATGGTCTGGGCATATTGGTTATGGCACTTATCTTTGCTTTGTCTGGTGATAGCCCAGATGAAGATATAATATGTCCCATATATTTGACCACAGTTTCACCAAAATGACATTTATCTATATTGAATTTCACATTATTTTCTTTAGCAGTTTGTAAAACTTTTCTTAACCTTTCATCATATTCTTCTTTATTTTTTCCCCAGATTATTATATCATCGATATAAATACCACATCCTGCACAAGAATTAAAAATAGCTCGGAACCTATCTTGGTAAACTTCTGGGGCCGATTTAATTCCAAAAGGCATTCTCAAAAACTTATAACGGCCAAAAGGCGTACCAAAGGTACATAAATTTGAACTGTATTCATCTAAAATGATTTGATAAAATCCATTGGCAGCGTCAAGAGTGCTAAAATACGTAGCCCCAGACATTTCACTAACTATTTCTTCTAAAGTTGGAATTTGACAATATTCTCTTTTAATATTTGTATTAGGGTCTTTTGGATCCAAACATATTCTCAATGAACCATTTGGTTTCCTTACCAATACCAAAGGATTTACCCAATCAGAAGCTCCTTCTACTTTGACGATAATTTTTTGTTTCACCAAATTATCTAGAGATTCCTTCAATTTAGGCAATAAAGGCATAGCCACTCTTCGTGTTGGGTGAACTATAGGTTTAGCATTATCTACTAAAGTGATATGATATGGTTTATCAATACAACCAATGCCAGAGAAAATGTCACCAAACTCTGTAACTAAATTGTTATAACTTTTTCCCTCAATGCATACTGAATTAATTTTAGCTATGAGATTGAGTTGCTTACAAGATGGCAATCCTAATATAGCTTGAGCCTTTGAATTGACTATATAAAAATCAAGATTATATATTTTTTCATTGCATACACATTTGAGATTACACATTCCTACTAAATTCAAAGTATCTCCTGTATATGATTTTAATGTTTTGTTTGGTTTGTTCAAAATGAAATCAGAAAACCCAATTTCTTTCAGATGGAATATTGAGAGAACATTACACATAGCACCAGAATCTATTTTGAATTTCAAACGCTTTTTTCCCATCAATAAATATGTATACCAGCAATTGTCTTTAGTTTCATCTGCTTCTAAAGAACCTATGAACAGTATATCATCATTTTCAATATTATCCCTAACCTGGTCATTGCTTTTGATAGTTTCTATATCTAGCTCATTTACATGTACATCATTTACTTTTGGATTTTTACAATAACGAGAGAAGTGATTCTTCATTTGACAATTTGAACAAAATTTTCCAAAAGCTGGACAGTTATTAAATTCATTATTCGAACCGCAGCGATAACAAACCTTTCTTACTTCATTCCCTTTTTGTTGTAAATTACCAAATCTATAATTTTTCTTGTAAACACTTGAACCATTATCTCTTCTTGTGAAATTTCTTGATTTACTGAAGTTTCTTGATTCTATTGTTCCAACCAACGTATCATCCATAGTCTTTCCCGAACCTTCCATTACCATACACTGTTCTTTTGAGTTCTCAATAATTTTGCACAAATTTATTGCTTGCTCCAGTGAAATACCATCTTTTTGTAATAAGACTTCCCTCATATCTTTGCTTTTGACACCGCATTTTATCATGCATTTGATCAATCCATCTGTCAAATGTTCAAATTTACACTTTTGTGCCTGTTTTTTCAACTCGATAACAAATTGTTCCAACGTCTGATTCATCTGTTGGCGACAAGTAAAAAATTTGTACCTTTCAAAAGACAAGTTTTCTTTTGGCAGTAAATGTTCCTCGAATTTCCTGAGCAATACATTGAGTTTATCCTTTTCATCATCTTTGAATGCAAATGTTGTATATATTCGAAAACCCTCTTCACCAATGCAGTGGAGTAATTGGGCACATTGCGTAGATTCATACTTTTTGTTTATTTCAGAAGCTTTCATGTAGTTTTCGAAGCGGCTTCTCCAAATTTTCCAATTTTCGGATATAGATCCTTCCATCGTTAACGGGCTGATGAATTTTTCAGCCATTTTACTTTTCTAACTATTATTTCAATTAGACTGCGCCATGTTATATATTGATAAACTTCTATTCAGAATATATGTTTATTATATTGAATTGTTTATAAAAATTACTTGACAACGTACAATTCTTAAGATGTCATATCCACACTAGATTTAATATTAAGAATATACCGAATGTAACTATAATATCCTGACATGATTACAGGTCGCTAAATTTTGTGTGTAGTCGATAGCCTACGTATAGCTAGCAATTGAAACGAGCGACAGCTGTCAGAGTCGTGGTAGACCTGTTTGTAAGAAAATGTCAGTTATGTCAACAGAAAAAATCTAAACATGATCTCAGGTCAATTGAAATTTTGCGCAGCAAATTTTCATATAATTACAATATTTTAAAAAAAGTCAGCTGATCAGATAATGGGGGATTGTATGCCAGCTGCTCATATAAACCTGTGAATGTAAAGTAATTCCAGGTTCAATGGGACCGATACAATAAACTCTCCATTTAATTAAAATATTAAGAACAATCTGCAGCTATTCTTCCAATGAAGGTAAGGCCGTCAGCTGAAGGTTTATAGGTGCTGATCTTTCTCTCGTTTTTACAAATATCTGACTCATATTTTTACTTTCTACACGAGAAAAGGGTGTGGTTCCCAGTACAATATTTCAAGTGTCTCTAACGAAATAACCACTTTTTCTTGTCATCACCAAAGACACTATTAAAAAATAATGCGAAAATGTATATGTTATGTATGTATGTATGCATAGATCAAACCGTTTCAAAGTTATTCCTGTTTTAATAATGACAACTTCGTTATTGCATTATCCATTATCATCCGATGCTTGATAACAATCAGCACTTGCAATAGTGTGCTCCTCGAGAAATTTGCATATTTAGATGTCAGATCTAATCTAATGTCCGGAAGGAGAAAATATTCGCCTCCCACTTCGTGGGAATATTTGGGGAAGGTTTTTAGACTTCGACGACATTATTCGTTTCAAATATCTGAACATGCTTTCGAATATGAATGAAGAAATTTGTATATTTGAGAAATATGCTGATGTCGTACAGAGTACAATGTACTATTTCCTGTCTATAAAGCTAAACTCTTCAACTAATTCTTTGCATAAAAATGGAAGGAAGTGAATTATTTTTAATCACGAAGTTCATTTACAGACTAGTCTTATTCAGCGTACGAGATCAATGTCCAGAGTTGTGCTAAAAAAAAGATTATTTTTGAAAATCGTGTTTTTTCAGCATAACTTATATTGATATCGTTCGTAGGTCAAACGTGGTAGAAGGTATGTACAGCACCATATCTACCGAAATGCGAAACCAGCAGACAGCCACATACTGACTGGTGTTCAAGCGCCCCCCCCCCTCCAGCCTCATTGACCTTGACCTGGCGACTTGGGGCAACACCAAGAATGCCATTTTATGCCCAGCAGACGGTTTCCTGACCTGTCAGTAAATCATATAGGCAGTTTTTTAACTACATGTATCGTTTATAATTTAATTTCTAATTTTCTACGTCTCCATGCCATTTTGACCTATATAATTTCAACTGAAGATGAGCATTCTTATTCTAGAAAACATGTTTTTGATATTGTCTTGTTGATACAACTTCACTTTTGACAAGTTATAGCCATAGCTGCGTCGACAAAAACCCCCCTTCTACCATAGGGGTCAAATATATATTGTGGAGATGACTTCGAGTTTCACTTAGTGTCTTTGTTTCCAGAATTGCTTCAGTAGTTCTCCGTTCAGGGTGTAGATAATTGTAGGAGCAGAGTGTAGGCAAAAATTATGCCAATAAGGACGCCATTTTCTTCCTATATTCCTCTGCATCCATATTTACAGTGTGGGAAATTTTCTCCCAGGCGTCTTCCTTTCTTATTTTTTTCTAATGTTGTGGATGTTTTGCTTTCCACAACAACTCCTTTGTTTGATAAACACTCCATCATGTAGGCATAATAAACACTCAAAACAACAAGAGGCAAGCTAACAAATTCACTAGACTGAGGCTCTCCACCAACGGTCTGTACGCCGTTTTGTTTTGATCCGTCCAAACCTACGAACGCATGTGCTAGCATTTTCTCTTTCTCTAATTTGTTCTGGCTCTTGCTTCCTCTTAGGCGCATTGAGCCATTCGCGAGCATTTTCTTTGATGTCGGAATGAAAACAGGCAAGTGACCGAACGGCCTCGATTTGTGAAACTGTTCGTACAAACCCGTTCGTAGCCCCGTCCAAATTAGTGTTCTGTTCGCCGATCGGTTCTTCGTTCTGTTCGTTGTTCGGCATAATGTTCAGGTCTGTACGAAGCTTAAGGTTGCGTAATATCCATTTCATTGAATACAAATTGGTACATTGAAAGTATGGCGGAGAGGTTGAAAGTCTTCAACCGTTTATCAAAATTATTCAGGTGGTACAAATTCAGCATACATGATCTGAGGGAAAACTGTAGTTGACTGCCAAAAATATTCAGATCTGAAAAATGTTCCTGATACAAAATAGATCTATCATTGAACATCAAATCATTATGTTTTTCTTCATTGATTCATTATCGAATAAATGTATCTTCTCTGGATCTCATTGCAAGTTGGAAATTATTAATTTTCAGAGATGAGGTTATCAACTTGAACTAAATGTTATTTTTCTTCCATTCCAGATCAAAGAATACGAACTCAGCGAAGTATTTCACCATACCGAAGACGATCAACGATACGACGTCCTCAAAATGGAGCATCTTACCCAAAATACCATAAACGTCTTCAATGGCAACAATGACATCCAAACCGCTATAGAAGAAGAACGTGAAGAACAGGAAGTTCATCACAACAAAATCAGACCACGACCCAGGCCATTGAAACAGTTTACATTTTCAACCCCGTATTCTACTACACCTTTGAAAAGCTTTCAAACAACGGACGATAGGATGACGAATATGATGTGAGTAACATTATTTCTCATCGTTTATCACAAGATTTTATTCCACTTGCCGTGTTGGTAACTGCTCAAATGTTGTAACTGAATTTTAGGCCAGCCCCTCCCCACCAAATTGCGCCGAAATTTGGTACACATACGTAACTACGATGTCAATGCAATGATATATTACCATTGAAAGCGACATAAATAACATATTCTATTGAAAGAAAAGGCACTTGAATTCATTCCATACATAAAAAAGTTAAAGATCACTCAGAACTTCAAGAGGTACTGGTATTTCCATATCTAATGACTTGCGGCCTGAGGATCAAGCTACGAACAAGGCCTTGGAGAAACATCTTAAACAAGCTAGGTCAGAAGATTACCAGGCGTATATAACAAATTTCAAACTCTATGTGAACGGTACCTCATTTATTCTATGGAGGACATAAAACGAAATTATATTACTAAGGGCCAGTTTTTCATTTCAGAGTTAAACTCCAGATAACTAACTAATAGTTTAGATGGTGAATGACATTCTTCGAAGGATTTTCGGTGGATCACATTCTAACCATCAGTGAATTATTCTGGAGGTTAAATGGAACTTGAAAAACTGACCCTAAATATTAAGAATTATAAGAAATTCAAATGTACCGACACTGGAACGTAGATTGAAAAAATTCACCAATATTCCCGATTGATATTATTTCCAGTCGAACCGAAAGAGATAAAAATGTTATAATTGATGTTTTTGATAGCTTATAACATGAAGAAGTATAAAGTGTTTATTAAACCCTGTAAATCAACGAATGCAGTTGCCATTGTGCTCGCGTAGAATACAATTGTAAATCTAATATACGTCGAGAGTAACATCCTCAAGTCAGCAAATTCTATCGATACCTAGAAAACCCCTTATATTTTCTGTTACACTCTGTATATGCAATTGCTGTCATGGTCGCGTAAAATGTATGAATTAATCTCATTTACCTTAGGTTATAACATATTACGATTTCAGTAAATTCTATAGATACCCAGAAACCTCCTTCTATTTCCTATCCTCTGTAATCAACAAATGCAATTGCAATGCAAATGCAATTGTTGTTGTGGTCGAGTAGTTTGCAATTATTAATGTAACGTACCTTCGGTGTAACATACTATAATTTCAGCAAATTCTATCGATATCTAGAATCACCCTTATATGTGTGCCTAGTCCTTCAACCTTTTTCGAGATATCGAATTTTGGAAATAACTTTTTACTACTTTCAAATTGATTGAAGAAAAAGCCCGAAATGATGGATATTAATTATGAAAATAACACAAGGTGAAGTATATGGATATTATTGAATTTTGATTATCATTTTCTTGCAGAAAATAAATGAGCATTATTGTTTAGGGTTGATTAAAATAGATATTTTAAACTTTATGAAAACGATAAGTAGTTATGCCAGAAAATAAGAGAGAAAACATGTTTTAATAAACAATCAAATGTGGTGCATAAAGTGTTTACCCTTTACCTGCTGACAGTAATGAATTCGCTGAACAATAGTTTGTTGTGGTTCTGAAATCAAGTTCAATTTCATGCCTTATCCTTTCTTGCAACTCTTCGAAATTTGTTCTCTCCCATCAGGAAGAACTCATCGGAAAAAGGGTTTCTCTCTGTTCAATTCAATTCAATTCAATTCAATTCAATTCAATTCAATTCAATTCAATTCAATTCAATTCAATTCAATTCAATTCAATTCAATTCAATTTAATTCTTTCTTTTCTTCTTAACGATATTTTCTGCCATCCTATTGTCTGCTCGTCACCTCTCGTACTGTATTATTGTATATTTTTGGTGACTGGATTCATTTTATTTAAAAAAAATTGTGTGAATTGTAAACATTTCAAACAAAGTGGTCGGTTGGTATAGATGATCCATTGACAGAATGAAAATGAAAACACATGATTTCTACAAAAACCCGAATAGTTAATTAATTAAGTATGATTCAAAACATTATTTGAGAAAATAACATCAAATGAGAAACTCAAATACTAACAACTCTATATGTTTTGTATGTAACCTTCAATCTGTTATCATTTGTCGTAACTTCTAGTGATATATCTCTGCAAACTGCAACAAATTGTTGAAGCAACGCTTGTCCAATCATTGCTCTGATTTCAAATGTCTCTTCAATATTTTCCCCAGAAGTAGAAATCAAGAGAATCAAGTTCAAGCTAACACGGCGCAATGAATCAACGGTCTATTAATTGTCACCATTTAATTTTAACGGAAATTTACTATTCAACCATCTTTTCACAATACCGGAATTATTGCTGGATGCGCCATCCAATTGAAAAATAATATTGGTGCAAACATTTGAAGAGAGTCTTAGAGAGGATGTCCCATAAATGAATATTCAAAAAAAATAACTGGAATTTCATCAGTCATCGTTCTTCAAAGGAAAATGGGGCAATTATTCTGGTGTCCAAAATTTTGCACCACACATTCCATTTCTCAGAATACCGATTTTCACAATCAATGACCCAGTAAGGGTTTTTCAAGGTCCATTATCTTGAATCGTAAATTTTGAGATAAAACTACCCCATTACTGAAGAATGTAGGTTCATCTGTGAATTGTATTTTTTGAGGAGGTAACTATTATTCAGTTTGAAACTTTGATGCTCCGAACAGAACTCCATTCTTCTTTCTGAGTCGAAATTGCCAGTTGAACAAAAAACATTAGTTTCTTAAGTTTAGAGAAAATCATCGAACTCAAATATTCTATTCAACTTCAAATATTAGGCCATAGACAAATTGTAAGCCTTGTAAAGGCATATTGTATTGCCTTGTATAGGAACTCAATAACTCGAAATAAACATAATATCAAAACGGAATGGCCATTTATTCACAAAATTTCGCCCTTAAAAGAGAGATAAGGAAATTCATCATCTGAAACGATGTGATTATTATGAAAAAACTGTTTATTGCCCCAAGTTTGCAACGGATTATTACACGTGAAGAATGAAAGTTCTCTGAAATGTATCCCCGAAAATAAGGGCGATGATGAATTTTATTGCTTTGCATAATTCAGCCATAAAGATTTTATCACGAAATTAAGTGAATTATTTTTATTATCTTTACTTTTCCACTCTATCTATTCCCTGCTGTTCTGGAGGCATTTTACGATTCGCAGTTTATTAACAGAACTGCGCTGACTTTGTAGATGAGATAACATTGCAAGGCAAGAGATTTTTCATTTATTTCGTTCATAACTGCCCCTCCGAGAAGAAATAACAATAGAAGATATAATCAACAGTGTCGTGAAACTCGCGAAATGTTTCCGCTTTGTCAACGCCATTTATTATTTGAACTCGGTCCTTTATACAGTTTGTTGAAAGTTATGGAATTTGAAAAAAGTGGGAGGACGGACGCCTTTGGTGTGACATAATGAGAAACGTGTGCTTTAGGTGAAAATTAAGACTCATTCGGCAAACTCATCGATTTTTTATTGCGTAATATAAAATGAATATTTGAGATAGAAGTGTGAAATATTCTGAAAAGTTGCCAGAAAAAAATTATAATTCCTTTATTTCAACAAGAGTGCAGTAGACGGAAAAATATTGTGATCAACTCTTTTACTCAAATGTGATTAATCATTTCGAAAATTATATCTAGCAAATAACGGATGAAGTTGTATATTGTAGTACAAGGCGCAGCCGAGGATTATAACAACCGAATCCGTTATTTTTGTATCGGCTGTGTGTTGTTCAAGACTTTTCGTAATCCCGTTGAAAGATTACATTTTGATTCCTAGGAAAGAACAAACCACGTACCTGGTAATTCCACAGAAAAATCCTAACATCGTGTGGACATGGAACAGCTTAACATTATCACAAAAATATTATAAACAACGTCAGTCTTTTGTGTTCGCGAGTTTCCTTCAACAACTACCATATGTATGAAATTGAAGAAATTGAGGAACAAAATCAAATTTCTTTAGAAATATTGGTAGAATCATGTGCAGCGAGTGTTGATCAACTGCCGAAAATAACTCAAGAGCGATATCAAAAAGAATATGAAAATTTTGAAGAGTGGCGTTAAAGCAAGAATGTAAAGGTGGTTAATGAGATGTATTAGATTATACGAAAGGAAAATCAGAGGTTTATTTTCCTTACTCGCTGTGGAACAAAATTTCAATGTTGAAACATGCTTTGAAAGTTTATAACAACATTGACATTTCAAGGCTAGTTATTTTGTCAGAGTCAGAGTATTACCATAAAAATACATATTATATACGTACTCTAGAATTCTAATCCAGCCAATTTTCACGGCGAAGAGCATGCCGCGTATGCGACCTGGGGTCCTATTCTCGAGTTCGTTCGTATGAGAATTCGATGTTCTGTTTCACACTGATACACATGAAATATGTATATTTGTCTATTTTATTCGTATACGAATTGGAAGTCGAATGATTCGAGAATAGCACCCCTGTTTACGATGTGCGAGTAGATTACTAATGAGAGAGACCTGGGAGGAGCGCCACGGCAAATAATAACAATTATGACCAGTCAGCAGAAACCCATGAGAGACTAATGGGAGTCAAGTTCAATGACCTATTTCAAGGTATCAAATATCAAGATACGAGGGCTGTTTGGTAACTCCGTGACTATTTGAATAAAGAAAAAAAAAATTGGCAAATAAGCGTTTTATTTTTCAACATAATCTCCTTTTAGATCAATACATTTAGTCCAGCGTTTTTCCAGTTTTTTTATTCCTTCCAAATAATAGGTTTTCTCAAGGCCCTCAAAATAGGCGTTTGTTTCGGTTATAACCTCTTCATTCGACCCAAATCTCTTACCACCCAGCCATTTCTTCAGGTTTGGGAAAAGAAAATAGTCGCAAGGGGCTAAATCTGGAGAATATGCTGGATGGGGTAGTAGTTCGTAGCCCAATTTATGAATTTTTGCCATAGTGACTACACACGTGTGCACTCGTGCATTGTCTTGATGAAGCAGCACTTTTTTTTTCGCTAAATGTGGTCGTTTTTGCCTCAAATCAATATCGAATCTGTCTAAAAGCTCTGAATAATATTCGCCGTTGATCGTTCTACCCTTCTCTAAGTAATCTATATGAATGACACCGCGTGCATCCCAAAAAACTGTGGCCATAACCTTGTTGGCTGACAGACGCACCTTAGCCTTCTTTGGTGCACGTTCACCAGTTGACACCCACTGTTTTGATTGTTCCTTGGTCTCTGGGGTATTGTGATGGATCCATGTTTCGTCTACGGTTATATAACGGCGTAAAAACTCGCCCGGATTGCGATTGAACTTTGCCAAACACTCCTTTGAAGTGGTCACACGGTTGCGCTTGTGGTCGAGTGTGAGCAATCGCGGCACCCATCTCGCGGATAGCTTCTTCATGTCCAAATATTCATGTAAAATGTGATGTACTCGCTCAGTTGAGATGCCTACAGCCTCAGCTACCTCACGTACTTTTATTCTCCGATCGTCCAATATCATTCCATGGATTTTATCGACGATTTCTGGCGTGATGACCTCTTTTGGGCGACCTGAACGTACGGCGTCACTTGTGCTGGTACGACCACAACGGAACTCAGTAAACCACTTCTTAACCATTGAAATTGATGGTGCAGAGTTCCCATAGTATTTATCAAGTCTTTCCTTGGTTTCAGTTATGGTTTTTTTACGCAAAAAATAATGCTTAATCAACACACGAAATTCACTTTTTTCCATTTTTGTTAAAATTCACGAGGTTGTCTGCTTCTAATTGCTGTCAAACACAAACCAAATGTCGCAGCTTGCTCAAAATTTGACAGTAGTCTATTGAAAGATGGTGGTTGACAGCAGCAGTGTTGCATTTAAAGTTACTGCGCGGGAAATTTAAAAAGTCACGGACTTACCAAACAAGCCTCGTATCAAATTACCTGGAATTCGATGACGCCATATTTCCGGTAGGCGAAATTTGATACAGGTTCAATGACCTATTTGAGATTAATGAATGCACTGGATATCAAATTACTTGGAATTTGCTGACGCCATATTTCCGGTAGGCGAAATTTGATACGGGTTCAATGCCCTATTTCAAGGTTAATGAATGCACTGGATATCAAATTACTTGGAATTTGCTGACGCCATATTTCCGGTAGGCGGAATTTGATACGGGTTCAATGACCTATTTCGAGGTTGATGAATGCACTGGATATCAAATTACTTGGAATTTTCTGACGCCATATTTCCGGTAGGCGAAATTTGATACGGGTTCAATGACCTATTTCGAAGTTAATGAATGCACTGGGTATCATATTACTTGGAATTTACTGACGCTATATTTCCGGTGAATGAAATTTGATACGGGTTCAATGGCCTATTTCAAGGTTAATGAATGCACGTGTCAGGTATCAGATTTCATTTGAAAACATCCGGACACGTGTCATCAGCAGAATCCAATACAGATTCAACGACCTCTCATAAAGTCAAAACCTATGAGAGAGCAATAGGAGTCAAGGTCCAAACCTATGAGAGAGCAATAGGAGTCAAGGTCAAAACCTATGAGAAAGCAATAGGAGTCAAGGTCAAAACTATGAGAGAGCAAAGGGATTCATACACATACAAGTCTTCTCGAAAAAATCCACCCCACTACTATATTGATAAAAATATATAAACCTGGGAAAATATTATAGCAAGCATTCTCTTATCAAATTGAGAAATACCGATTCCAATTTGACTTGTCGAAAGAATATTTTTGCAAAGAAAAATCAAAAGTGGTTTTGTGTGAAAGAAAATTCCCATTGAATAAATCCAAATGTAAATTTGTTGTTGTGAATCTTTCATATGATTTGAATTTCACTCCATGTATTGAAATTACTGGAAATAAGGGAGACCGAGTGATTTTCACAGAAAACGAGTGGAAGCAGTTTTTGACACACCAAGGAATCATCACCAATTATTTGTACTCATCAGATCAACCGAAGACCATTGAAGACGATAGATTCACCATTGAGTTTAGCCAATTTACTAACGGAAGAGTAGTCAAAATCATAAAAGACCACTCCTCAGTGTTTTTGGGATTCGAAACAGTTTTGCAACCTATGGGAACTCGAACCCCTAATTGATTATAGGGTAGATATCTTGAAAAGATATCATTATGGAGAATATTTCCAAATTTTGAAAAATGGACTGTGGAAGCTGAGTGGTGATGTATTGCAAAATGCTTTAAATTTGCTGCAACCAAGGGTGAACCACAATAGTGAAAATATAAGTCTAACTCTGGAATTCATCCATCTTTACCCAGAAGTTTTCTTAGCTGAGTTTTCTGAGAAACCATGAATAGGAGTGTGGCCTTTAATGAAAGTCGTAATAAAACTTATTATATGTTCACATGGAAATTTGCATACAAGAATTCTCGGAAAACATATTGGACTTATGAAGCAATTGATAGAATGCGCTTTGAGAGGCGAATAACAGTAACTTCGAATATCATCGCTCCAATTTTGGATTAAACACATAGACAAATAATTTTCAAGCAAAGATTTTGTGAATAATTTATAATATAAATATTGTATAAATAAAACTGTTTTGTGAATTTCATATTGTTTTATTTGGAAAAATATCATACAAAATCATTTTTTGATATCCACGAATTATACTGATTGCTCAGGCCTAACCATTTGATGTAGAGTTTGTCTCCTTTTTGTCTTAGAACTTTTTCAACTAGAAACACATCGGGATGTTTAACTCTTTGGAGTTCTTCTTCATAAAATCCACCTTGTATCTCAACATCATTTTGATCTTTGAGAAAATAAACAGCAGGATTTGACTGATAGACTTTTCTCACAGTGAAAATTTCATTGGACCAGTTTGGTGTATACCCTTTAGCAAATGCCTCCCGGTACTTACTTATTCTTACATGTGTAACCTCATAAATTTTCAATTTACAAATTTGGAATAAATCCTGATTTCAAATTATGGAAAGTTAACACTTAGGCTGATAGGCTGCTCAGATCGATACGGTGAGGGTGTGGATAAGTTTCAACTACTGATTGCTCAATAGCGTACTACAGAGATTTTTTAACTATTGAACAAATAGGGCACCAGTTGACCTGACTAGTTCAGATAATCTGGGCGCCAGGTTGTAAAAGACAAAACCGAAGATAGGAGATATTTGTATCTAGCTCGATTGTGAAGGCAGAATAAAGATGCAAAGAAACAATTAACAACTTTATTTCAAAAAAACTTTATAAAAGCTGAAGGCTACAAAATTAACAAGCTGAAGGCTACAAAATTAACAAGCTGAAGGCTACAAAATTAACAAGCTGAAGGCTACAAAATTAACAAGCTGAAGGCTACAAAATTCAGAATATTTACACTTTTGAATACAAATCTGATTCAACCGAAGATGGTCCTGTTTGATAATACCTGGAGGCTGGGTTAGCGTCGATGATCCCTACGACGAGTTGTTGTTGGATCGTCTTTGGCTTAGTCAGTCAGAGACTTGGTGGTTGTCTCGTATGGACTTCGACCTTACTAGTTATGGTTGGTCTTCACGAAGATTGCCCGTTGACTTGGTTTGACTGAGAATTGAGCCCCTCGGATCTGTGTTTGACAACTATGGGATCTCCTAGTGGTACCAGTCCTTCATCCAATGTATGGTTTCCTCGAAGACATGAGAAGCAGACGAAAGGAATCAGATTTGATAGTTACAATATGGTGGGGGACAAGGATATCCTTAGTACCGCAAGATTATATTCTGAATTTAAAGAAAAAAACAAAATTTCAACACTTGAAATATGATTGGGAAAACTACTCAAACATTCAACTCAGAATGCTCAATATAGTTAAATAAATATCAATAAAAAAATAACTATTCTCCAAATAAATGGAAATAATAGTTGTGAAGCTATTTAAAGTTGATAATTAATATTTGTAGATGAAATATTTAAAAGAAAAACATTGGAAATCCTTCCAAGGAATTATTACAGTATAATAATAGAAGATAAAGAAATATCCTTGATAAATTGTTAATTTACCAGAAATGTATGTACCAGAAGGGTAATAATGATAAATAATTTAATGTACCATAAGAGTACTAGATAACAATACTTATAAATGATAATTACACCCTTTCGAAAAGAAAGGAGAGAAAGTAATATAGAGATATAAAGAAAGAATTGAAGGTGATAAGTCCTTCGCAAAGATTGAATACTTATTCTGAATTCAAAGAAACTACGCTCTATGGTTTCTGACTTTCAAATATGTAAGAGAAAGAAAGATAAAGTAGGTGGCAAGTCCTACATAAAACTATGCTCGATAAGTGAAGGTTGGTGCACGTTTGGTTGACTAAAAGAAAACACTACCTGGTAGACCTTGAAGATACCTAATTTAAAGATGTCTGATTGAGTACGATTGTAATTAACAAACAATTGAACCAAGAGACGATACCCTTGTCTACGAAGCAGAAATAAGTGCTTTTGTCTACAAAGGCAGAATCGTGGTTGAGTGTGGTGCAACTCCACAGGCCAGAGAACAAACTCTGTCAAGCTTGCATTTATTTCTCAAAGATAATAACTGAACAAGCAGTATAGAAAGAAATGCTCACCTGAAGAATTGTTCTGACAACGTTCCGCCTGGAAGTCACAAGCAATCAACCCACTTCTCCTCTACAAGGTTCAACTCTACCCTATCTCTTGGTGGTAATAGTATCGTCACACTGCTAGTTGATGGGAGTCATCCACAAGAAGAAATTACCAATTATCTGGTACCTGAAATTTGACAGAGCGTAGAAACTGAATCAGCAAATACAACTCTAACCTCTCTACAGGTACACTGTCTTCCAAAAATCAATTAGGACAAAAATATGTTATTGAATAATTTATTTATTGAGTCCTGAATTTATTAAAAGCCTCTAAATTTAATACTATGTAGCGATTACTTAAATAAATGGAAAAATAGGATTTTTAACCTCTAAAAGTGAAAATATGAAATTTACTTCTAATATGAAAAGACCAAAAATATGATATTAAAAAGTCGGACTAGGACCTCTAAATTACGAAAACACATTTGAAATTGATCGATGGCTAATAGAACACAATGGAATAATCAAAAATATTTCTTCAAACCATGCAGTATGGCGTTACCAAAATCATGCAAATACACTTTGATAAAGCAATCTCATGCTAATTAAGCACTATTATTTAAATAAAAAACAATATACTCAACCAGAACTAATATCTGTTAAATCCAATAGAGATATTATAAACAATTTAAGATGGCCTACCAGAAAATGTATTCCAAGTTCAATCAAAACAAACTCACAACCTCTCCCTAACGATGCCAGAAATCAAGAGAGCCAATTCCCCGCATTGCACGTCCGAAACTCATATTTCTGCCCTTCGCGCAAGACCAACCGATCCTCGATCTCATTCGCCCTTCGAACTAGCAGTGACTTAGCAGTGGCGTAGCGGTTAGATGGGATAAAGTTCTGAATTAATATGGTTGATATCGGAGTATACATGTTGGTGTATTTGTGATGACAGATGAATGAAAGTATAATTATAAGAGTAGGCTAGTGTATAACATAGTTGACAATTCCTAACCCATTTAATAAGATTATTTGAATGGAATTGTTAATATTATTTGAATGAAACGAATTATCGTTACACATGATCATTGAGTATAAATTTTCGTTTCCTTGGATCCACTGTTTCGAGATGACCATAGATGTTATTGAGTAAATGCTTCTCATGGATTTTTTCCACATCTTTGGGTTTCATTCCTATCGTGCTGTGTACGGAATTGTTATAGTTAGATACTTTATCTGGTAAAATACCCAACCATTTGTAGCTTCCTTGTAGGATGAATTGTTTCCACGTTCTATTTTTCAAAGTTCTGTTTACTCTTTCAACTATACTAGCTTTCAAATTTGAGAAAGTACTGTAATGATTAATTTTCCACTTATCCATCAACTGCTGGAATTTTCCATTGTAGAACTCTTTTCCCATATCAGTTTGTAAATTCTTGATTTTAGTTTTCATATCTCTTAATATTTTTTGCATGGCATCAGACACATCTCCTGCACTTTTAGTTTTAACGGGCTCACACCAAACATATTTGGAAAATACGTTTATAACGACCAGAATGTACGTTAATCCTTTGTTAGTTTTGGAGTAAGGAATGATTTCAACTAAATCAGCTTGAAGTAGATCCTTCAAACCTTTCTTTTGAATCGTCTTCGTGAATTTCTGTGTAATTCTCCTACAATGTCTTCTTTGACTTTATCCATTTTCAGTTATCGGGCACTGAAGTACAATTTCGACATACAGTTGATTATGTTGCTGCTGATTGACTAAAAAAGTGATCTTATCACCTTTATTTAAAACCTTTCCTATGAGGCCAATTAACGGAACAGTATCTGCATCTTCTTCAACTAGTGATATATATACATCATTTGGTATAGAATTGATGCTTTCAATTTTTCCACAAACAGGAAATTCATAGGACGTCGCATCATTTTCAAATACAAAAAAACCAACACTCTTCCTGATATCCTTGGTTGCCCTCAAATGAAGAACACATTTCGTATGATACGAAGATGGATTCCATATGTAGAAAGGTGTCTTGATCGGTGAGGCTCTTGAAAGTGTTTCTGGTTTAGCATATGGTGTTTGAGATGTTCTCAGGAAATGTCTTCCGAATTCATCGATGGGCATGATGTCACGGCTAAACACCGAATGACGTCAAATCTTAGAGAATTTTTATTTTATTATTCCTGCCTCGCGAAGTTCCTACAATATGCTTGTAATTTCGTTTTTCACACCGGTGTTTCCAGCACATTGCGACGCAACCAAGAGTTTCAATCGCTCCACTAGCTCATTGAAATCATCAAAATATTTATATTCAACCGGTATGTTGTTGAAATCAAGCATAGTTAGCCCTGAGCCCACTTTACTCCTTGTAGTCCTTCCTGGGGCTGAACTAATTCTTGATCTGTATTTGGGAAGAGATAAACTGGTATCTTTTTGAGTTTTTTCAAGATTTCGTTCTTTAGCCAAAGAGTGTATGGTTGTAATTCGTGGTTTTATTAGGTGTATTAACAAACTTTGATGCATGTGATGTTGATAAACCACTTGCAGGATCATAATGGAGGTAATGTGCATTACGTTTTCTCATTATATCGATATATGAATCAACATCTTCATTTCTATACCCAAGGGGTTGTTTCTTGAACAGCAATTCATATAAACCTGCAGTTCCACTGTATTTGAACTTGTTAAAAATAACAATATCGGCACCATCAAAATCCACAGAGTAGCTACCTATGGCATATTTTTCCGTAGACGGATCAAAATATACTCCAAAAGTGTCATCAAATGTATTTTTCGTATCTGAAATTTTGTCTTCTATATATGCACGGGGCAAACGAATCGCAAACTGTTGTGAGCATTGTTCTTGTGGATTCAGTACAGGGCGCATACTTTCCTCGAAATAACTTCCATCGAAGTCGGATTTTGGAGCGGTTGAATCATGTTGAAATGTCTCTTCATCAGGAGTGATCTGATAAAATTCTTGAGGTGTTGCTTGATACAATTTTCGAGTTGCTGGTTGATGAAATCCTTGAGGTGTCGGTTCATGAAATTCTTGAGGTGTCGGTTCATGAAATTTTTGAGATTTTGGTTGATAAAACTCTTGAGGTGTTGATTTATGCAATTTTTGGGGTGTCGACTAAGAACTTGAATGAGGTGATTTAATTTCGTGTTTCAATTCTTGCTTGAACTGAGTCGTTAGGGGCTGTTGAACAGCAGAAAAAAACTCTTTCAAAGGTTGAGTGATTGGTTCATAAGTTTTTTCTAAATGTGAATGAGATTTTGCTATATCGGATTTCAATGTATATTATATTTTCTTCTCAAAGCCTTCCTTGCTCTTAATAGTTGTTCATTTAATTGACTATTCATGATGACTGACACCTATACCACAATCTTGATGTTTATATATAAATGAATGTATCGAAACCCTTTCTGTATCGCCCCTCATTTAAGGAACAATCTTTATCGATAACGAGAAAACTAAATTTGTCTTTCCAACAATAAGAGCATAGTTCTTTGAAATTTTGCAAGGACATGTCTATACTGACATGATCATCATATATATGCTTCAGATTTGTTAGATCTTGTTGAAAGATCATGAGCAAATTAGCATTATCTCGAATGAGTTGTTTGGAAATGACAGAATAAGTTTGACATAAATAGAAACAATCCGTGTGTCTGTGACGACAGAAACAGAAATAACTTTTGATTATATTTTGATCACATGTAGTAACATCATCGAATATTATGACTGAATGATCATGTATATTTTCAGGAAGAATAACTTCAACAGAATCCTTATATTCATGGAAACCAATTTCTTTCATAGGTGCCAGCAAAATCCTCAAATAATTATATTTAGGTTGATATAATGATTTTGAAAATAAGTATACATTCGTGAAACGAAGGCCGTTGGGTTGCTCCAGCAAAGACAACATCACATTAGTTTTGCCTGATCCACTTGCTCCAACGAGTAAACCTCTTTTAGATTGACCTCCAAATAGCGCACCATGTTTTCTAACATTATTCTCTACATTGATCTCATCATGATTAATAACCGGAAGCAACATCTTTTGTTTTTCGGTCTTCATCATATTGAAATAATCTTTAAACTAACATTAGTGCAGATGGAATTGGTATATATACGTGTATCTAAGTTGATCAAAACCTAATATAATGGGACAGCAAAAGAAATCAGTCGTTAGTACGAGTGGAAACACAAGAAAGAAAGGTCGAAGTTTTCTGAATACTTTGATCAATAAAATTCCAATAGAATTACATGTCCCTGCATATAATTACTGTGGTCCTGGTACCAAATTGGAAAAGAGATTACTGAGAGGAGACAGAGGCGTAAATCCACTCGATGAGGCTTGTAAGCAACACGACATTGCTTATTCCAGAAGTGAAGATATAGAATCAAGAAATATTGCAGGCAAGAACTGGCAACATTTGCTTCCGAACGTTTAAAATCATCCAATGCACAATTGGGGGAAAAAGTAACAGCATTAGGTGTATCTAATATCATGAATCTTAAGAGCAAGTTGGGGATGGGATTGAAACAAAAAATAAAAAAACGGAAGAAACAAAAAAAGGGTGGTGAACTGAAACTTGCCAAGAAACGAAAGAATAAACAGAAGAAAAGAGTCATACCAATTCCAAAGAAAGGTGGATTTCTCCTATTTTTACTATCACTACTAGGGGCGCTAGGTGCTGTAGGAGGCGGGGCAGCATCTATTGCTTCAGCAGTTGACAAAGCAAAATCTGAGAAACAAAGGCTCATTGAGCAAAAGAGACATGATTTAGCGATGGAACAAAAAGGAAAAGGTTTATATTTGAGACTTCGCAAAGGTTATGGAATGTTTGCTAAACCGTATCAAAAAAACTTTCGAAGTTACCACGCCGAGCCTTAACCAATATCTATTTGATAGAGAATGCGAAACGTTTGAGGATTCCTTATTTACGAGGTGTTTTCATGAGAAATAAACTTCCCACAAAAATAAAGAGCAAGGAGTGTGGAATTATCAATCTTGATTATGACGTAGAAGAAGGAACTCATTGGACGGCATACTTCAAGAATAATAATGAAGTTGTATATTTTGACAGTTATGGAAATCTCAAACCACCAAAGGAATTGATAAAATATTTCTTCGGCGCTGGTGACGTTGAAAATATCAAATATAACTATGATTCCTTACAGAAGTTTAATTCTTATCAGTGTGGGCAATACTGTCTTTTGTTTTTAAATAATCAGTATCTCTGATGTATTTCCTTCACTAATCAATAAACAATCATTAGGAAGTTATGTCTTTTTCTTTCACATTGAGTGATTCATCTTCAGTGTTGAGTTATAATTTTAACCCTCCAATTTATCTGGATGATGATATGGAGTATGAAATAGGCTTGGCAAATTTCGATTCTTTCAATGTTATTCCAAACATAACAAAATTAAACAATGTTTTGGTATGGGGGGAACGAGATGAATTTAGTTATATAATTCCTGAAGGATTTTATGATGTAACAGATATTCTTGATATCCTCATTAAACAGATGACTACCAACAATGAATATGTTGAGGTATCCATCGATCCAAATTGGACTACTTCAACAGTGGTCATTCGGACCAATATCAAAATAAATTTTTCAGTACAAAATTCAATTGGTAAATTATTAGGCTTCGAAAAAAGAATCCTCAATGCAAATAACATCTACAAAACAGATCATGAAGTGAAAATTCTTTCAATCAATACAATTTGTGTTGATTGCAATATTGCGATGGGTTCATTTTTGAATGGCAATCCAGTGCATATGATTCATCAATTCTTTCCGACAGTACCAAGAGGGTATAGAAATGTAGAAACTCCATTGAATATTCTGTATTTCCCCGTCACTATCAAGACAATCAACAACATAACGGTGAGAGTTGTGGATCAAAATTTTAATTTAATTGATTTCCGGAACGAAGAAGTTACTGTTAGATTGCACTTGAGAAGGAAGACTCTTTAAACAATGGTCTGGAGATTTGATAAATCAGCATTCCAGCAACCCTATAAAAAGAAGGTCAAGCGACATTCGAAAGATAGTATGAAAGCAACTGCCGAATTACTTACACCAAAACACAAAGAGTACTTGAAATTTTTGGGACTGGAACTCTTAATATAATGGAATTGCTACAAATCACGAGTGAACCATTCAGTGACAATGCAATCGAAGATTATCAGTTTCATACATATCAACCTTATATCACCAGTGAAATCAAATATAATGACGAAATAAGAATTCCAATTCAGGACTTGGACGCTTATACATCACCTTGTAACTCATATATCTATATAGAGGAAAAACTCACAAGACCGGATGGGGAGCCAATTACGAAAATAAAATATCAACAACGCAATATCGTTTTTATTTCGTGAACTCCGATATGAGCTGAATGGTGTGGTGGTAGACTCTGTCGGAAACATTGGACTAGTATCAACGATGAAAAATTACTTGTCTATGAATGAAAACGAAAGCATTCCTATGCAGAATGCTGGCTGGTTTCCTAAGTTGAAGATGTGAATGCTGGGACGAGAGATAAAATATTAGTCGATGATGAAGGTAATTTCAATGCATGTATCCCGCTCAAGCTATGGTCTGGCTTTTTTGAAGTCTTTATAAAAATTGTGATCAATATGAGACAAGAACTAGTTTTGATTCATGAGAGTCATGATTTGGATACTGTGATTAGTATAGATGATTCTGAAAACCCGAAAGTAAGCATAAGCAAACTGAGTTGGTGCGTTCCTCACGTGATATTGAGTATTCAGGAACAACTACGATTGAGTAAAATAATAAATAGCAATGTCGAACTTTCTCTGAAATTCAGAAGCTGGGAATTGATTGAGTACCCTTCTCTGAATGAAACAACAAGACATACTTGGCTGTGAAAACAACTACGAAGGTTGAAACTCCGCGACATGTTATTATTGCATTTCAACAAGGTAAAAAAGTTAAGCTCACCACTGATATGAGTACATTCGACCACTGCAATCTTAGTAATTTGAGAGTATTTCTGAATTCTGAACGATATCCTTATAATGATTTGAATCTGGATTTCAAAAATAACAAGTTTGCAAAACTCTATGAAATGTATGCCAACTTCCAAGAAAGTTACTATCAACATAAATCAAACCAACCTATTTTCAATCCAAATGAATTCAAAGTGAAGGCACCTCTGGTCCACATCGACTGTTCACGTTAAAGAGAAACTATTCAGACCAGTTCCATCGTACTTAGAATTGAAATTGAAACTGCTGAAACCACACCCAAAAATGTAACTGCCTACTGCCTTATTCTACATGAGAAAGAATTTTCATATAATCCATTGACGAAAATTGTTAAACAATATTAATGCGCATGCTCCGCATGTTGTTATATATAAAGACTTGCATGTTAGAAATATCAGTTCGAAAATGAAGAAGATTGAAGCAACATCATAAGAACCTGAAAGTACTCAAACATATGATTGAGTCATACAATTCGAAGCAATCATTAATAAGAAAACTTATCAATTTGAAAATATGATATTGGTGATAGGTACAAGGTTTCAATACCGAGAACGATAAATTTTTACCTAAGGAACTGGTTGCATTCGATGGAAGTAAGGTTTCTCACTATGTATTCAGACCTCCATTTTCATTGAACATGCTTCCACCAAAATTCCATAGTCAGGCCACAATCATCATTGTATACATTGGAATGATGGATTCACACCATTACATCAATTTGAAAATATAATGAAGAGGCTCACTGAGGGAGTTGATACTATTTTTGTCAAAGGAATGGAAAAAGCAGAAAACATCAAAAAATTCACCCAGCAGCCAATCATAGAATTTGAAGAACAACCGGGTTTACAAGCATCTGGAGCAAGTTGTTTCTACCATACTAAAGACAATTGTATATGTGCACTTTCAAATGTTTATTATCTATATCAAATGTATATAATGGATATATCTTAATAAAAATACACCAAAACAATTTACTTTATTCTTGAGATTTCATTACAGGATTTAACGAGTCAAAGAGCACTTCAGGAATGTCTCAATAAGTGTCCGTTTGTTTAGTCACCAGATGTTTCCACCTTGAAGTCATTCACCTTGTAACATCTGCAATTATTCAGATTGATGACTCGACATGTCATCGAACTTACAGCATCCGGTTGTCTAGTCAGCCGATGTTTTCCACAAGGTCATTGACCGCTATAGAAACAGCAATGCGCAAGCGTATATCGAGGGTTTTATCTATTTAATCAGAGTTGTTCTAACAATTACAGTTAGTATTCGTACCTCTGAGGTTGATTGATCATGAAGTGTGACATATGTAAAATGAATTTTTCAACAAAATATAATCTAAACCGACACTTGCAAAAGAGTTGCTTCTTCAAAGAAGCTGATGGCGAACTAGCAGGAAGGGTCACCAGTGCTCCACAGTTGAAAGAAATCAAACTGACTGATTCATCTACCAGCGCTCAGCAGTCGAGGAAGAGGTTGCATGCGAATATTTCATCGAAACAGGAAGACGGTATCGAAAAACTTCAACACGCGTTCAAGAATAGAATAGCAAGTTATCGATTTAAAAGTAGTGGAAGATGTGTTGATTACGCCAACTTCATGGAAGAAGTTAGCTAGAAAGTTTTGAACATCATCTCGGAATATGTGCAAGAGCACATGAATTTGAAAATAAATTTTGAACTATTTGGACACTATATTATACCTGAGAAAGAATTAAGTGACATGAAATCCTTCAATACAAAAAACAGAATCATCACTTGTTCCACTGATTTGGATTATATTTATGAGGAATTCAGAGATGAGATGATTTCAAAAGCTTCCGAATTTCAGGAACGAGACGTGAATATAAACACATATCATCCATTATCAGCTTCGTCGTATGTCGAGTTACCCAAAACAATTAAATTTAAGCAGGCTGTTCTGAATGTGAAGAACTCGGATAGTGCTTGTTTTGCTTGGTCCATTATGGCAGCAGTTTTTCCTTCGAATGGAGATCCATCGAGCGCATCTTCATATCCACATTATACTACGTTACTTGATTTTGAAGGCATTGATTTTCCAATGAAATTGAAGGATGTTTCCAAATTTGAAAGAATGAACAATATATCTGTCAATGTTTTTGGAATAGATACACAATTCAAGGAGGGTAAAATGGTTACCAACATCGTGGGGCCCTTACATTTCACAACACATCGATCTGCAACTCATGTGGATCTTCTACTCATAGCTGATTTGGATGAAAATAGCCACTATTGCCTCATTACAGATCTGTCAAGATTGGTATCACGACAAAAATCTAAGCATAATGGTCGTGTGTATATTTGTGATGGTTGCCTTCAATTCTTCCCTACGAGTGACAAACTGACTGCTCATCAACAATATGATTGTAATCACATATGTGTGTTACTCCCAAAACCAGATATGATTATCAACAAGTATGATGAGATGGTGCCTGAAAATATTCTCAAATTCACCAATTTCGAAAAACAGCTCCCAGTTCCATTTGTGATATATGCAGATTTTGAGAGTTTGTTGAAACCTATTCATCATAGTGAACCATCTGATGAGCACTCATTCACATTGAAATCGTATGAACACGAGCCATATTCATTCGCTTTTTATGTGAAGTGTAATTTTGATGACAAATACTCGAAGTTCATACAATATCGTGGAAGTGATTGTGCCGAGGTGTTTGTTAGAATGTTAGATGACCTTGTTCAGGATTTATATAACAAACATTTAAAACAGGTGAAAGAAATGCTTCCTCTTTCAGCAAAAGAAGACAGTGAATTTAAGAATTCTACACACTGTCATATTTGTGGTAACGCCTATAAACCTGAAGACATCAAAGTCCGAGATCACTGTCACTTGACAGGTGTGTACCGCGCAAGCGCTCATTCCAGATGTAATTTGCAGTATAAAGTGGTGAAATTCATTTCTGTTTTCTTTCATAATTTAATTTAATATCGACAATATCCACAACGTTCCTAAAACAGTATCAATGGTCGGTAAGATGAAAGACGAATTTTCAGGATCACCGGTAGAATGTTTTTATGGGACAGGTGCGGAGGCATATTGTATCAAGAGCACAACAGTGATGAAGAAGGCGAAAGGAGTTTCCAAAAATGTGACAGAGAATACACTCCAAATTTCAGATTATGTTCGAGTTGTTGAAAGAGCACTATCTTACGCAAAATTTATGTTTTTACTTCTTATTTACATACCATTTACACGGAATTGAGAAACAAGATTGCATTATCATCTAGTGACGACAAACGATTTGTTTTACCCAATAATGTGGAAACATTAGCTTGGGGTCATCATAAACTGAATCCGAAAGATAATGACGCAATGTTGGATCTCCTCTTTACAATGGCAGATAATCTAATAGATGATTAGCTTATTGTACTTTCTGTTGAATATTGATGAAATAAAAGAATGATATAAAAATATTAGTTTTATTGATAAAATTACAATTTATTCAGAGCTTTAATACATAAATGACATTTAGATTGAGCCTGTGGAAAACCATACACATGAGGGTGCCATTCTGGGCGATTGAAATGAACATAACAAGGTAGTCGGATCTGAAGTTCAACTTCTCGCACATATCGATGAGGAAGTTTGGGCCACGCAAAAAGAAGTTCCATGGGATCGGCTGTATGGATCAAATACTCCAATGGAAAATGTTGTAGTTCATCTTTAGTAAATGCACAAAGTTTTTTATCTTCTTTGTGTTCGTTTATGAGTTTCGTCTTCAAACACATTTCACATTCCATAATTTCAGACTTGTTTCTACCAATGAAGTGAGGATGAGCACTGACGAGCAGACAGCTATGTAGTAGGTTAGAGATTGAACTCTTGTAGACTCAGAATCATCTCTTACATTACCTGATGGTGGGGAGGTGTATAGCTTTATTCTGTCTGTTCGGTAGAATTATGTTTTCTCATTGATAACTTATATTCTGTGCTATTGGTCGGTATTGGAGTTTTTAAACTTCTCACATTATCAATTTCAAAAGGAATCATCCTCTCCCACTTAGAGAAACAAGTTTTATTCCATGTACCATTACTATCGAAACATATGAATACTTCCACATCGTGATCGGGTTGTTGTATGAGGAGAAAGCCTTGCCAAATGGCTAGTAAAATTATTAGATTTGTGAACATACTAAACGTTCCACTCAAACTGAAGTTGAAATAATTTCTCTTATGGTAATATACGAAATATGAGGTAGAGGGAAAGGATGGCGTAGATATTGAGAAATTATTCATTTGTTATCTTCATAGTTAAAGTCATATCAGCTTTGACACAGATGTATTTTTCTCCATAGTCTTGGTTCCGGCTTCAGGCTTTCTCAAATGAAATGATACAATATTCACCCAACAGTTTTCCATCAGTTGTCACCTTCTCATTCATGACCTATCAGAAAATCCAGCTGTAAAAACTTCTGGGTGAAGGTGGATGCATTCCAGAGTTAAGCAATTCCACATTCAAATTTTTCTCCCTGCAGAATAAAGTCCGAAACAGTTTAAATACTCTACGCTTGCAAAGTCTGACTATCAAATCAGACACGTACACTTATTGATCTTGGAAGAGGACACTGAACCCGTATTGAATTGTTCTAACTTGTTGAGACTTGTCTGTAACGTGACGTGAGTAAATTCCACGTAATCTGATATCTGACACGTGCACTCCTTAACTTTGAGAGGTTATTGAACCAGGATCTAATTTCTCCGACTTGTTGAGACTTGTTTGTAACTGGTTGTTATCGAATTCCAGGTAATCTGATATCCAGTGATATTCATTATCCTTGAAATAGGTCATTGAACCCGTATCAAATTTTGTTGACAGGAATTATTGCGTAATCGAATCCAGGTAATTTCATGTCCAGCACATTCACTAACCTTGAAATAGGCCATTGAACCCGTATCAAATTTCATTCACCGGAAATACAGCGTCAGCAAATTCCAAGTAATTTGATATCCAGTGCATTCATTAACTTCGAAATAGGTCATTGAACCCGTATCAAATTTCGCCTACCGGAAATATGGCGTCAGCAAATTCCAAGTAATTTGATATCCAGTGCATTCATTAACCTCGAAATAGTTCATTGAACCCGTATCAAATTTCGCCTACCGGAAATATGGCGTTAGCAAATTCCAAGTAATTTGATATCCAGTGCATTCATTAACCTCAAATAGGTCATTAAACCCGTATCAAATTTCGCCTACCGGAAATATGGCGTCATCGAATTCCAGGTAATTTGATATCCAGCACATTCATTAACCTTGAAATAGGTCATTGAACCTGTATCAAATTTCATTCACCGGAAATATAGCGTCAGCAAATTCCAAGTAATTTGATATCCAGTGCATTCATTAACCTTGAAATAGGCCATTGAACCCGTATCAAATTTCGCCTACCGGAAATATGACGTCAGCAAATTCCAAGTAATTTGATATCCAGTGCATTCATTAACCTCAAATAGGTCATTCAACCCGTATCAAATTTCGCCTACCGGAAATATGGCGTCATCGAATTCCAGGTAATTTGATATCCAGTGCATTCATTAACCTTGGAATAGGCCATTGAACTTGACTCACATTGCTCTCTCATGGGTTTTTGCTGACTGGTCATAATTGTTATTATTTGCCGTGGCGCTCCTCCCAGGTCTCTCTCATTAGTTATCTACTTGTGCGCATGCGCGTCATCAGTGTAGTTTGGGTAGATCGTTGCCAAGTTTGAAAATAATTTGGTGTTCCAATTCAGAGTTTCTTGTTATGAGGCAATAAAACACATGTCATCTGAAAGAGAGAAATTTGACAGCGCATTTAGGACTTTTTAAAACCGAAAAAAACCTCTTAGAGATAGATTACTACGAATTTTAGGCCCGAAAGAAACTTATTTAAAACAATAGTGTACTCTATGCTACTGTAATTATAATGACAGTGCAACAGTGCTTTTTAATCAACAGGAAGACTTGTCACTAAGATCTGTCACTCTTGTCAGAGACAGAGATGGTTTTTAGAATTCCAGATTTTCTCTTGTCGTTTGGTGTGGTGTTTGTTGTCGTTGGTTATTCTTTCATCTTTCGTTAATTTGCATTAATCTCGTTCCTTCCTTCCTAAAGATAATGTCTAATAAAGCCGTTTCTTCCTAAAAACATTAGAGTGAGAAAATTGTAATTTGTGGCAGACATTTTCCTCATGAAGATTCATGTGAAAACGACAATAGAATAACTTGAAACCTAGTGCAGTACCAATACTGTGTCTGCGTAAGCATGCATGGCGAGATATACAACTTTCTACCACACCGCTTATATTATGAGTTCTAGATTCCTACAAAAACTATAGTACTAAACATACACAGAATCACCTCGGATAATTAATGTCAAAATGGAAGTGCTTTTCTTTGATGGCAAGGAAAATGCTTCTGGCCTCACTTTTTCATGCACCCCCATTGTGGAAATTGCAATAAGGTAATACAACCAGAAATTCTAGTAGAAATAGCATGTTAATCTCTTCAAATGATTTAAATTAAATGCAGTTGCGTATTTTGACATGGATCATTCTAGAAAAAAAAAACTTCGAGCTTCCAAGCATCCAATTTTATAAATCCAATTTGAGTTGAAATTATTCATGAGATTACCTGAAATATATTTCCATAGTTTTTTGTACTTTCAATTCATTTTCCATTCCAGTGCTTCCTTGAAATTTGCACTGACGATTTGGGGTGGTTCCGTAAGATTTTGTTGGTTAACTGCAACTGAAAAGTAAATGTGATACCAAAAATCAGTCGCTTAAGAGTGGTAAATAATAATAATAACCGTACTCTACTTTCTGATGGCCTTTGCTGAATATTCGGGATCATAAATATGTGAAAATATGTATTCAAATCGGCTAAATACGAATAACAGGTATAAGCACAATGAGGTATGAGGTCTCGAACCTTATTCTCCAAGATTCAGAATTAACGTTTGTTAATCTTCACGAGTACCATAATAATATTTTACTGAAACCGGGCCTGTTACAAAAATCACTAATGACGCACTTGCGCATTGCGGACTATCCTGAACTTTTTACAACACTTTTGACATGGGGATTAGCATTCTAGAGTAAGTAGATATGTATTTCTATGAGTATTACCGACAGGAATGGTATTTTCAGATTTGAAAAATTATTATTGATTCTCAGACGAAATTCTGATGGATACACACCAAAGAAAGCAAAAATTTTGTCTGATGCAGTAGTGAATAAGTTTTTGTTGGAGGCAGATGATTGCTAGAAAAGGTCGTATTAATGTGTGGTATTTTTGGCGCCTGTAGACGTGACGAACTTGTTAAGCTGTCTGTGGATGATTTTGAAAGCACCTATACCAGAGTTTTGGTTACATTGAGGTATACTGAAAACAAAAGGAGCAGGTTAGTTGTCACTCCCAAAGAAGGACTTCCTTTTGATGCCTATGGTTTATACTAAAAATACGTAGATTTGCGGCCTTCAAATTTGGAAAATCGGCGATTCTTCATTGGTTATAGAATTGGTAAATGTGTAAAACAAGTTGTGGGCTACTAGTGGAGCTGTTCCAAAGAAAATTGCAGCCTCCATAAAATTGAAAAATCCTCAGCTCTACACAGGGCACTCGTTTCTCAGATCCTCGGCTACTATGCTTGTAAAAAATGGTGGCGATCTACTAAAGAACTTGGAGGTTGGAACTGCAATGGCGGAGTCGTTAATTGAAAATTTAGTTTAAAAGAGAATGACGATAACGAGAGAACTATTTCATAGTATAATGAGGCCACACCGACAACAAGTTCAAATACTGGTGCTATAGATGGTTTAAATCTCTCATCGATGGAATAGAAATTTCAAATAATAGCAATTGTCAAATAACTTTTCAAATTTATTAATACTTAGTATCATTATAATGATTGTTATTGTAAGCAGAATAAAGGTTTGGAAATAATATTTGAACAAGTGATTTCGTAACGGCCGCCGCCACCATACAAAGTGTTGATGGCCAATATTGGACATTAATTTAACATAGTTCTCAAATTCATTTTTATCTTATAATCAATATGCAGTATAAACAGAAAACAAAACCTAAAGGAAAGAATCAAGGAAGATGTTCAATCGATGTTCATCGAAGACTTTTCTTATCGCTTCCGGAGAAATTAGTGCTATCTTCTCTAATTCTGTCTTTCAGTCATTGGATAGCTCCTCTTCTTCCAATCCAACGACTTGGAAATGTAATGTCGAGAAACTCATGAACGCCTCGAAGATAATATGGAGGCTCTCCATCTTCCTGGATCCAAATTGACGGGATGAGGATTTATATCATCAGGAAAGAGTCTGGCTATTTCTTGAATTACCGGTAATTCAAAAAATGCCCAGTATTTTTCACCTGTCATGGTTCTATTCCAAAAATGAGTTCCGATAATGGTTTTATTATTAATTTCCGCCCACATATTGTTCTTTCGTGGATACTGCGTATGTGCCTCCACCATCCAATGAGGATTCTCATCTGACCAGTACCTATAGTTTTGTTTATTGACCGTGCCATTTAACTGGAAAGTAGCCTCATCAGCATAAAGGTTTGGATTAAAAAAGTCAGGATTAGTGACAAATATTTTCAACATTATTTCACATAACTTCATTCTGCGATCTAGATTGTCCTCGTTCAGTTCCTGTACCAATTGTACTCTATAGCATTGTTTAAATGGAAGTAAGATAGTTAGTCAATGCCTGTGGAAAAGGTATTGGACACAAACGCGAGTGTCATCTGGCGTGATTAGTTACAAACGTCATTTTAATGCAGGTTTCTTCACAAAACTCTGATTTTAATGCAGTCCCATTGTTTCAATAGAGTTACGACATGACTTGGAGGCCAGATCACTGAAGTTACGACATGACTTGGATGCGAGATCACTGTCGCCATCTACATGTCGCATCCATTTGAATCCAGTATAATTACATAAGGTGGGCTAACTATCTTACTTCCATATACACAATGTTTATAGGGATGCCATTTTATCATTCTTCAAATATTTTTGAACAGTGGTTTGACTTATGTTATTTTCGGTTGCAACAACTATAGTGGCTTTATGAGGGTATACAACCATCAACAAAAAAATGTCAGTTTTTGTTTGCTCTAGATTAGCAGGATAGCCACTTTTTAGGAGTTCTCGTACATACGTAGTTTGGCTAGATGTTTCGCCAGATCATATGTTGGTGAGCCGATGGTATTGACTATTGGGCGGAGCGGCACGTTAGTTTTGTGAATCTTTCATCATCCGTGTCAAAAACAAGGAATTATCAAAACACTAGTAGACCGAGCCAGAAGAATATGTGAACCCGAATATTTGGAAGCGGAGCTGAAACACTTGAAAAGCGCACTTCTTTCAAACGGATATGAGGAAAGCGAAATTGATCGGTGTATAAAACGCAAAAGAAAGAACTCTAGCGACAGTGGATCGAATGGCTGCCAGGAACAAAGTAAAGCATTCCTACCGTATGTTCCTAGGGTCACAGATCGGATTGGCCGTATACTACGAAAGTATGATATCAAAACCATATATAAACCTTCAAAGAAACTGAAGGATCACTTGAGATCGGCGAAGGATAAACGTGATGAACTAAGCTCATCTGGGGTGTACCGCATTCCATGCACCTGTGGCAACGTTTATATCGGAACCACGAAGCGTTCCACAAATTCCAGAATGAAGGAACACAAGGCCAATTGCCGGTTAGGACACTCAGAAAAATCCGCTGTCGCAGAACATGCGCTTAACAATAGCAATCACAGAGTGAAGTTCGAAGAAACCCAAATAATTGCCACAACACATGCATATTATCCAAGACTCTTCCGAGAAGCAATCGAAATCAAAAAACATCCCAACAATTTCAACAGAATTGAAGAAGGGTTACAATCGAATAAAGCATGGCTACCTGTTCTCAAGAAAACGGTAATAACACCATACCGGGAAATTAATGAATCTGAGGGGGTACCCGACGCAGGGACGATGGCACCGGACGCAGGTACGAGTACGTCGACCCATAAATACTGGCTGAGACAACGCATACCAAACAAGTAGTGTTCAGCGATCGAAACTGTAAACATTTCTCTTGAAAATTCCAACCACTCGTGTTGGCGAAACGTCGAGTTTTTCTCTAAATAAACGTCGGCCTAAAAACCCGAAAAACCATTCATTCAACGATGGCCGCGAAAGCCTTTCACAAGTTGATAAGATTTGTTGAATATTCGCGAAATATTATTCAACCAATGTGTAATACAATATAGTTTTCATTCCCAGAATCGATATGAGAGAAATATTGGGATTGCAATATTTATTCTAGATATTGAAAACAATAACCCAGTTAACGCAAACCTCTAGGCGATGTCGCTTCTTTGATTATTGTGGTAACAGTATGAGTTACTTATATACATTGCTGTTACCGCTTTGTGATGCCAAATATTAGGAATTGTTCACAATTTTCTTTAGTATCGCTTTGAGTTACCAAATGTGCAAAAGTACATTGACATTAATTTTGATTTCATTCCTGAAGCAGTGACCTAAATAACCGGCATTGAGCATTGTTTGTCGAGACTTCCGACTGTCGGGTGTAGAACTTGTAGGTATTGGGTTGATGGCACGGCGTCATTTCATCAATACCCTATAGGTATTTGTAAATCAAGTGTGTTTCTTAACATCACCCAAGAATTCTTAGTACCTATCTCTTCAAGGACAAGAACTCTAAGTAAAACGGTAAATTCAGTGTTTCAACAATTTGGCATTTCCAGGTTAGGTACTGATTTCGTCGGGAAGAAATTGCTGTCCATAGAAGTGGAATTGAATTTTAGTATTTTCTGTATTTCAATATTTTGTTTTTGTTATGATTTTAACTAGTGTTTTATATTATTATATTATGGAATCAACTCACGTATTTGTTTTCTAGCATTCCATATGTTATTAATTACCTATTGCTTTGAATAATAAAATTGAGGTATTATTTTTATTTATGTTGAAACAGGGTGAAATTTTTTAAAGAGAGACATTCTCAATTGAAAACTGAAATTTGTTTCAACCTCGAATTTTCCATATTTTTTATTTATACAGGTTACTGATTGGAAATTGATGTGGCAGTGATTTGATTCAACAGATAATTTGATACATAAGGAGGTGTTATATCTGTATATAATTTGCAAATTGAGTGCAGAACAATTGATTGGTATATAGTGATGAAGTTTTAAAAGAATCACAATTAGCAGATTGTTTCAAATTTTGAAATGTCTAAACATTTTACTATATTTTTCCTATTCATTTCATACCTTGATGTGTGAATGAATGTATACAAAATTTGGTCCATTACATCAAATTTAGCATGATGCAAATTATAGTTAACGAATTTGAAAATTGAAGATCTGAAATGAATCTGTTTATCACAATCATTGCTGTTTCATATGTTTCTGTTCATTATGAATTTGAAATACTCAAAAAGTCCGTACGAGTAACGGGCGAGTTACACTGTTAGCCACAATTAAAACCTACAAAATCATACCTATAAATTCATTATAGAATTCTAAATTTGAAGTATTTGTGACATATAAGAGAGTCGGAAAGTGAAGCGCATTTTTAAATAGGTACCACTTCATTCAATTTCACATTGTAACGTTAAATGATCTTGATGTGCATTTGATTTCGCAGTATATATAGAATCTCACATTGGGCTACTTTCGAGTCACATTTTACATCACATTTTGATGTCTCGATATGACCAACGGGGCACCGAATAGATGTTTTCGCGATAGCAATGGAAGTCACTTTTCGATTCACTGATGTGATCTAAAACATGAAAGTGAAGCCCACTACCATCTCTGAGATCATTTTGTATTAACTGGGAAGTATGAAGACAATACAGATATTGGTGAATATCGTTGAACCAATATTGACCCAATATGAGTTATTACAATTTGTTGAATATAGTTGAAATGATATTCAACTAATGTGCATCAAACTTGGAAATATAATATTGTTTTTTATCCCTAGAATCGATATGACTGGAAAATTGGGATTGCAATTTTATTCTAGATGTGGAATACATTATGTATCGATATTGGTAGAAATTATTCAATCAATATTGACCCAATATTACGAGCGACAATCTACGGGTTCAACCAATATTCCACCAATATTATTAATATATTATTATTTTTTGATTATTCCACCCATATTGGAACAATATTTTTTTTCATTTATAATATATCTATCTCAGAAAGCACATCATATCAGCTGAATCTTGATTACTTATTGGGCCAAAATAGGTATATTGTAAATGAGAAAATTATATTGGTCCAATATGGGTGAATATTTAAAAAACAGTATTACATTAATACCTAATATTGGTGGAATATTGGTTGAATAATTTCTACAATAAATATTGCAATCTCAATATTCCTGTAATATCGATTCTAGGAATAAAAATCTTTGAATTTTCAAGTTTGATAGCATATTAGTTGAATATCATTTCAACTCAATTCAACAAATTGTAATAACTCATATTGGGTTAATATTGGTTCGATGATATTCACCAAAACAGTATGATTACACAATGGTTGAATATTATTTCGCCACTATTCAACAAATCTTATTAATTATTATTAGGTCAATATTGGATCAATAATACTTACCGATATCGTTAAAACAATATTGTCTCCATATTGTTTCCTACAACTTCATTAAGACGAATTTTGATTATTGGTCATATTTTCAAAGAAATCCGCTAGGTGGCTCTTCTAAAACCTACGAAAATATGTAATTGTATTTCGTTAACAAAATATAGAAGTTGCACTGCATCTAAAATTCAACATTTTTTGTATTTCAGCGACCAGAGAGACAACTACGTGACATCAGCTGCAATACCCGCCATCGTCCCTCGAGGAGACAAGGATGCTATAATGAATAGCATAGCAGATTCATATCTATCGCACAAAGAGAAGAAGCACAGGAAATACCACAAGAGCAGGAAAGGCTACCCCAAGAAGATTCGTAAGTATTTTATTTTACATGTTTCAACACACAGTACACTATTTAATTTTGTTGTTGTTCCTCATCAACGTCGTTGAAGCCTCGTGCATAGTACTGTAATCCAATCACTGGAATACACAAATTCCTTTCATTCCAGAATAGTTCATCCCAAAATACTTTTCGGTATAAAATATATCGATTTAGATATCGAGAAATTTGTTCAATACTATGCTTAATGTATTACAATCCCATCCACCCAGTTATTCCAATTTGTGGATTAAAAATGGCACCCCTATCAGGTGATACTTCTTTTTCAAAAAATTAACTTTCAACTCCTTTCAAATAATTGAAAACAGTCATGTGATACGGGCATTGAAATAATTATTAGTTGGTTCGAGTACAATCCGTAAATTTAATATTGTGTATGTGAAAAAACAATAAGACATAATGTTTTTGTCTATAGTTTTACTTGAAGTGGATTCTTGAATCCTCGCAGGGTCTTATTTACCCGACGCGTGACGTTTCGACAAAATTGTACCTGTTATATTCTGGTAATCTATTCGATATACACTTGTTACGGAAGATTCATGGAATCACTTTAAATAACGTATTTTTCAATTTGAAAGATGTCGACATTTAGAGATTCAAAAAAAATTCTTGTCAGTGTGTGTCAAAAAGAGCAATTCATTAAAATAGTTGAATCCACAAAACCTAGTAGCAGAACAAATAAACTCGAAGGTAAATAGACGAGCAAATGAAGAAATAGTGCTGGGTATGCTATGGAATTCAGAGACAAATTGTTGGAATTGTTGGAAATTTTGAATGGCACAAAAAATCCATACAAAAAGACAAGTTTCGAAAACTGGTGTCAGTTTACGATCCTATTTGACGGTTGTCTCTGATAACCATGAAAGTAAGAATATTGCCACAAAAAATATGGTGTTTGGGCATTGGGCAGGTTAATTTCATCACAGACAACATTCTCAAGAAATGGTCTATTGGGCTACGGGAGCTGAAGTGCGCTATGAACACAAACGTGTCAAGATGTTATTCTTCGGAGTTGAAGAGAAATAGAAGAATGGCAATTCGCACATTCTCAGACACTAATGAACTTGTATATTCTACTGCAATTCATTTCATACTGGAATTCAGTAATTACTTCGTTCTAACTGTTTCGAAAGCACGAGTGTCACCGCTCGAAACACTGAAACGATTCTCAAGTTAGAACTGCTAGCTGCAGAGATTGTGTATCGAAGTGATGAAACATTTGAAACTTATTTTTGCTGCTTAATATATCTGTTCCGATTCACGAACTGTCATTCAGTGGCTCTGAAGCGAGAAGAAACTATAAACGTATGCAGCTGCCCAAGTTGGTAAGTTGGTGAGGTCCAGCGCCCAGACCAACTCGAAGTCGGTCCCAGGTCTGGCCTCGGCCAGAATTCCGGACCAGCTAAATCCGACAAGCTGACGCCGGTCCGGGAACCACGTCAGGCCTAGCCCATTCAATCCAGCCGGCTGACAAGTTACCTGCCGTTAAGCCTCCTCGAGTTTTACCGACCTCACACCAAATCAGCGCGCTACGTTCTGTACTGGCCGTAAACAACACAGGTCGAGCTACCATTCGCATATTATCAATGGGGGGGGGGGGCATATGCTGAAGCATACTACTGGCTCTGCAGTGTCAGTGCCCGAGCAGATTTGACGCTGCTCATCCGCCGAGGGAGGCCAGGATTTCCACGCCCTTCCCCATAGAGTGAGGACCCCGGCCCCTCTACCGTAGCACGGTATTGTTTCCTTCTACTAGACAAAACCCTGCCCGTCGTGGCCAAACCCATGTCGATATGCATTTGGCGAACCTAACAGGGCCGTCATTCTTCCCCTAGGTACCCATGTTAGTCGGATTCCTTCGACTCCGTTCGATGGGTCGCCGTTTGCAGTCGTTTTCACATATACTGCATACCCATCAATGGGGGTGGTGGTGTTTCGGTCCACCAACCGCGTGCTCCACCTCGCCTATAGTTGCAGGGACCGACAGTACCTGCCTTTCGACCAAACAACCGACCTCGGTGAAGGCTCAGTGCGAATTCAGTTACGCTACTGGTGGGGTCGTTTATTTGAGCATACTAGCATTTGAGCATACTAGCAGGATAGCGATAATAACCCAAAAACTGGTACCCCGGCCAACTCTACCGTTGTGAGTTATTATTTTTCGCTATCTAGCCAAACCCTGCCCCTGGAGGCAAACGCCTTATGGAAGGGACACCAAGTTTCCTCGATGAGACTTCCCCGGCCCCCTAGGTACTCATGTTGAGGCGGATTTATGCACACCGCTTTTTCATTAATCTGTAACTTTCATCAACTGTCATTAAACTTGAATTAACTTTAAGAATTTTGATTTCTTTATGCACTCGCTTCATTCAATTTATCGGTCTTTTTCTCGAAACAAAAAGAAATGCATGGTTACTTACGTGGTTTTATCTCCCGAACACCAAAGAATTTGGTGAGGGACTCTTATACTTTTTGAGTTATGACCTTCTGAATCTTGAAAATCGACTATTCAATCTTGATCTTCTCAGCGGAAAATCGCACAAAATGCCTCCTTCTTTTTGTTGACACTTTTTTGAGACCCTATAATCTGGGATTTATCATACAACAGTGTATAATGATGCACTAAATCAATTAGCAAGTCTTCGTCGTACATATTTATAGTTTTAAAGGTATCACTGTTATTATTTATAGACTGAACTGCGTTTCTCATTTAATTTTGGTGGGGCTTTATAATTTGCGAAGGTTATGTCACTTATGTCTTAAGTTATATATTTTCGTTTTCCTTAAAAGATGAAAGTTGGGTATGTCTTAAATCTGCGTATCCCCCTATATATAAGCACGGAAGTAAAAAATGGCAACTTTTCAGGAGGGGGCAAGAACTGCTTTAATCGAAAATAAAACAAAATACTATTAACACCCTTTAATGAATTGAATTTTTTTGTATTTTACTCCCAGTACACAGATTTGAAACAGAAAACACAATAATATGTTATAATATTTAAGTGACTTGTTGCATCTGCCACGAGAAACAGATATAAATATTGACTTACGTGATCTGCCACACAGTAAAAAACAAAAACGACTCCAACTTAGAAATAACTAACCAGAATAAAGTAAGTAACAAGTAAGTAAGTTAAGTGATAAGAACTGAAATAATCAAATTCTCAAACTAAAATAACAAGAAACGCAGTTTTTCAATTGAGTATGTCTAAAGTTAGTATTTGGAACATTTCAATTATGATTGTTCAATTTCATACAAATCTGGATCTGATAAAGTTGAGTAGGATGAAATTATACTGCTATAAAAATCATGAAACACAAGTAGAATAAACTGAAGTAGGGATTAGAGATCAGTCTTCTTTGTTTTCTTCAGATATTGGTAATAACGTACTTCTGATTTTTTGTGACGTTGCCTCCATCAGCTAACCATTTCTCGGATATTTTCTGTCGCAATAACGACACCTCCTGGTATGATTCATAATCATCTAAGTTGGTTTTAAATTGGATGATCCAAACCGTTCGCTGTACTAAGAGGTACGCACATATTGCCACTCAAAATCGTTGTGGGCAACGTCTTTTTTCTTTTCAGTAATGGACTTTTCAACATATTTGAGAATTCTAAAAAGTCGTCTAGGGTAATCTTAATAACCGAAAACTAGGACCGCACGATCGGACCAGCTGATACCAATCATGGGGATGGCCTATCAAAGTATTGCTTTTTGGCTTTTTTTTTTTCATTCATTTACAGCATGATCACCATCCACTTCCATATTCTTGGACATTTTTCCAAAGCTAACGTTAGCATCGCCGCTACATACGAGTTCTTGTTCTGTCCTCCGCACGTATCCGAATATAGTATTACTTTTGTAATCCAATCCGGTAGATTTTGGATATGTTTGAAGATTCAGGCCCATTCATTGAAATCAACATGCCATACCCATGACAGGTTTTATGCCAGAAAAATATTTTCACCCCACAAGAAATAGTCCAACAAATAGTCCAACAATTCCTCATTACAGTGTGAAATTGCTTCTGAAGAGTATGTTTTCCAATTCTTCCGACCTCTCTGATGATCTTAGAAGAGTGAAATAGATTTTTGTCGACCAAAATGTATTGGAGGCCTAGCGAAAGAGATGCAATTATTCACGCATCAATGGAATGAGTGATTTTCTTTGAGTGATACTTCTGAATAACATTCTCCTTTATCTCATTCATAGATAAGAATCTCCAACGGAAACTGGACATTTAATAAATAATCAACTATCTGAATGAAAATGCAAATTTTAACTTTCAGATTTTTTCTCTCAAGTTATATAGGGCCTTTCTCAATATCTATCAGATGTAGTTCAACGTCCAGCGTGGCTTTTGCCGGGGAAGTAGTTGTTTTCTGTTAGATATTACAGGAAATTAACTTCAATTTTATCGTAGGGTTCTTTCCATTTCCAGAGGAGTCATGTATTGATTCAATTTTCAATTTAAAACATGAATCCTTTCCAAGAGAGGTTATCTTGTACGATGGAAAACAGCGACTAAATTCCAATTTTCAGTCGCAGATGATTCCATAACTGACTTTATGAATATCCTGTTCATATTTTCAATGAAATCAACATTTTCATCAAATTTCTACAAAGTAGTTGTTCTATCGAAGAACTCTCTGTAGGCGTTGGGTGCTGATCCAAAGTTTTGAGGTATTACATGGAAAGTTTAGCACCAATCTTCCTTTTTTTAGTGCCCAGTGAAAATAATAATATTCGAATCGCAGCTATAAACTAAGGCGTGAAAAGTTTCGAAAGATCTGTCGTCGGTATTTTTTTTTCTACATCGCTACCGGAACTCACTTACAGAATCTCCAGTTTCAGTTTCGTTTCTAGACGCGAATGAAAATCGATTCAATTCAGAGATATCGAACTTCCACATCATCAGTTATATTACCTTTAGTTTAGTTGGAGAAAACGATGTTCAAATCTCTTCATTCATCACGTCATTTTGCGTTTATTTTCCATATATGTGTAGAACTGACGTAATTTAAAAGGCTTTGCAGCGTAACAATAATATTAATAATAACTGCAATTCATATCAGTTTTTGCATCTTATTACGTTTCACATTTGTATTTTCCGAATCGAATAGTTGAAACAACTCCTGAAAAACCACAGCAACAAAACGTTACAATTTAAAAGAAACTATAATTACAAATCAATCTTAAAATCGCAAAATGAATAATCAGTGTCATGGTCTATTAGAAAAAAGAGAGCTGTTCAAAATGGGTTATAGCACTCCAGATTACTTCATCTGGAAAAATAATGATGTTATTCGTCTACGATGTGAAAAATGTCTTCAACTCATATTTTACCAACTCTGTAAAGGAATTAGTTAATCCATTTTTCTCCTTGATGGAAACAAAAAAAATAATTTTTGAGTTGAAAGTTAACAAGACAGCAGAGTGTGACGACTTGAAAGCGGAAAAAATTAAATTAATATCATCTTATATTTTAGATCCGTTGACTTCCATTTTCAGTCGATGTGTGGAGAAGGAGTTTCACCGGTGGATTCAAAAAATCAATCGTAACACCACAGGTGAAAAAAGAGGATTCATCTATCATCTCAAACTACCGTCCGATCTCTCTAGTCACTCATCTCTCGATTACATAGAAAAAATTCGTTCAAAAGGGCTTGCTACTTTTCTCAACAAATATAAAATTATTTCACATCAATACGGATTCAGATGAAATATTTCAACACAAGATGCTGTTCTATCACTGACTTCAAAATTGACCGAAGCTTTGAAGGAAAGCAAAACGTCCTGAGAAATATGCAAAGCTTTTGATACCTTCTTTCACCATCTTCTTCAGCCCTTGGAACATGGTACTAAGAGGCAAAACACTGAAACTTTTCGAAATATATTTAACAGAAAGATGCCAGGCAGTAAGAATAGGTGATGTTCTGGGTAATATATTCTATATTGACTATTAACAACGAAAATATTAATTGATTTGCAGATGATACCAGCAATTTCCTATAAAGCAGATAACTAAAACTCGTTGAAAGTCAAGGTTGAAACAGAGTTTTCCCTTATAAAGTATTGGTCAGATGAGGAGCTATCAACGGTCAACATCGATAAAACTCATCACATCCCATTTAATTGTAACTCTGCTGAAATGCCTCCATTCGATCGCCTAATAGTCAGAACTGAAACATTCTTCCTTATTCTTCATGAAAAAATATTGGGAAATAATCATTGATAACCATATAAAATGGGATGTACATTCAGTATACAGGCCGATTCACGGTGGATGGCACATTAGACGTTTCAGGTGAACCAGAAACCCGATCACTTTGAAAATTTAATGGAAAGAATATTCGGACATTCTCTACCCAACCAAAATAATTTTGACAATGCGGTAGTGCCACTTCTATTAGAAAGTAGTAGCAACTTTGATTGACACTGTATATTATATAATTTTTAAATCTCCTACAATTGCCCGACAACTTTTCTTGATATTTCCCTATACCTACCGTTTTCGAAATAAAAATTAATTTCTACATTTTTCTTCTGAAATTATGACCTCTAAAAATACTGATATTTTTGAGTTATGAAATACTATGGTATAGAAATTTGGTTTGGAGTTGGGTGATACTTTAAGGCTTTCCACACTTCAGCCTAATCTCCGTTACTTCAATACAGGGTGGTGAAAAAATACAGTTTTTCCGTTTGTTTGAAAAAGTGACTGAAAGTTGATTATTTTGAATGGAACACCCTGTATATTATTAAAAATTCGGAAAATAGTCAAGTTTCGGACTTATGCGCATTTATTCGTGAAATTGTCCCTTCGGAATGGTATTCCCATTCGGTATTTGCTAAGCAGGCCATGATTACTGTTCGACAGTAACGTTGTGACATTCTCCAATAATATCGACATTTTCGTCACTTCAGAAGTAGGAAATACCTTCAAAACGAAGAAACAAAACTATTCAAACAAAGTGCTTATGAAGTTGTTTATTATTTTTGGAAACTGTGATAATATTATCAGCAGAACATATATAAAGTTCAATGAAATGTATCCTAATCTACCGCTAATGAACCTCAAGAAATTTATACGAGTTCAGAATAATTTCAATATGTTTGGATAAACTTTAAAAAAGCACCTTGAAACTTGAAAGTGGAAATATTGATATGAATAATTATAAAAAAGTAGAACAATCATGTGGAATATTTCAAAATATGTTTGAATCGCTGGCGCCGTTCACTTTCAAGCACTTCAAAATGCGAGTGTTGACTGCTTTCGTCGTGGCAGATCTGATTTCATTGGGATCCAAATCTTCAAATGTTTGGGTAATCCTTCCTAACAATTCATCTATCGAACGCACGGGTGTTATGTGAAATTTTTTGTCAAACATTCCCCACAGATGAAAATCTAATGGATCAAGATCGGGTGATCTCGCTGGCCAATTCCATGGTCCCAAGCGCCTTATCCACCGATCATCAAAAAGTCTTTCCAGTTCTGCGCCCACTTCTCTTTTATAATGTGCAGGAGCTCCGTCTTGTTGGTACCAACTGTTTCGATATTCTTGGAGTAGCAGATTATGGACGGAGCTCTCTGCAGTATTCTCCAAAATATTCAGGTAGCTTCTGGATGTTAATGATTCCTTGGATATCACGTACCTCAATTTGTTGTCCATTAACATGCAGAAGACATCAAAACAAAATTTTTCCTGAAATCCGGTTTCTTTTGTGACGTGAGGATTTTCACTGGACCAATAATGACAATTTTTTTTATTGAAAATCCCTTCTTTCAAAAATTTCGATTCATCAGTCCAAAAAATTTTATTTAAAAAAAATGGATCTTCTTGAATGCGTATCAACAACTTTTCACAAAATGAAACTCTCTGTTTAGGGTCTTGAGGCTTCATTGCTTGAATTTTGGTGAATTTATAATCATGCATTTTGTGTCTTCGCAAGATTCTTTGAATCGATGAATATTTTATACCCAAATATTCTTCAGCACTTCTTATCGATGATTCGGGAAATGCGTGAGAATATGCTAAGATTCTGGTTAAGAATAATAACAGAGGTTTATGTGTTGTGGATTTCATACATGATGCATGACCACCTGATCCTCGGTATTTTCCCATGAGTATTTGTGTATTTTATGTACTTTTTTGTGAAATTTATATTGTGGGAGAATTATTATTATTACTATCAATCTGTTTGTCTTCAGAATTTACGGGTCGAAGCGTTTCTTGGTGCTTTTGAAGTTGATCCAAATGCATTGAAATTGTTCTGAATTCGTAATCATTTCTTGAGGTTCATTGGCGGTAGATTCGGATACATTTCATTGAACTCTCTACATGTCCTGCTGATAATTTTCTCACACTGTCCAAAAATAATAAAGAAATTCATAAAAACTGTTTTTACATCCAAGTGTTGCACATCTTCTCACTTGATTTCACCGTACTGATGAGAGCTTGAGCTCGAAACACGTGTATACGGTTGCACATCAATTTGGTGGTTATTCCCAATACCTTTTCTGTTTATATTTTCACATACAGCCCCTCGCTAAATCCATCTCAATTTGTATTTTCCTGGGTTGGATTTTCAAGCAGGTAGCTATAGCTGCCTTCGTGGCGACGTCGTTTCTAGCCTTGTAAATATACGAGGTGTTTCGACTGAAGTCACAAATGTGCGGTTGGCTTCCCGTTGTCGGCAATTTCTGTTTCTGTTTTTACATCCAAGTGTTGCACATCTTCTCACTTGATTTCACCGTACTGATGAGAGCTTAAGCTCGAAGCACGTGTTTACGGTTGCACAACAATTTGAGGGTTTTACCCAATACCTTTTCTGTTCATATTTTCATTTGTAGCCCTTCGCTGAATTCATCTCAATTCATATAATTTATGTATATTTATACTCTCTATTTCTCATATTTTAATTATTTTATGTTTTCAAAGAAAATATTCTATGTTACTACTTGGCAGAAGCCTATTGAACTAATAATAAAAATGGATCAAGCACTCCAGATAGGTAAAATCGTTGACCAGTCTCCATTAGAAAACAACTACTGCCCCTTACGACTATTGCATTATATCTGTTAGATTCTTGGCATAGTATTCTACAAGAACTACTTTGCAATGTTCTACCAATCTCAACGCCAAAACATGTCTCAACCCACATGGAGGAACACCTATGGTATTGCCAATCATCAGCGTATGGCAGCTCACCCAACGCAATCGAAAAACATCTTGACCCCAAGATTCGGAAAATACTCCGACTATGGTGTCAACTTCGTTTGAAGCCAAATAATTGGGAGAACATTGCAAAGTAATTCTTGTAGAATACTTTGCCAAAATCAAACAAATATAATTCAATAGTCGTAGGGGGCAGCAGTGGTTTCTGTTAGAAACTTGCCGACGATTTTACCTTTCGTATAGGTTAAGGCAGAAGTCTGGGTTGCTTAATGCATTCTTATTATTATTTTATGATCGTTTATAACGAAACAAGTACATAATATGTACTCATCGTTTTTTCCAATTTTTTTTCACTCACATTCAAATTTTATAATGCTTTATTATTTTGTTGAATGAAAATCATCTTATTTGTTATATATCAAAAACTCAAATCGACCGAAGTCTATTTCACACAGGGTGGTGAGTAGGGTCATTCCAAAATGATAGTATCACAGTGTAAATAAATAAACGACAGTTCAATGAAGCTGCTCATGCTGAAGATTCAGGATGATTCACCATGGTTCCTACCATTTCTTTTCCAAATATATCAAGCTAGACGAACATTATAGTGGGATCCTGAGGTGTTCAAAATCATTAGGTTTCTACCCTATAGAGTCAGTCATCACCAACAAATTGGCACAGAGTTCTTAGCAAAGAAAAATTTAAATTTTTGTATTTATTTATAATCAGGAGTAACCAAATACGACAAAAAAATATTCACTTCAGTAAAGAAGCGTTCAGTGGATTTGTGAATGAACATAACTGTAGACACTGAGATAAAGAAAATTTTCATTCGTTTCCAGAGGAATCGGAGTATCCTCAGAAAATTATCTTCTGTGCTGATCATGATATAATTTCAATATGTTTCATTGAATATTCGGCCAATATTCAAATTTCATCTCAATCTAGATGTTGGAAACAATATAAAGACAATATTGTTTTAACGATATCGATAAATATCATTGAACCAATATTGACCCAATATTAATTAATAAGATTTGTTGAATATTGGCGAAATGATATTCAACCAATGTGTAATCACACTTGGAGATACAATATAGTTTATATTCCTAGAATCGATATTAGGGGAATATTGGGATTGCGATATTTATTCTAGATTTTAATAACGATGTGAAGACAATATTGTTTTATTGATATTGGTAAATATCGTTCAACCAATATTGACTCAATATGAGTTATTACAATTTGTCAAATAAAGTGGAAATGATATTCAACCAATATTCTAACAAACTTGAAAATACAATATAGTTGTTTTCCCCTATAATCGATATGACTGGAATATTTGGATTGCAATATTTATTCTAGATGTGGAAAACAATATATAACCAATATTGTATTATCGATATTGGTAGAAATTATTCAACCAATATTTCGTGTGATAATCTACGTTAAAAACTAGTTCAACCAATATTCCACCAATATTATTGATATAATATTGTTTTTTGAATATTCACCCATATTGGTTCAATATTGATTTTTCGTTTACAATATATCTATATTGGCCCAATATGGAACCAAGATTCAGCCGATATGATGTGCTACCTGGGTTGATTTGTAGAACTTCATTATAATTATCACCTATCATCTGTCACCTGCCAAGTTACACCTACCATCTCTCACAAGTCATATATCACCTATCACCAATCAACCATCATATGTCAACAGTTAATTGACTTAAATCCGAAATACTTCGAATAAAATGTATATATATACAGGGTGTTAATTAAGTACGTTGACAAACTTTGGGAGGTGATTCTTTGAAGGTTTTCAGGACGAAAAGTTCGTATAAACATATGTCCCAAACGGCTTGGTTTTCGAGATACAGGGCGATAAAAATACATTTTTTTCAAGATTTTTTAGAGTTAACTTCGACATTTTCTACAATAATCAGTTCAAATTAGGCAAGTACAATCCATTCAATAGGGCGCACGATACAAAATAATGCATTTCTTGAATAATTCACAGGGTCCTCCTTTTTTCAGAGCCAAGCTTTGTTCAACCCTTCAGAAATTTTTTTCCGCCGCCACTGACATATTATGAGAAAGGAATAATCAATGTTGTTTCATTTAACATCTTTTTGATATCTTGCATTTTTTCATTTACTTGTACGGTTCAGGGGCTATAATGAAAATATTAATTTAAACATTTTCCAGTGTGGCATAACATTAGAAAATTTGAAAATTAAACATTTTCAATTATTGTAAATTGATGGAAATATTTTTTCAGAATTAGAAAAATCTACGATGAATAAAAAATATAAAGACAAGCTTTTATACAAATGCACTGAAAATGAAAAAATAATTTGTTTCATTTTTTGTAGGTTATTCTGTGAGTATCAAAATCTTTCTGTAGAAGATCAAACAATGAAATGAATTATTTTTTCCTTTTCAGTGTATTGTATAAAAACTTTAAAATGTTTTCTTTTTATAATTTTCATTTTTAACATTTTAGTTTATTTTTTATGTGAAACTGAAAATCTCCAACCCAAAAACCATCACATACCAATTTTGAACAGAATCGGATCATAATCACAAAACTCGTCCGCCATATTGGAGCCGCCATTTTGTTTTTTAACAAACATTTTTTTAATGCATTGTCACCGGAATTACGGAAACCAGCCAAATTTCAAATCAATCGTAGTATTAGAAGTGGGTCAAATTCAACTTTTATTAAATTGTTTGTTAGTTAGTTACAAGTGAAGCTAAATAAAAGCTTGTTATTGTAAAGATGTGATTTCTTTTTGTGATATCTAACAGAAAACTACTATCTCCCCGTCACTGCGGTACGCTGGATATTAAACTAGATCTGACAGATATTGGGAAAACCTTAACTTTCAACCTGAAGATTCTGATGGTAAAAATGTGCATTTTCATTGAGATATTTGATTAAAAATGTTTTTACTCATCAGTCTTGATAGAGAACTCATACAAATTTTTTGTTATTTTAAAAAAAGATATTTTTAGTTTTCAATTGAACGTTTCCTTTTCAACATAAAAAACTTCCGAAAGGTAATCCTGTAATGGAAGATAGTTAATAGGGTTTATCTAATAGTCGCAGATCATTACACATTTGATTTTCATTTATGAATCTCTGGTCATAACTCCGAAAAACTAAATAAAACAAATTTTTGTTTCCGTACGGATTACATTATTTGATCAGAAATTTCGGTTTGTTTTTTCTTCTGCAGTAACGCAGAAATTTTGTAATCAATTTGAATTCATAAAAATAGCAAAGTGGGCTTTGATATTAATTCGTTTATTTAAATATCAACAACTTGACAGTTATCGAAAGTTGAGAAACTGTCTCATTGTTAATTCTTCATTACTGCAAGCTATAAAGCAGATTCATTCAATATTCCTTTGGATAAAATGGTTGAATATACAAATTCAGAAATGGCAGACATGCACTTAATGTATGGAATGGCTGATGGTAACGCTCGTGCCGCCAGACGAATGTATCTAGAAAGATTTCCACAACGTCATATTCCCAGCACACAAATGTTCATCAATATTCACTCCCGTCTTCGTGAAACGGGTACTTTCAAGAGGTCTGCTGTTTTCATAGGAAGACCCAGGAGAGTTAGAACAGTTCAGATAGAAGAAGCTGTACTTAACGAAATTGAGCAGCATCCAGACACCAGTACAAGACAAATTGCGGCATAGTTTAATGTAACCCATGTATTGGTATGGCAAATTTTAAAAGAGCAACAACTTTATCCCTATCACATACAGCGTGTTCAAGCTCTTCTGCCAAGGGATTTTCCAAAGAGATTAACTTTTTGCACTTGGATTCGAAATAAATTGTTGGAAAATCCATGGTTTTTATCTCAAGTGTTATTCACCGATGAGGCATGCTTTTCCCGTAAAGCCATTATTAATTTTCACAACAATCATATGTGGGCTGATGAAAACCCACACGCCGTGATTGAAAACCATTTTCAAGAGACGTTTTCTGTGAATGTTTGGGTTGGAATTGTAGGGAATTTCCTTATCGGGCCACATTTTCAGCCTCATTGACTCAATGGTGACCATTATCGACATTTTCTTGAATTCATCTTAGCTGGACTCCTAGAAGAGATCCCACTGAGGGAAAGAATTGGAATTTGGTTTATGCATGATGGTGCTCCAGTACACTTCAGATTGGTTGCACGCCAATATTTAGATGAGAATTATTCTGATCGCTGGATTGGGCGTGGTGGGCCACAACTTTGGCCACCAAGGTCACCCGATATGAATCCACTTGATTTTTTCCTCTGGGAGCACCTTAAATCATTAGTGTACCGAACTCCAGTTCAAAGTGAAGAAGACCTTAGGAATCGCATACAGGAGTCATGCGGAATTATAAGAAACACTCCTGGTATTTTTGAGCGTGTCCGCCAGTCTATGGTTAGGCGCATAAACGCATGCATTGAAGTTGGCGGTGGCCATTTCCAGCAGCTGCTCTGACATATCAATTTCAATAATGGTCCTTTTCTGAACTTAATTTTATTCCTAGGGAATTTATGTTACTTTCCTCTAGTATTTGATAATAAAGTTATTCACTATTGAAAATGTCCAAAATTATTTTGCCATAAATAACTTTGTGCAATACATATGCAACCTGAGTTATGGTAAAAAATGTATGGGAGCTCCATAACATTACATTTTCTCTACACGAGCAGAAAATGACGTATTGCGCTAATCTTTGGAGAGTGGCAATGACACTTCGAGAAATGAATTATATTATATCATGCGCACTATTGAATGGATTGTACTTGTCCAATTTGAACTAATTTGGATCGATTATTGTCGAAAATTTCGAAGTAAACTCCAAAAACTCCTAAAAAATGTATTTTGATCGTACAGTGCATCCCATTTTGGGTGAGACAGCCAGGTTTATCGCTTGTTATTTAAGATAGAGCCTTGCGGTTTTCACGTTCCTGTCCTTTTTTTTGTGAAACTCAAGTTGGCCTAATCAGATTTTGCATAACTGTTTCCGTTTATGAGATACAGGGCGATTTTGGAAATTGATACTTTTCGGACCCCTTCTTTATCTCCGAAGTTGTTAGAAATAATGCTGAGCTAAAAACTAAATCTGATACAGAATTCTGCGTAGAATCCAGTGGCGTACTTATTTTTTTTTTCGGGGTATGGTTTTGAAGATACGACGCAAACCTATATTTTTTTCAATGGAACACCCTGTATTTTATTACTTCGTTGAATTCGCTATTTTTTTCCCTTCAAAATTATGTATAACACTATATAGGTAGGATGTTCAGAAATGCTAAAAAACACTAAAACATCACATAATGATAATTTTTCGTTAGTAAGCCATGGATTTTCCAAGTTTCAATAAGAGGATTATTACTTTTGATTATTAACATTAGTAGGTCATGGATGATACGAACATCCTTGTTGTTATTATGGCTACTATGCATTTGGAAGCATTGTTTTATCAAATAGGCATTGAAGAGAAAAAAAAATAAATCTGATCTAGCTGTCATCGCTACGAATTATTATTGTGTTTCATCGTGTTTGGGTTTGAAGAAATATTGAGTATTGTAGAAATAATTGTTTGTGAATTTGTTGATTGAGAACTGATAATGGCTGGAAGAGATTTGGTTTTTCAAAACAATGAAAAATATGACATTATACAATGTTTGAATCAATCCAATGAAAACGTTGGCGAAGCTTTGGAACTTTATTTGAATAGGTATGACGTCGAGAATTTTACCACAAGACATTTCCTTACATCGTGATTTAAAAACTTTCAGATATCCTGAGAGGCATCAACCTAGTCGAGCAACTATATTCAGACTAAACTATAATTTACCGAATTATGGTGCATATTCTAAACCTCGACCCAAGGTATATAATAAAGAGAATCAAGAAGTAGATGAAATAAATGTGTTAGCTAGCGTTCATGCCTATCATCAGACTTCTTGTGCAAAATTAGAGAATGATACTGCTATTTCCAGATCACGGGTACACAGAATTTTAAAAAAGTATAAGTTAAAACCCTACAAAGTCAATATTGTCCAACACTGGTGATGCAGCAAGACGTGTGAATTTCTGCAATTGGTTTTTGAACCATGCTCGGAGAGACGTTGATTTCGCAAAAAAAGTTATTTGGTCAGACGAATCACATATAAGCAGTGCTGGTATATTTAACAGGCAAAATACAAGGAATTGGTATGATGAAAACCAGCACTGATTTTTGAACGACAACAACAGGGTAGATTTGGTTTTAATGTGGCATGTTTCATATTGGGGACAAAAATCATATACCGCATTTTTGAAGGATCTCTTACCGCAACTAGGTACTTGACAATTTTAGAAGACGTGTTACCGGAACTACTGGAAGATGTTCCCCTCGCCTTTCTTCATTCCACACATTTCCAACGGGACGGCGCCCCTACCCATAATTCAAGATTGATCGGGCGGTTTTTAGAAAATAATTTTCAGGGTTGTTGGATTGGAACCCATGGACCCATCAGGTGGCCTCCAAGGTCACCTGATCTGTCTATATTAGACTTTTTCTTGTGGGGCTATTTGAAAAATGAAATATACAGTAACAGACACAACAGTCCCGAAGAACTTCGTGCATCAACAGCGGCAGCTTTCCGAAATTTACAAAACCGCCCTTTTATAATATTAAATGCACTCAGGCGAATTGAAAAAGTTTGTCAATTATGTATTAGGGAAAATGGACAGCAATTTGAACAGTTTAATCAGTAAGATATTATGTAATGTTGAAAATTTTTATTAATGATAAATATTTTATTGGGTATTTCTTTTGTATCTAATTTGTATTATGAATTGTGATATTATATATTTTTTGCTATTAGGTAAGTACCTACGTTTTGTTTTTCGTGTTAGTGTATTATCTTTATTTGCTTACTCTCCTATAAAAAAAACACAAATGAAAATTATTCAATTAATTCTTCTTTTATATGGGAAATCCATGGCCCACTAACAAAACATTATCATTAAGTGATGTTTTAGTGTTTTATAGCATTTCTGAACATCCTACCTATATAGTGTTATACATAATTTTGAAGGAAAAAAAATAGCGAATTCAATGAAGTAATAAAATACAGGGTGTTCCATTGAAAAAAATATAGGTTTGCGTCGTATCTTCAAAACCATACCCCGAAAAAAAAATAAGTACGCTACTGGATTCTACGCATAATTCTGTATCAGATGTAGTTTTTAGCTCAGCATTATTTCTAATAACTTTGGAGATAAAGAAGGGGTCCGAAAAGTATCAATTTCCAAAATCGCCCTGTATCTCATAAACGGAAACAGTTATGCAAAATCTGATTAGGCCAACTTGAGTTTCACAAAAAAAAAGGACAGGAACGTGAAAACCGCAAGGCTCTATCTTAAATAACAAGCGAGAAACCTGGCTGTCTCACCCAAAATGGGATGCACTGTACTTCGAAAACCAAGCCGCTTGGGACATGTTTATATGAACTTTTCATCTTGAAACCTTTCAAAGAATCACCCTTCAAGTTTGTTAGACTATTTGCTTATCAAATTTCTTCATGTTATGCGTTACTGGAAAATGTTTGCGTTAATATTTTCATTGTAACTCCTGAACCGTACAAGTAAATGAAAAACATCAAGAGAGCAAAAAGATGTTAAATGAAACAACATTGATTATTCCTCTCTCATGATATGTCAGTGGCGGCGGAAAAAAAAATTCTGAAGGGTTGAACAAAGCTTGACTCTGAAAAAAGGAGGACCCTGTGAATTAATTGAGAAATGCATTATTTTGTATCGTGCGTACTATTGAATGGATTGTACTTGCCTAATTTGAACCGATTATTGTAGAAAATGTCAAAGTTAACTCTAAAAAATCTTGAAAAAGATGTATTTTTATCACCCTGTATCACGAAAACCAAGCCGTTTGGGACATATGTTTATATGAACATTTCGTCCTGAAAACCTTCAAAGAATCACCTCCCGAAGTTTGTCAACGTACTTAATTAACACCCTGTATATATATATATATATATATATATATATATATATATATATATATATATATGTTCGGAAAGGTTTCCGCGGTCAGAAATATGTACATTACTAAGTTCATGGGTTGAACCGCGTTGAGAGTGTGTGACTGCGAGGCCTCTATCTGCCTACTCCTCGAGTCGTGGTCTTGAGAGATATCAAGGTCTCAACCTGCCTACTCCTTGATCTCAAAAGACGATCCGATGTTGGTTGCACTGTAGTATTTATAGGTGGTTGGCTACCTGGAGGTGGGCGGGTCTTACGGGTTTTCTCGTTTGTCTTGTCTGCTGGTGCCTGCTGTGTAGTTG